>JBBPBQ010000001.1:68529882-68595070 GCA_037974755.1 Cicer yamashitae
AACATGAATATCAAAATTGAAATTTATCTAACATGGATATATAAAACTGAAACAACTAAATTAATATTTATACACACACAACAAAACCTAATAAAAATTAGGATAGATTGACACTTATGGCATATTTGAATTGGCAGTATAGGTAGAAAAAAGTTGAATAATATAGAATATTACAACATCAATTTTGTAACGTATAATAAAAATTGATTTTGAATGAAATAATTAAATAGAAAGTGATTTATGTTAGATATATTTATGTAAAAATAAATTAAATAATAAATTTTAGTGTATATTTTCATTGTTAAAAGCTATAAATGATAGCTTCAAGTTAGAATCAATTATAGACAAAAAAAATCAATTTCTATCAACATTAGCAAACACGTCAAAAAAAATTTATGTATCTAGAATTTATTTTAGTTTTCTCTTTACCGTAAAACTAAACATACACCGTATCATCAATTCAATCATACTCTTGAGATATGTTAAAGATCTTGGAGAGAAGAGAACCTAATTTACTTTTTAAAATTTTTAAAGTTATAAAATGTTTCTTAAAAATAATTAAGAGTAATTGAGACGCTATATGACAATTTATCATGTAATTCTTTCAATTTTTTAATATTGCAAATATATTATACACCAAATACGAAAATACTTTATCCAACCTTATTTATAAACAAAAGTCGTCATAATTTCTTGGCCTCAAATATATGCAAAACCCACTAAAATTTACTATATTTTTAATTGTTGTTTCAAAAATACCTTTTATTAGTTCTCTTATTTTCTAAAATGAGTGCATATTTTAACGTAAATTTAATGTGATAATTATTATAATAAAAAATATTTTATTAATTATAATCAATTTCTTAATATCTATAAAATAAGAAAAAAAATTTATAAATAATGACGGAGAAGTACATATAAAACTCAACTACTAAAAATATCTAACCATAATTAAATAAGTGACTAATATACTTCAATTTAAGATAAATCATTTAAAATTTAATTTAATTATTAACTTAAATAATTTTTTTATATATTTCATTTATCTTTCAACTAAAATTTAAATTATTAATGTCCGTTTTGCTGATAATTAAGGGTTAAAAGAAAAAAATACCCCATAATCTTTCCGTTAGTTTAAATAAAATAATATAATAAAATGATTGGAGGATGGTGTGGGCAATAGAAGAGCGCGTGGAGAGGGAAGGTCCCAAGGAGTGTGGATAAGGTCGAAAAGTGTTGACGCGGATAGGTTTGTGCAAGCTTAGCTGTTTTGAGCTGCGTTGTGATTGTGGCTCAGCTCAACGCAACACAACCAACCAAATGGGAATTGAACCAAACGCTATTACTAGCGCGGCGCCCACTGTGTAATGTTGTTGAATTCAACCTATTTCGAATTTTGAACAAACAAACAAACACGCTTTACTATCCTTCTTTCCATGACAATAAAGCCCAACACATGCGTCCTTTTTGTTCCCCTGTTTTCTTTCTTACTATACCATACCAAAACTTATGCTCCGGTGCCAAACTCGTGATTGTGCCATTAAATTAGATTTCAATTAAATTATATCTAAAATTCAATTAAATTATATCTAAAAATATGAAGTTAATTTTATTGATATAAATTATCAGCATTAATAAAAAAAAAACTATCATTTTAGTAATTAGTTGAACAGAGTGTTGTTATTTTAATTTATAATCTGCGACTCAAGTCAAAAACTAAAAACAGTCTTTGACCTATCTAAACGTTTGTCACTTTAATTTTTGATGTTAACATTTCTGTTAATCAGATTATGTGTACGCGTACATGACTGTATGATATGCCACTCTCTCCCGCGTGTATATCTAACTAGATAAAGACAACATGAAAGTAAATTCGAAATGGTATTCAAACAACATTTTTTTTTTTTTTTGTCAAAAAACATTGTCCCATAAAAATATTTTAAAGTAAATTCGAAATGGTATTCAAACAACCTTTTTTTTTTTTTTGTCAAAAAAACATTGTCCCATAAAAATATTTTAAACCCAAAGAATGGCACTGTTTGATCTAGTCTGCCACTTAATCATTCTCCTTTAATGACCAAAGTATTCATTTTGTTATTCTTCTTAAATTGTTGGCACATGCAATACGCTCTATATAAAAATTAATAATTTAGAAATATGTTATTTCTCTAAATATAGAGCACAACATTGAGACACAAATAAAAAACTAGTTTAGATTAGCTAAAAAATGAATTCACAAATTCATCTTACCCACAAAAAATTAAGCTTTTCAAGTTTTTGTCCATGGTGGTACCGGATAAATTAGCAAATGATGAAACACTTCAAACACATGTACTAGAGTAATTGGGGAAAGAAAATGAAAAAAAATTTGAGGAAGGAGATGAAGAAGAAATTGAGAGAAAAATTTAGGGTTAGAGAAGATGAAAAGCTTTTTTAGAAACCATTTTGAATTTATTATTCTCTCCGTGCCAAAATAAATAAATCATTTAATCATTTCACATATATTAAGAAAATTGTATAAATAAGAGAGATAATATTATTTTTACCAAATTATCCTTATTAGGTATTGATGCATTATAAA
This sequence comes from Cicer yamashitae, assembly GCA_037974755.1. Classification (NCBI taxonomy): domain Eukaryota; kingdom Viridiplantae; phylum Streptophyta; class Magnoliopsida; order Fabales; family Fabaceae; genus Cicer; species Cicer yamashitae. The sequence goes on from JBBPBQ010000001.1 coordinate 68,532,464, forward strand.
TATCATATATGTATAATGAAAATATTGCATGTAATATTAATTAAATGATACAATTGGGAAAAAAAAATGTATTGGAAATTGAATGGGTTATTTATTTTTTGACGATTTTTTTCCTTCAAATGAGTCAATTAATATAGAACGGAAGGAGTATCATTTTTGTCCATGCTTAATCGAATACACACATGTAAGAGAGAGTGACACATTAGATGTCACATAAATCATTCATGTCAATAAGTTAACAGAGTTAACAGTCAACTTAACGTTAGAGACTAAATTGACAGACGTTTGGATGAGTCATAGACTAATTTAAATTTTTGATTGAGTATGATACTACAATGGCATTATCGTTCACATTAAAGGGCAAAAATAACATTTTATCCGAAAAAATATTACATTATATATAACTTAATTACACTTTATTGTATGATTTTCTTATTAAAAATATTGGTATATAGTTTTATTTTTCACGTAAGAAATAGTTTTTTTTTTTTTTTAATCCATGAAACTTCTAATCTCATTTTATTGAATATCTTTTGTTTTGTTCATAACCTATATATTTCTTACTCTAACGATCAAATCACATTAGATTAAAAACAGTCATATAATTAAACTTACCTCACCAAACATTTTAAGACATTAATTATATGAATCATCTTACTTATATAATACTCAACATTTATTTTTCTATTTATTAAAAGACTCTTAATCACATTTGATACACTAACAATTATTAGTCCAAGTTTTTTTTAAAAAAATTTCAAAGATATTTGTAACAAATATCATGTTTTTAAATACTTTTTTTCTTCTTATTTTCTAATCAATAATGACATTTATTTGTATTTTAAATTTTGTTGTTCAATATAGAACACATTAAATGTTGGAAATATTCATCATATAAGAGATCCACGTGATATGTCCGTAAAGAGTTCTTAATAAAATTTTATTTGTAGTGTAATCAATGTTAAAAACAATGCAATTATATAAGTATAGATAGATTTAATATAGAGCAAATTAAATGATATAAATGTACTCGTCATGTAAGAGATGGCATGCCAGTAGAAAGTTGCTGGTAATTTTTTTTTATTGCAATTGTATATAGTATAATGTATAGATGTGATGCATCAACATTTATTAGATGAACCCTAATTTTTATATTTGGTCTCTGCTACGATCAAAGACCGGCTCGCCCCTGTCTCCAAGTTTCTAAGCTTCTGGCCATCATGAAAGTGGGGCAATTTTTAGATAGAGATATAATAAAGGAAGAAAAATAGAGGAGAGCCCTCATGACATAATGTTACTTTTGAGTTTCGAAAAACTGTTTAAAAATCACAATTTATGCCACCGAAGATATTACTGGGTTGAGTCGCGGACTAGGTCGCTCTCTTTAAGACGTTTCGCGGCACTGCCCAAATTGTGCAAGGCAGACTATCAACCACGAAGTCCCCAGGATAAAACAGCCCAGATTCACTGTATCGGAGTTCCACTGCACCATAGAAAACCGTTCTAGAATTACACCCTCAATATGGCAGTTAAAGCCACTCTCAATATGACAATAAAGTCATTCGCAATACGGCACAAAAACCGCTCTAAAAACAAAGGAACTACGGCATAACAACCGCTCTAAAACCGAAGGGACTACGGCATAATAACCGTTCTAAAACCGAAGGGACGGCATAATAACCGTTCTAAAACCGAAAGGGACTGCGGCATAATAACCGCTCTAAAACCGAAAGGGACTGCGGCATAATAACCGCTCTAAAAACCGAAACGGACTGCGGAATAATAACCGCTCTAAAACCGAAAGGGACTGCGGCATAATAACCGCTCTAAAAACCGAAAGGGACTGCGGCATAATAACCGCTCTAAAACCGAAAGGGACTGCGGCATAATAACCGCTCTAAAAACCGAAAGGGACTGCGGCATAATAACCGCTCTAAAACCGAAAGGGACTGCGGCATAATAACCGCTCTAAAAATCAAAAGGGACTACGGCATAATAACCGTTCTAAAACCGAAAGGGACAGAAAGAAAGGGGAGAAGTGGCTCGAAAATAGGCGAGCAGAATAAAAGAGGGAGAAAAGAGAAAGTTGGGAAAAACATCCAACTTTGGTGTGCTTTTCACAATAGATTGAAACTCATTATATAGTGATGGAAGCAAACTCACAATTGATTTCTAATCAATGTGGGACTTTAGCATATTCAAAATAGGAGAGTTTTCCAATGTGGGAGTTCAAAAAAAATTTCTTTCCAATGTGGGACTTGAATTTTAAAAAAACATGTTTCTTTCCACTTGAATTTACAAAAACAAATTCTTTCTAATGTGAGACTTCAACATATTTTTAAATTCACACAATATGTTCCAACAATCCCCCACTTGAATTAAAAAAATGTTTCAGAAATAGCGTCAAACGCTTCTATAAGATCGTGCATAAACAAAGGTGTCTCTTGACTTGAACCTCTGCATAGTAAGTAAGATTCAGATTCAACAAGAGTGACTCGTAGTCTTGAACTCTATCTCTGACATCAAACCCACACACAACCTTTTCATAGGGTGTATTCTCAAAAGCCCGTGCATTTAAGGCCATGCACGTATATCCCAGTATAGTGAACGCTCTAGGAATTCTGCCTCGAAATTCCATAGGAAGCGGCCCCCACTTCCACATTCACATAGGTGAGTCTATTAAGAGTACTCCTGTAACTAGGTACTCCACTCCACATAGAGTATAGATCTCATTAAGAGTTCAATTATCTCATCCTTATATCGCTTCAGGAATCATGCTTCTCTCATATATAAAATAGCATGTTCATCTCATATCACTATGACTTGTTATTACCCATTGAACCTAATTCTTGGGATCTCCAGTCTTTTAGGTCGGGTTACCATCATAAGTGGCTCATTGATCTATAGGCATTAGTCCCATCCTTTTGGATGTATTCAGGACTTTCTCTCTAGCTAATCCTTTCGTCAAAGGATCTGCTAAATTATCATCAGTGCGTACATGATCCACTATATCAACTCCTTTAGAAAGTAAATCTCTAACAGCGTTAAGCTTACGACGAATTTGTCGTCTCTTATCGTTGTAATAACGATTCTCAATCTTTGCAATAGCCGCGGTACTATCGCAGTGGATCAACACATCTGTCATAGGTTTTTCCCATAAAGGGATCTCAACTAGCAAGCATCTCAACCAACTTGCTTCTTCACCAGTAATAGCTAGTGCTATCATTTCAGAATCGATAGTGGACTGAGCCAATATCGTCTCTTCTTCGATTTCCAAGATACAACACCACTAGTTATACTAAAATATAGCCACTCGTTGCTTTGGAATCATCTGATAAGGTGTTCCAATCAGCATCACTGTATCCTTCAAGGACAGCAGGAAATCTTTGATAATGTAATCCGAGACTCATGGTCCTTTTAAGGTATCTCATGACTCTTTCGATAGCGTGCCAATGCTCCATACTAGGTCTACTAGTAAACCTGCACAACAATCCCACGACATAGGCAATGCCGGGTCTAGCACAATCAGTGGCATACCTGAGGCTGCCAAGGATGCTCGCATAATCAGTTTGTCTAACACATTCATCAGTGTTCTTGAAAAGTTTCACACTTAGATCATATGGTGTGCAAGCAGGTTTACAGTCAAAACATTTATATTTCTTTAGGATTGTTTCAACATAGTGAGACTAATCCAAAGAAATTCCGTTTTCTGACCTAGTAATCTTGATTTCAAGGATTACATTTGCTTCTCCGAGGTCTTTCATATCAAAGTTGTTACACAACAATGATTTTACAATATTTATAGCATGAATGTTTGAATCAAATATGAGTAAGTCGTATACATAGAGACATATGATAGTGCAAATGCTATTTTTAGATTTGTAGTAAATACATTTGTCACCTTCATTCACTTTAAACTCATTCGACAAAATCAAGTTGTCAATTTTTTCATGCCATTGCTTAGGAGCTTGTTTGAGACCATACAGAGACTTATCTAACTTACAGACTTTGTCTTCTTGTCCATGTATTACAAAACATTCAGGTTGTTCCATATAGATTTCTTCTTCCAGATCACTATTTAAAAAAGCTGTTTTTACATCCATCTGGTGTATCACCAGGTTATGAATAGTCCCAAGTGATATGAGCACCTTGATGGATGTTATTCTAGTGACTGGTGAAAAAGTGTCGAAGAAATCTATATTTTCTCTTTGTCTAAAACCTTTGGCTACAAAGCGTGCCTTGTACTTATCAACAGATCCATCGGGTTTTAGTCTCTTTTTCAAAATACATTTACAACCTGTTGATTTGCAACCATGAAACAAGTCTACTAAATGTCAGGTCTTGTTAGACTCTAGAGAATCCATTTCATCGTTTATAGCTTCTTGCCAAAAATCTGCAACCAATGATGACTAAGCTTCTTTAAGATTTGCAGGATTCTCTTCTAAATTATAGGTCATATATTCAGGTCCATAATCTTTAGCAATCTTACTCTTTTACTCATTCGAGTTTCTATTTTGCCTTGTTTGTTGCTTTTAGGGCTTCTTGTCACAGGAACTTGACTAGGTTTGCTGCCCCCACTATTTCTCGATTTGAAAGGGAATTTATTTTCATAGAAGTCAACATCATTTGACTCTATGATTACTTTTGCATTTAGGTCATAAAACCTATACGCTTTGTTCTTTATTGCATACCCAATGAATACACATTCATAGGCTCTACTGGCGAGTTTAATTCGCTTGGGATCGGGGATTCTGACACAAGCTAGACAACCCCAAGTTTGAAAATAAGACAAGTTCAATTGTCTTTTCTTCACTATCTCATACGGAGATGTTTTGTTTTTAGATTTAGGAACTCTATTCAAAACATAGCAAATAAGCAATATATTTTTCACACACCAATGAGATGCAGCACTAGAGTTAAACATATTAGCAGCAACTAGTTCAATAAGAGTTCTATTCTTTCTTACAACATTACCATTCTCTTCAAGCAATTATGGTGCATGTTCAAAGTATAATTCCAGACAATTTATAAAAATCATTAAACAAACTAGAATCATATTTAGAACCTCTTAATCTTTCTACTAAATTGATTTTCAATTTTAGTTACAAAGATCCTTAACATGTTAAGCTTTTCACTATTATTTTTCATTTGATATACAAAAGTATAGTCAGAATAATCATCAATAAAAGTAATGAAACAACGTTTTTCATTTCTTGTTAACGTCCCATCAAGTTCACATATATCAAAGTGTAATAAATCTAAAGACTCAGATTATTTAACTACAAATTTATGTGAACTCTTTTTATTTTAGCTTAACTACAAAAATTTCAAAATTATTCATAGATAACTTTGGAATTAAACCTTAGTTACTTAAGTTTGAAATCAAATATGTTCACATCACATAGTCTAGCATGTCAAAATTAAAATATACAACATGTGAGCAGAAGAAGACATTTTATTGATTTCAACATTCAAACAAAAAGAGACATTATATTTCAACATCTAAATTAAATATGTCATGAGTGACGTACCTTAATAGATGATCTCATGAGTTATCTTCAGCCTCCACGGATATGCCATTGGTCATATGATATTTGAGGTAGCGGTTGACAGCATACTTTTTGGCTCCAGCTTCCTCAGTATCATATTTCTTCTTCAGAGCATCCCAAACCTGTCTAGTAGTATTGCTGTCGGAATTGTAGTAATCATACAGATCATCAGCAAGTCCATTAAGAATATAATTCTTACATAAGTAATCATTATGTTCCCATTGGGTTAATTCAGCAGCTTTCTTATCCTTTTCTGTTTGTTCAGCATTTTCTGGAATAACAGGGATGTCATCCTTCAGAACGTTGGCAAGCTTTTTCGTGGTTAGAAAAACAGCATCTTTTGTTGCCATCGTTTGAAGTGACTTCCTTCAAACCGAAACGGTTTGTTGTATTCAGAAGCAGAAGAACCTGTCCCAGTAATTTTGTCGGTAGACATGGCAGATCGAAACGTCTTAAAATTGTTACTTTTGAGTTTCGAAAAACTGTTTAAAAATCACAATTTATGCCACCGAAGATATTACTGGGTTGAGTCGCGGACTAGGTCGCTCTCTTTAAGACGTTTCGCGGCACTGCCCAAATTGTGCAAGGCAGACTATCAACCACGAAGTCCCCAGGATAAAACAGCCCAGATTCACTGTATCGGAGTTCCACTGCACCATAGAAAACCGTTCTAGAATTACACCCTCAATATGGCAGTTAAAGCCACTCTCAATATGACAATAAAGTCATTCGCAATACGGCACAAAAACCGCTCTAAAAACAAAGGAACTACGGCATAACAACCGCTCTAAAACCGAATGGACTACGGCATAATAACCGTTCTAAAACCGAAGGGACGGCATAATAACCGTTCTAAAACCGAAAGGGACTGCGGCATAATAACCGCTCTAAAACCGAAAGGGACTGCGGCATAATAACCGCTCTAAAAACCGAAACGGACTGCGGAATAATAACCGCTCTAAAACCGAAAGGGACTGCGGCATAATAACCGCTCTAAAAACCGAAAGGGACTGCGGCATAATAACCGCTCTAAAACCGAAAGGGACTGCGGCATAATAACCGCTCTAAAAACCGAAAGGGACTGCGGCATAATAACCGCTCTAAAACCGAAAGGGACTGCGGCATAATAACCGCTCTAAAAATCGAAAGGGACTACGGCATAATAACCGTTCTAAAACCGAAAGGGACAGAAAGAAAGGGGAGAAGTGGCTCGAAAATAGGCGAGCAGAATAAAAGAGGGAGAAAAGAGAAAGTTGGGAAAAGCATCCAACTTTGGTGTGCTTTTCACAATAGATTGAAACTCATTATATAGTGATGGAAGCAAACTCACAATTGATTTCTAATCAATGTGGGACTTTAGCATATTCAAAATAGGAGAGTTTTCCAATGTGGGAGTTCAAAAAAAATTTCTTTCCAATGTGGGACTTGAATTTTAAAAAAACATGTTTCTTTCCACTTGAATTTACAAAAACAAATTCTTTCTAATGTGAGACTTCAACATATTTTTAAATTCACACAATATGTTCCAACACATAAATACTGTGATTTGTCAACCACATCATTGGTATATAAGGTTCAACGATTTTTTACTCAAATAAACTCGAGGCATTTCATTTAAAATAATAAAAGAAATACAATCATAAATGTAATAAAAAAGTATTTTGATTTAACCTTGAGCATATAATCAACCACTCTTAAACAGTCCATTTCAAATATCACATATAACCAAGGGAAACAATCTACTAAATTGTTTGCAGATGGCCCAAGCTTCACCTTCCATAGGGTTCATCTCCCTGTCAATATGTCCTCACTCCTAAGTGCTAACAAATGTCCCTAGCATAATCATATTCTTTAAGGGTATGTTGTCAATATGTTTCGCTGCTAAGTGCTAACAAATGTCCCTCATGTTTAAACAAACAAATGCAAATACTAGCATAATCATATTCTTTTAAGTTACAGAAAACAAAAAATAAATAATTTGTCTTGAAAAACACATTTTTGTAAACTTTTAAAAGTATTCAAAACACGAGTTGCAGTAAAATATTTATATATTTAATTATTTAACAAGTGTCCAACAACAGTCGCTAATATCTCCTATTTTTTTAGTATGATTTCATTCATGTTGCAAGAATCTATTCAATTACTACCCGCTCTACTAAGTTAGAGTCATTCTTTATAACATTAAATTGTATTTTTTGTTATAAAAAGGATTTTGCAAGAATGATATAACCCTATTCTAGAAAAGATAATGTTTGTTGTTACAGAAGTTTGGTCAAATCCCCTACTTTTATTGTATAAATATTATTCGTAAGATGCATTGTTCATCTTAAAATTATGACATTTATTTGATGGACCCTTACGTCAATTAGATATGACTTGGGTTGGTTTTGCGTCAAATTTATTCTTTATTCGATGAATTTGATATTGTTGAAAATAAAAATACGAGTTCATTTGAATATTTGAGTTATGCATTTGATGAAATTTGTATTATGTTGAAGATGATTATTAATTTCATGGGTTTTGTTTGAAAATTTTGATGAATATTGTAAAAAAAAAGATAACATTGTGGACATCTTAAAACATAAAAGATAAAATTGTCACTTAAAATTAAAATAAATGATCTGAAAAAAAAATGACTAAAAATTAAGTTAAGGGACCGCATATGATTTTTTTTCTTCATGTGTTTTGTCTATCTGTTAGGGCCAGTTTGATGCAAAGGATAACGAGACAAGAAGATATGATACACTTATCATATTCCTCCCTAATCCTTTGTTTCATTGCAGCCGTATTAGTTTATCCCATTCAGTGTTTGATACACAACAGATAACAAGATGATATGATTTATATTTTGATAAAATGACAAATTTGTCCTTATAATCTATTTATTTATTTTTTATTTCAAAATAACATTCATATAATTTTTTATAAATAAACATAAGTGCTAAAAAATGTAAATAATTTATGAAGTAATTTTATATACTTGAAAAAATTGTGATTTCTCTATTCATCACAATTGAAGAATGACTCACTATCATAAAAATTGTGATTTCTCTATTTATCACAGTTGAAGAATGACTCACTATCATAAAAATGTAAATAATTTATAAAGTAATTTTATATACTTGAAAAAATTGTGATTTCTCTATCTATCACAATTGAAGAATGATTTAGAGTTTGTTTGATTCAAATCCCAAAAACTCTATTTTAGTATTTTAAAATTTAAAAACTAAACAATTTGTTTAGATTACTTGTTTTTAAAAACTATTTTGTAAAACTATTTTTAATATTATACTTTTTAAAACTAAAAAAGCAAACTAGATAAATGGTGTTTTACTTTTTATTTTTCAGTTTTTTTAATTCTCTAGTCAAAGACTGTTTTAAAAAATTAAAATTAGCAAACAAATTTTTTTAAATTTTCTTTTTAAAAACAATTTTTTAAAATTTATTTATAAAATAGTTTTCGAAAAACTAAAATGTAAAACACAATCAAACAATCCCTTACTATCATAACATTATCTCGAAAGGAAAATAATTATTATTTTTCATCAATTTTTTTTATATTGTTATAGAATAAAATAAATAAGAAAACAAAAACATTATATATATATATATATATATGAAAAAAAGGAAATCAACATAAAGTGAGAATCGAACACTACTAGTTGTTGAAGCTGAGATAAACGCGAACAATGATATGCGGTTGAGAACGGATTATTTTAATCCACCTCAAATTAAATATAAAAAACTGCGGCTGCAACTTGATTATTTAAATATTTTTTGATTAACTTATCATATCAGATTGGTGAATCAAACAAAGGATTAGGGAGGAATAGGATACGTGTATCGTATGCTGGCTAGTTATGCGGTACATCAAACGTGCTCTAAATTGGTTAAAATAATCATTGTTTGCATTTCTCTCTTCTTCAGTCTTCCATTGTTTTTTTTTTATATTTGTCCTAATTAAGTCTTCTATTGTTTTTTTTTTATATTTGTCCTAATTAATTTTATGATTAGTGACGGGTTGATTTCCTCTTTTCATGATATTTTTTTTGTTGTTTTCTTATTTATTTTATTCTATAATAATATAAAATAAATTGATAATTATTTTTCTTTTGAGATGATGTTATGATAGTAAGTGCTTGTTTGATTGTGTTTCACTTTTTAGTTTTTGAAAATTATTTTATAAATAAATTTAAAAAAATTGTTTTTAAAAAGAAAATTTAAAAAAATTTGTTTGCAACTTTAATTTTTTAAAACAGTCTTTGACTAGAGAATTAAAAAAACTGAAAAATAAAAAGTAAAACACCATTTATCTGTTTTGCTTTTTTAGTTTTAAAAAGTAGAATATTAAAAATAGTTTTAGAAAACAGTTTTTAAAAACAAATAATCCAAACAAATTATTTAGTTTTTAAATTTTAAAATACTAAAATAGAGTTTTTGGATTTGAATTAAACAAACTCTAAGTCATTCTTTAATTGTGATAAATAGAGAAATCACAATTTTTTCAAGTATATAAAATTACTTCATAAATTATTTACATTTTTATGATAGTGAGTCATTATTCAATTGTGATAAATAAAGAAATCACAATTTTTATGATAGTGAGTCATTCTTCAATTGTGATAGATAGAGAAATCACAATTTTTTCAAGTATATAAAATTACTTCATAAATTATTTATATTTTTATGATAGTGAGTCATTCTTCAATTGTGATAGATAGAGAAATCACAATTTTTTCAAGTATATAAAATTACTTCATAAATTATTTACATTTTTATGATAGTGAGTCATTCTTCAATTGTGATAGATAAAGAAATCATAATTTTTATGATAGTGAGTCATTATTCAATTGTGATGGATAGAGAAATCACAATTTTTTCAAGTATATAAAATTACTTCATAAATTATTTAGATTTTTTAGCATTTTTATTTATTTATAAAAAATTACATGAATTTTATTTTGAAAGAAAAAATATTAAATAGATTATAAGGACAAATTTGTCATTTTATCAAAATATAAATCATATCATCTTGTTATCTGGTGTGTATCAAACGCTGAATAGATAAACTAATCTTATCAAGTTTGTTATTATGTGCACATCAAACACATGACATCATAATTCTTTATCCTACCCATATCATATCATGTCTCTATTCTACCCATATCCATGGGCTCTTAAGAGTTTAATGAAACAAAACTTAATGAAACAAAAAGTTTTACGTTCGTTTTGAATGAGAGCATAACACAATTAAAAGCAACATTAAAGGCATTAAGACATGACCGAAACCTCCAAAATTGAAAGAAATAAAGTAACTAACTTGATTATCATTCAAAGGAAAATACCAAATTTTTATTTTTTTTTTCACATTACTTATTTTAAATGTGGGCATGAATATTAATTGAATTATTTTTGCTCTATTGGTTACAAACTAATTTAATTTAATATGTATCACGAGAATGCATTATTTTTCATTATTCATATGTATTGAATATGAATTTTAAAGTCATGTATATTATGTGAGAATGACTATTAGAAGTAAAGAGTGATTATCGTTACATTTATATATTACATATTTATTATTGTATTGTGGTTAATTCCTACATGTAATTAAATTCCTACGTGTAATTAAATAATATGCTGTGGAGCAATAGTTAAATTATAAGAGGGACATGTAATTGAAAAATAAATAGAAGAGGCTAATCTTTCTTCACAACTATGAATATGGTTTACTGCAAATATACAAAAATAATGAGTTTTATTATTCATATACCCATTTGAAATTACTTCTAAATTTTTATTTATTTCTATTTTAGAATTGAAGAGAGGACAACAAATAGTAATAATAACATCACACTTAAACAATATGTCAGAGTACCGTAGCAACATACCGTGAAGAAAACGAAAAGACGAGAGATTATTATGAAAATATTATGAAAGGTTAATTTATTATTGTCTTGTATTTATAAAAATATGATATGTTATAGACGTGTGTTGTTGATCGATAAATCGTGAAAATGCAATATACAAGCCACACAACAACATTTTTTGGGAATATGTGGCTTGCCATAATGACATTGATGGCGAGTTCAGCGTCTCTTTAACTAACCGCTCGCTCTTGGTTAATTGAAGTCTTAAATACCACTTGCTCTGATACTGTTACATGCAAAACCAACCAAATGGAGAAAGAGTGTGGTGTAGGTACATCTAGAACATCTCCAATACAACTTAGTATGGTAGGGGAGGATCCGTTAGCAGAAGAAAGTTCTATCAAAACCAACATGCTATGTACTATTGAGACGTTACTCCGTCTGTTTTCCATTGCTCTATGTGTATCAGCGCTTCTCATAATGGTTAAGAATTCCCAACAAAATGATTCTAGCTCTCTTTCATACACTGACTTGGGAGCTTTCAGGTACTATAAACATAAATAAATTAGTATTCAATAGTTAAATATTTTTGTTAATGTGTCATATTATTATTAATATTTCCAATTTTTAATTTTTTTTAAATTTTTTATTTATAAAAATAGACCAAAAATATGCTTTATAATCATCTTCTTTGAATAAAAAAAAATGTCATAGTCAACTACATCTCTATATATAACATAGATCTAATTAGTACGTTGAGTTTCATTTCTTATAAACTTAAAAATCAAAATATCCTGATTTTCAGTAAACCCTAAATTTATCAAATTCTCAAATTGGTTGATGAATCTCAACTTCTTGATTCAAAGATGAACATGAGGGATGTTCACTTGTTCTTTTATTTTTTTAATAAAAAAGTAATAATAATCTTGTGTGATTTGTCAGCATCTTTATTGACAAAAAATAATAATAACTTAGACATGTTTTAAAAGAGAAGTGACTTAAACGAGATAATAAAAATGAAGAATATATGTATTAAAGATCTTCGATATAATCTTGCCTTGAATTTAAGTTAATATACTAGAAAAGTTAAATTAGTGATAAATTTAGTGACAAGAAAAATTCGGTTGAATTCCTTTTATATCTATTTTTTATTTAAAATTCTCTATTATTATATTGAAATTTATTTGCCAAAATTTCCTACTTTTCACCTTTAGTATTTTGCAAGGGAGGATGAGACTATGATTTTTTTAGTCCGACGGGAGGTCGCATCTATTGCCATATTATTATTATTATTATTATTATTTATAATAAATCATTAATTATTAATTTGATAAATAAAAAATAATAAAAACAATTAAAAAAATCAAATAAAATACTGGAAAAAAATACAAAATTAATGCGGTTGATTAGATATGCCAAAGGAAAATTAGGAGAGAGTTGGTAAAATAACATAATACCTTTTGTTTTGGCACATGTACACAACCGCATTAACTTTGATGTATTTTTTTCTTCATTTAAATGTATTTTGTTTGATTTTATTAATATAATTTGATTTTTTAATTATTTTTTATTTATTAAATTAACAATTAATCATTTGTTAAAAAAAAAATAAAATGACGATGGTCGCATCCCTGGGATGCAAGAAAAAAAAAAATCCTTCGTGTGGTCGCATCTTTGCGAGCTGTCAAAAATAGAACATTTTAGTATATAAATTTCAATGTAGGGTATTATGGAAAATTTTGAATAGAAATGGGATATAAAAGTAATTTCCTCCCTAATTTCCTCGTCACAAAATTTAGTGACGGATTTTGAGATGAAATTGATGTTTTCCCTCTCTAAATTTATCTGGCTAATTTTATTTTTTCTAATAAGGTGTACATCTGGACTCATTTATACATAAAAATAAATATTTTTACATTTATTAAGAAAAATAGTTAAAGGTGTTTAATTTCTTTATTTCATGTAAAAAATAGTGAAGGCCCATTTTGGTCAATAAAAAAAACAAAACACAGAGAACATATTAGTCCAATGACAAAAAAATTGACAATTTTAATTCCTTAAAAAAATTAACTAGGATACGTTAGTTCTTCTATCAATTATTTGCATAATAAATTTTTTTATTTGTTTTTCAACTGTTACTGAATTATATAAAAGTCCACGTGCATTGTAAAACAAAATTCAATCGACATGTTCTTACAAAAAAAATGTGGACCATTTGGTCCCTATATTTCAAAATAATCAATAAATTAATAAATTTGGAAGATTGCTCAATTTTCTTTAATTTTCACATTCTTCATTGATTATACAAGGATGAAGTTTGATAAATTCTAAAGATTAAATTGAAATTTTTATATTTTGTAAGGATTAAGTTGTGACTAAAATCCCTAAATAGAGAACCCAACTTTTAATTTGGAACAACAACTCCAAACATGCAACATGTTTCTACAATTTGCATCACAATCATACAACGTGACAACAAATCATTTCACCATCAAATTTAAAACACAAATGTACCAACAATTATAGTTTCAAAACCCAAAATACAAAAAGTACTTATTTGATATCTTAAAGTTCACAATCTTGACCATTTCATGATCTTGGAAGAATGTTGAAATTAAATAAGAGTTAACAATATTTGAAATTTATCAGTTTTGAATTTTCTTAAAAAAAAATTAGGTACCAAATTGTCCTCAAAAAGTTATGGCAAAGACCTAAATGTTCCCTAATTTTTTGTTTACAATACATATGAACCATTTATATAATAAGTGGAATGTCACATAATACAAAAATGTGCCAACATAAATTGATATCTGCCCATGTTTAAATACACAAAATATATACACTTTTTTGCTTATAATTGTACCAACATAAGGTAACATTAAAACGATCTGGTGAATGTTTACTAAAGAATTATTGTGACGTAGAGAGTAAATTAATTGATTTATTGTTTAATTTATTTGATTAATTAATTTCATAAAAGACAAAACTTATGTGTATTTTCTTATACACTTTTCATGTTGTTATTAAAATATTTCTTTTATAATGAAATATAAACAAAAAAATATTTTAAAAATTGACGTATTCGATTTAAGATTTGACGAGATACGCTAATTTTTTTAAAATAATTTCTTAAATTTCATTATGGGAATATAATAAACCTTTTTCTTTTACTTAAAATATGTTAGAACATATTGGATTATAAAAAAGGATAAAACTGAGAATGGAAAAAAAGTGATTTCTCTTGTTAACTTGTTAATGCATGTGTATTACCAACTAAGTAACTGAATTGTCAACAACTAAAACCGACTCACTAAATTTTATAAAACTTGAATTAATCACAACATTCTCCCTTAATTCAGACATTCATAAAGACTACCCCTTATTTTACTTCTTGACATAAAAAACCTATCATTCTCCAATGCTTTAGTCAAAACATCAGCTAACTAAAGATCAGTAGCACAGTGAATTACTTACAACATTTCCTTTTGCACTTGCTCTCTTAGGAAATGAAACCTTGCTTTTATATGTTTGCTCCTTCCATGAGAGACTGTATTTTTTTTCCAGATTTATAGTCGATTTGTTGTCAATTAATAACTTTATAGGCTTCTTAATTTTAATTATTAGCTCCTTTAGTACATAATGCAACCAAACTGCCTGACAATTTGCATACGCACCAACTATATACTCAGCTTCACAATTAGAAAGGGCCACCACAGGTTGCTTCCTTGAACACCAACAAATTGGTGCTCCAAGGAATAAAAACAAATAACATGTGGTACTTCTTCTATCTTTTCGATCACCACACCAATCTGCATCAGAATATGTAGTCAAGACATTGCAATTTTGATCTGCCACAGTAGGAAACAATACACCGAACTCCAATGTTCCTTTGTGGTATCTTAATACCCTTTTAGCAACAATCATGTGAGACCTTTTTTGGTTTTATCATAAATCTGCTAATTTGTCCCACAACAAAACAAATTTCAGGCTTACTATAACATATATATCTCAATGACCTAACTATTTGTTTAAACATAGTTGAATCTACATCTTCTTCTTCAAAGTTTTCCAACTTTACATTTACTTCAGTTGGTGTTATTGCAATGTTGCATGATTCCATGTTGAACCTCTTTAAAACATCTTGTATCTACTTCTTTTGGTGCATAATTAATCCACTTGATCCTTTGAAAAACTCCATTTCGAGAAAATAGGCTAATTCTCTTAAATATATCATTTCAAATTCTACCATCATTTGCCTTCTAAATTGCATGATCTCACTAACATCACTTCCAGTCACCAACAGGTCATCAGCATGTAGACAAATGAGAAGTATATGTGAATCACTAACTCTCTTGACATATATACCATATTCTGCATAACATTTCTTGAATTTTTGCTGAAGTAGAAAGCTATTTATTCTTTTATTCCAAGCATGTGGTGCTTGCATAAGCCCCTATAAAGCTTTCTTCAATTTGTACACCATTTTCTCCTTTCCTTTAATGACAAAAATTGGTGGTTGCACAACATATACTTCCTCCTCTAAAGGACCATTTAAAAATGCAAATTTTACATCTAAATAGTACAAGAACCAATTTCTATTACAAACAACAACAACTAACCTCACAGTCTCCAACCTTGCAATTGGTGCTTATACCTCAATATAGTCCAATCTAGATTTCTGCATAAAACCCCTTACTTTGTATTTTGCTATCTCTCCACTTGGCTTGAACTTCACTTTAAAAATCCTCTTCACATCAATGGCTTTCTTGTTGAATGGCAAGTCAATCAATTTCCAGGTTTTGTTATTCTATATAACTTGTAAATGTTCATTCATTGCCTTCCTCCAAACCTGTGTCTCCAAGGTTTCTTCAATGTTGATTGGTTATGCATCAGCTAACAAGGCAAAGTGTACAAATTCCCCATTTGAATTCACCTCATCATCTGTTGTAAGCTCACAATCTCTTAACCTACTAGGAAATTGTCTTTGTCTTTGAGATTGTCTAAGAGTCTAATTTGTATTAAAAACTTCTTCTTCAGTTTCTACCTCTTGTCATGCATCTTCTTCTAACATCACTGGCAGTGTTACATTAGAACTAGAAGGAACATAAGCTATCTTGTTTTTCTAGCCCCAATATTCTTTCTCATCCATAACCACATCTCTACTACACACCATTTTGTTTGTGACTAGATTGTAAGCTCCAATGGCATGGTACTCAGTAAAGATTATTACTTCACTCTTATCATGCAGCTTTTTCCTCTTCGCATCAGGTACATGTATATAGCATATAGATCCACAAATCTTTAAATGCTTAACACTTGGTCTCCTACCAGACCATATCTCTAATCTTTTAGTTAGACATTTATTCAAGATATACACTGCAATAGAGACCGCTTCACCCCATAAATGATTTGGCTGACATTTTTTCTTTAACATACTTCTTGTCATATCCAAAATTGTCATATTTCTTCTATCAACAAGTCCATTATACTGAGGAGTATAAGGTGTTGTTACTTCATGTGTAAGGCCACTAGATTCACAACCACATCATCCTATTATTTTCATCCACAAATGATATAAAGTATTTATTGCCTCCCAATGAGGAAGTTTCAAATGGCCCACAAATTTTAGAATACATGACACGTAGCTACTTAGTAGATCTCATAGGCAATTGAGATTTAAAACATTTTCTAGATTGTTTGCCAATTAGACATACTTCACAAATCTTTTTAGGTTTACTAATTTTTGGAAGTCCTACAACTAACTCCTTAACTCCTAAATCATGTAAACTTCTAAAGTTTAGTTGACCATACCTCAAATGCCAAAGCCAATCATTCTACTTTGTAATTGTTGCTAACATACACTGCACCTCAGTTGTCTTGTTAGTGAGAAATGTCTTATTTTTGGAAATAGGTAACTTCAGTACAAGCTTCATGTTTGGATCAAACAATTCCAGTTCACCATTCTTCATAGTTAAAGATAACTTTATCTGAACTAACTGCCCCACACAAAGTAACTTGCACTTTAAGCCAAATACATACAACACATCCTCCATAACCGTAGTCCTCCCATCTATAGCTTTCAACACAATCTTACGAAGACCTTCACTCATTAATGTTCTATATCAGCAAAGTTTATCTTATTTTTCTTGTTGGCATCAATATCTTCCAACCAGTCACAATGACCAGTCATATGATTAGAACACCCTGTGTCCAAAAACTATATTATATGTGTGAGCTTCATCAGCACTTGTAGTAACCATCAACATCATTGGTTCTGAGTCAAAAAATCTTCATACATCACATTTGTTTTTAGGGATGACAATACAATCTGCACCTCGCGGGTACCCTCTCAAACCCGTCCTGATTTGGGCAGGAAAAATCCACTTTAAATAGATGCGGGAGCGGGTTTTTCCGAAATTAAAACTCGGGGCGGGGACGAGTTTGAGGGTTTGATATCCACCTCACACCCACCCCGCTTGTAATATTATTACCATTTTTAAATTTTATATACATGTATATATTGAATATTTTTTAAATATTAAAAGTTACGATCTCATTTTTATAGAAAATTTGATTTTAATATTTTTATTATTGTATAATGATTATTATTTTATTATACTAATTATAATAAATTTAACTTTTAAATTTATTATATATATATATATATATATATATATATATATATATATATATATATATATATATGAATGGATGCGGGTGCGGGTTGGAGGCGTTGAAACCCAAAATCCGTCGCGGGGATATAGACTTAAATTTCACACTCGATATAAAAGAGGGCGAGTGAGGATTTTCCCTAATTAGTCAGATGCGGGGTGGGGAGGCAAAATCCGTTGCCGCCCTTTTGCCATGCCTATTTGCCTCATCTTCGTGATTTTTTTCCTTCTGATTTTCTATTCTTATACCAGTATTCATCTACACAGTGGCCCAATTTTTCACAATTAAAACATTGAATCTTTCTTTTGTCATACCCTCCTTTCTTGCCTTGATTGTTGCTAGAACCTTCTTCTATTTTATTCGAGGATTCAACCTTATCATCATTCTTACCTCTATCTTTGTTTTGTGACCAATTGTTGACATTCTTTTGAAATTTCCCTTTGCATTTTCTCCTTTTGTCCCACTTTTTCTTTTCACTTTCACCCTTCTTTGATGTTTGAGCTTGACTCACCTCTCTTTTAGAATTCATTTCAACCACGCTCAATTAATGTGTTTCAAGACTCCCTTGAAGCTCCTCAATTTTCATTGTATTGAGGTCTTTTGATTCTTCAAGTGCAACACAATGAAATCAAGTTGAGGAGTTAGAATTCACAATACCTTTTTAACCATCATCTGCTCAATCACTTCTTCACCATGTGTCATTCTCTTTTTGAAAAATATCATACATTGTTATCATATTGTTGAAAAGTATCATACATATAGAGTCACACTTCAGTTCGACTTCTATCAACAAATAATGCGTGACATTGATGTTAATAGGGATTGAGTTTGGAAGATAGAGATTAAACATTGTAATGAGCGTGAGAATCACATATTGCAAGGTCGGTTCCTAGAAGGTGTATCCGCCAGCATATCTTCTTGTCCACTCAACCACCTATCAATCCCACAAGAACAAATCATGCACCAACCGCATAACCGTCTTCGCCTCACCTACATATCGAACCATATATTCCATATTATGGTCTACCACCATCGCACCTACAAAAGTTTCATATTATAGTCCACCACCACCACATATACATACACCTGTAGAAATGTCAACTCACCCAGAAATATAAACCTCCGGTTATTTGACATAATGCGGGATTTTCTATAATGTGTTTGGAACTCATTGCAAAGCTTCTGAGTTGACTTATGTTGTTTTTGATTCCATATATAACCTCATGACTCAAAATTATATG
Source organism: Cicer yamashitae (assembly GCA_037974755.1). Classification (NCBI taxonomy): domain Eukaryota; kingdom Viridiplantae; phylum Streptophyta; class Magnoliopsida; order Fabales; family Fabaceae; genus Cicer; species Cicer yamashitae. The sequence continues at coordinate 68,551,796 of JBBPBQ010000001.1, forward strand.
GAGACAGATGGTAGTAGCTCTAATCCACATACAAATTATCAAGGATTTGTGTTGCATACACCTTCAAAAATTGGGAACGATGACGAGAAACATAATTAAATTGAAGATCAACTAAAACAACCTAAGTTGTTTAAATAACTCGACGAGTTTGGCAACCTCCTAGATGTGAGACTAATAACATTCATGTGGACATTATTAATTAAAATTTGATGTATTTTTTTTCTTCTATTTAATGTATTTTGTTAATATAATTTTGTTTTTAAAAAATATTTTTAATATATTTTATGTATTAATTTAATATATTTTTTATTTGTTAAACAAATATACATCTTGAATGTTTCCAAGATGTGACCTCGTAAAGAGGAAAAAAAACATCACTCACATGGAAATGGTCGCATCTCCGTCTAGTGGACTCCTTAAGATTTAAAAAATAGAACATTTTAATATATTAGTTTCAAAGTAAGATATTTTGAAGAAGAAAAAATCAAAATGGGATATATGAGAAAAAAAAATCTCTAACATTTTGTCCAAAAATAAATTTGAGTAACTAAAATGTTGCACCCAAAAAATGTTGTGCCCTTATAATTTCGAAATGGAAACTGATTTACTCATGTGTGTTTAGTGGCGGATCTTCTTAGGAGTGGGTAGGGTCAAGACATCTCCTATATTTTATACCTTTTTTTTATAAATAATAATAAATTATTATAATAATAATGATAAGTTACTAAAATATCTCCAAATTTATAGGGTTTTGAGAGCCTCTCTCCTCTCAGCCTCTCTCCCCCTCTTCTCTTGTACTCTCCCATATGACAATTAAAGGAAATATATATATATATATATATATATATATATATATAGGTAAAGAATACTGTTTAACTTTTTAATTAGAAATCATTTACTCTATTCGAATTGATTTGAATGGTAACAGTAAATAACTTATTAGAATTAAAGTTCAAAATTCAATTTTTTTCATGAAATTCAACTATTCCTTACTTGCATTTTTGGTCTTTATGCTTGTATATATCAATCTGCTTTTTATATTTGTCATGTTCTTATAAGTAATTTTTCTCTAGTAAAAAAACAAATGTCAATGATTCTTGTCAGCAATAATTTTCTTTTTATCTTTACCTGTAAGGGAGATTATTCAATGATCCTTAAATCATAACAAGTAGCTGATATCATATTAGAAATTACGTGATTGAAGAGATAAACGAGAAACGAGGTAAACATTGTTTAGAATTTATACTAATAAAATATAATAAAATTTACAAGCTCTGTATATAGATAAACTACTTATCGAATGATAAACTAACTAATATCTACGGACAAATTCTAACACCCTAATTACCAACCCAACTACTGTCTATTAACAAATTATACCCTAATTAGCAACCCAAATACTATCTATTAACAAATTATAATAAACTTTTACATGTTAATCGTTGATATATGACATAGTGTGATACTATTTGTTAATTGTGAATTGTTTTAGTTAATTCGGGAATTGTAAAATAAAACTTTTCACATATTATATTGTTTTAATTAATTTGTAAATATCTATTTTCACATATTATATTTTTATTTTATATTGATATTATGTTAAATCTTTGATAAAACAGTTTTATAAATTTTAATTATAATATTTTATGTAATATTTGTCGCTCCCTCAATATTTTGGGCAAGATCCGCTACGGTGTGTGTTTGCATATAACAGTACTAGTATAATGCATTGGTGATTTGCAGTGGCAAAGGGAATTAGAGTTTGGGGCATTTTAATACTAGTATAATGCATTGGTGATTTGCAGTGGCAAATGGAATTAGAGTTTGGGGCATTTGTAAAAGATTTGCTCTTGATAGCTGACTTTGAATACTTTGGTTACTAATAGTAATTGAGCTTTTGATGTAACAACATTGCAGGTATTTGGTGCATGCCAATGGAATTTGCGCAGGTTACTCCCTACTTTCAGCGGTCATAGTTGCTGTCCCCCGCTCCACTCTGCCTCCTGCTTGGACTTTCTTTTTCCTTGACCAGGTTAGGTTACACCCTTTTACTAGAACAATTCATTATACTTTCACTTGTAAGGCCGGTCCATTTTACATGTAGTTTTAAAACGAATTTTAATAAAATATTTTAATGTTTATAATATTATTTTAGTAAAATTATTAAATTTGTTATAAAAATTATTTTTTAGATATTTTATAATATTCTTTTAATAATATAATTAATTTTGTATAATATATTTTTTTTTCAATTGATAATAAATTCAACTGATTTATTATTAATTTGTTGAGACAATGTTAATTTTAAATAAGATTTTATTAATTTTAGTTTTAAAAATATTATAATACGATGTCTTTTTATTAAATAAAAAATTTAGAGACTTTTTTATCGTACAAAAAATTCATTTTTTATAGGGATTTCTAGAGCGGTTGCTTTAGTGATATATTATCCGTTTTATGTGGATTACATGTATATAATCACACTTTTTTTTATTTATTTCTTCCTTATGATCAATGGATGAATAATGAAATTCAATAAGCCATTTGATCTCAATCTAAAGACTTAGGATTTTATATGTATAATTATCAAAAGAAAAAACTTGAAACATTTTTTTCTTTCTATATTCTAGGTACTAACATATATAATGCTAAGCGCTGGAGCTTCTTCTGCGGAAGTGGTGTTCCTAGCTGAAAATGGAGACGATGCAACTTTATGGATGTCAGCTTGTGAGCCTTTTGGTCGATTTTGTCATAAGGTGACAGCATCAATAACTATCACATTTGTAGCACTAATTTGCTATGTGCTTCTTTCACTCATTTCCTCATACAAGCTGTTCACAAAGTATGATGCTCCAACCCCAACCATCCCCACTGCAACTACAGGCATTGACAACATTAATGCTGCTGCTTTTCATGCCTGACACTTATGTTGCTGTGTTATAATATATTAGTACTTAATATTGCATTATCTATGTTTATGACTCAAGAGATAGGACCCATATTCCCTGCACTTGTGTTATCACGCAGTAATCGATCTCAATAATTAATTTAAGATCAGACAGTTTATATTATATATATTATTAATTAAGATCGAACAATTATGGGTTGTAATATAATTACGGTAGAAATCTCTCTATTTCTAGAGAGGTATGGCCAAATAATAGTAAGTGTATGATTGTATAACATATGGTTCATTGATGGACTTAATTAACCTGTTTTACCTGTTAACTATAAGTGTCCTGTACGGTTTTACTATATATGTTACGAGGCCACTCATTGAGAAATTGAAAGATAGTTAGCTCACTTAGAACTCATCTAAACAGGGATAGTTTAGCGAATGAAAATTATTTTTGTCATTAAAATCATTACAATTAATTATTTTGTAATATACGTGTACAATCAAATGAGACACTTGTAAAGAAATGAGATGAATAATTACTTCTATCAAATAATTAATAATTCCTAATTAATATTTGATTCGTCTCATAATAATTAACTTATTTATTTCAAAATAATTGATATTTTCAATTTATAAATGATATTAGTTATATTTTTTAATTATATTATTTAATTAATATTATATATATATATATATATATATATATATGTACAATTCTCAATTTAATATATCTTCCAATATGTATTTATGCTAACGATAAATACATGATAAGAGTGATTTAGTAAAAATACTAATTTTTATCTTTTATTTATATAGTTTTTTAATCTGCATCAGATGATATCGATTATTGTGAGATAAATGGAATACCATTATTGCATAAAAATTATTCTTTACTAATTTTTTTTTTTGTTCTCATGAACAAATTTTCATCAATGTAAATTTGAAAAATGCAATTACTTTTTTATTATAATTTTGAGTAAATATTCAATTTGATCTCTCATTTTTACCACTTGTTTCACCCAAGTATCTTTTTTTATTGAAATTTTGAAATGGTCAATGACTTTCGAAAACGTTAATCAAGTTAGTTCATTCTTCAGTGACAATTATTTCTGCTGATGTACCACATTAATTACCCCATAAGAAAATGTTAGGAGACCATATTAATACTTTTTGGAAAAAAAAAATAGTCTTACACAAAATTGTCACGTATACAAATGTTAGAGACCAAATTGATACATTTTCAAATTGTTAATGGTAAATATTAAGGACCATTTTTGCACACGTTAGGTTTAAAACGAAGGCCTCTAACGTTCATTTTCTCCTTCATTGCCATTTTTCCTCTATTCCCCAACTGACGCGACAATAAATATGAAAAGGATAGGGCTATGAATTTGTAAAGTTGAAAGCTACAAGTGGTAGTTGGATTGCAAGTTAAAATTGTCCTCTTATAACTTTTAAGACATTAAATATACGAGTTCCAACGGCGTATCTAACATTTAAATGAAAAAAAATGATATTTTTTAGGGTTTTATTATTATTTTTCTTGTTTCAGTGAAATTTCTTTATTGTGTGTTTGCGAATTAATTTTTGGAGATTTTTAAAAGGAAAGACTATGGAGGGTTAAATTTTTTATGTTGATATAAATTTTATATTTTAAAAAATTAAAAGATAACATGATATTATATCCTCAATTAAAAAAAATTAAATATATATTAAAATATAAATTTAGCTCTCTAAAATCCTCCAAAATTCAACTTGCAAATATACTCTTAGATTATGAAGCTCCTAGTATAGTTGTTCCTAATAGACTTATTGGAGTTGATGGAATATATATATACATCATATAAAAAAAACATTGATGCCTTACGATAAAATTTATGGATAAATTTAAAGGCATTTTAATAGAACAAAATTATTATAGAGAGGTTATGACGAAGACAATGATGATATATGCATCAATGATTGAACATGAATATTACAAATACAATCTTGTTGTCATGCATTTTTTTATGCTTTTGTTCATTGCATTATGAATTGGTAGAATTTGTGCATAGATATTTTATTAATTTTATTTGTTTTGTTGAGTATAAAGGATTGTGATAGAGTTGTTTAGAATGTTAGTCTCCTTGATGAACTAATTCCAAAATTAATAAAAATGTTGTTTTAGCATCTCTAGTTTATGTGAAACTATCAATTAAATATATATTATCAAAGGAATTAATAAATGCTCAATTAATTACAGTCTAGCTAGTATATAATGTAATTATATATAAAAAAAGTCTTTAACATTTATTAAAATAGTCTTCAATATTTACTACTAACAATTTGAAAATATTTTTTATTTGGTAAATAACATTTTCGTACATAACAAATTAATGTCAGACAATTTATTTCAAAAATATTAATTTGATTCAAAATATTAACATAACACATCAATAAAATTAACTCTATTAAGGGAGTATTAGTGACGGATAAACTATCTCAATTAACCTTTAAAAAAAAGCAGGGGCCATTTTAAAATTCGCGAGATACTCTGGTCGAAACAAGTAGATATTTTAGTCAGTTATTTTTTGGTGGAAATTAAATGATACCGGAAGGAGAGGAGTAATAATGATGAGAATTGTATCGTGGTGGTCATGACACAAAAATCTGATGCATATTCGTTTCTTTCTCGTGTCCAAATAACTTCTAGAAACTTCATTTCTCTTTCATTCTTCTCTCCCATTCATTTCATTTCAACACTCACACTCATCTCTCTCTCTCTCTCTCTCTCTCTCTCTCTCTCTCTCTCTCTCCTTTTGATTCATACCCTATGTCCAAACAAACGCAACGCACTCACTGAAATACATTTCGCTACAACTACAAGGTAGGTAGTAACGGTTCTTGTGTTCTCTCCATTTTACTTTCTTCGAGCTCTCTATTTTTGTTTGTTTGCTTCTTTCTACCAAATGGATCATTCACATTTTCCCTTATTTTTGTTTTAGAGCAAAGATGGGGAAAAAGAGCAACAAAAGAAAAAGGAAAGAAGAGATTGCTGAGGATTGTTGTTTCATTTGCAAGGATGGAGGGAACATGAGGGTCTGTGATTTTGGGTAAACTTCTCAAACATTCATTAATTAATGCATGCTATTTTCGTATTTTTTTTTTTTTTTTTTTTTTATAAAATGAAAATCAATTACCGTAGCGGATCACATTTTTGTCTATATATGGTATCAGCTGAAGAGATTCACTAACTTTGGTAATGTCTTTTTCATGCTTCTATATATTGGTAACTTCAACGAAAAGATTGGGATATTTCATGATTTATATATCATTATCAAGTAAACTTGTGCTAGTTATAATTTATAAACCATGAAAAATCGTTTTCAGATGTCCATGATGATGTTTGCTGTTGCATGTGCAATTTGTGGAGTATATTTTACTCTCTCTGTTTTATATTAAACGTTGTTTTAAAGATTGAAATATTCTTATGTTTACTTACATTTTAGGTTTTCAATGAAATTAGTTTCATATTAACTTTATTTTACAAAAAAGGGGATAACTGTGAGAGGTAGTTTTAACAAAGAAATTGTTGGTACTTTAGATTTTATTTATTAAGTTTATTTTTGATAGATTTGTGGTTTACTTATAATTTTTTATGAGTTTGATGAACCAAAGCTTGGTCATTACTATCAATAGTATGCTTTACTGTTGGATCATTGTGTGAAGACTTTTTTTTTGTTGTGTTAGTGATTTTCTTTTTTTATGGTTAATTGATTCATGGTGCTTAAAGGGATTGCCTTAAAGCTTATCATCCGGAATGCGTGGATAAAGACAATACCTTTTTGAAGAATGACAGTAATTGGTGTTGTGGTAAGCTGCTTCAACGTTTATCTCTACTTATGCGGCATTCAAATACATTTCTTTTACTTTTGTTGGTCTGTAAGTATTTATGCAGTTGATACTGCCATGACAATGTCAATCTTATATTTTTCTTAAAAATGTGCTCTGGCCCGAGTTTTGCTTTCGAACACTCTATAATCTATACATTGTCTGAACCTGCATATCCTAATTATGCCTAAAATGCTTGAGAAGATGGTGTTATGTTAAATGTCTTTTAATTCTTGTGATGCTGAATGACTTTTTAATAATTTTTATAGGTTCCCATTATTGCTACATATGCAGAAAAGCATCAAAGTTCATGTGCTTTTGCTGCCCAGCTGCTGTTTGTGGAAAATGCTTCTTTGATGGTGAATTTGCTACTGTCAAAAGAAACAAAGGATTTTGTAGGCACTGCGCAAAACTTGCATCTCTACTTGAAAAAAAAGCTGATGTTGATTCTGATGGGGTAAAATATTTTTCAATCATGTGTTATGTTATATACAGCAAGAGAAAGAAATAGAAACCTGCAATAGTATGTGGAATCCTAAACTCGAAAACCTTGCTGTTTGTTTATCATTTGTGTATTTACAAATTGACATTTTTTGGCACGAGTTGCCGATGTTTGTGATTGTTATGCTGGTGCCATAAATAACGCAGGCACTTGTTCTCTGTTTTGGGAACATCTTGCAAGTGCTTTTGTTTTGAGGTGTTTAAAACAACAAACTTGTTCTATTTATCTTTGAAAAAGAATCCTAGATTGTCCAACAGGTTCGTTCGTCACTGTTATTTTTCGTACAGGTGAAAACCGTTTGTTAAAACAGTATCAGGAACCAATTTTTCTCATTGTACTATAATTTTTTTATATAATTTTTTTCTTGGTTGTACTCAGAATTGAGTAAAGAAAGTTCATCTCTTTATGCAGGCTGTATGTATACATTTTCTCTTTTGCTGTATATATTCATTATTATGTGCTTTTTTTATTAACAGGAAAAGATAGATTTTGAAGATCAAGAGACATACGAATGTTATTTTCAAGAATATTATAAATTTATCAAAAAAAAAGAAGGGCTGAATTCTCAGAATGCTCATTTTGCCCATGACTTCATTAAAAATGGGAAAAACAAGCGTGACTTGGATCCATACGAAATAGGCGAGGAGGAAGATGATTCTGGCGAATCTGATGTGAGTGACTTTCAAGCTTCTGATTGTGATGACCTGAATGACACATCAGGAGTTAAATTGGTGAGGAGAAAGAAGAAATGCATGAAAAAGCTAAAGTCAATAAAAGGAAAAGTTGGAGATAAGAAAAAGGATTTTGTAGGATGGGGTTCAAGAAGTCTCATAGATTTTCTTGAAGATATTGGTAGAGACACAGCCAAAGAACTTTCCGAACACGATGTTGCTTCAATAATCATTGAGTACTGCAATAGTAACAAGCTATTTGACCCTGAGAAAAAGCGAAAGGTCATATGTGATGAAAAGTTAAGGACTTTACTACGGAGGAAGTCAGTGAACAAAAACAACATCCAAAACCTTCTGACATCACATTTTGTTGAGAATCTTGAGGAAACAGATGATATCATCTGTGGTTCAGAAGACAGGGATTATAATGAGCCGATGAAATTTTCAAGGTCGAGAAATTTGAACCCAACTACAAAATCTTGTCAGAGCCTAGTTTCTAAAGAGCTTCCAAACGGTTTCGCAGCTATAATTAGTTCAAACCTAAAGCTTGTCTACTTGAAGAGGAGCTTAATTGAGGAGCTTTTAAAGAAACCAGAAACTTTTGATGGCAAAGTCTTGGGAAGTTTTGTGAGAACCAAATCTGACCCCAATGACTATTTGCAGAAGAACTCCCATCTGCTCTTACCAGTAATAGGTAATCTTGGTCGTGGCTAGAAGTTACTGGTCATAAAAAACAAGCATAAATTTTTTACGAGAAGTATAGTAGATAATTTTGCTAGCTTCAGGTATTCAAGTACTCTACTGATACTGTCATATTGTCATTTTCTTGATCTTATTTCTAAAATGCTGTCATAAGTTCTATACTAGCATCAATTCTCTTAATGGAGAGTATCACACTTTTGTTGTTGCAGGTTTTAGCAAGATATGCTTGTTTCACCTAGTCAGCATTGTGGTATAGAGGAAAAAAATGAAATATAAAGAACAGTAGATATTGCACATAACTAAGTCATACATTGTATCCAAAACTTTAATTGGTAGAATTTTGTTTTTGCACATTACTAAGTCATCCGTTATATACACTACACATTTGAAAAAGAAAAATGAGGAATAAAATTGAAAGGTTTAAGTACAATGTTTTATCTTGGCATATACATTGCTGCAGAAGGAAGTTAACATGAGTGATGTTCTTTTACTAGCTATCATACTTTTCTGATATACATACATTGATATATGTATCTGTATATATCACAGGAATAAACAGATCTTCAAAGAACGAAGAAATCAACCAAGAAATTATGCTCCGGCTTCTTAATGTGCCAAAAGATGTACCTATCTGCAAAATTTCAGACGATGATTTTTCTGAGGTATTTGTACTGTGCTAATGCTAACATCATTTTCTGCTGCAATTTCCCCTGTTTTTGGAGACCTGGTTGTAAACGAAGTAGCAGTTTCCTAGTAAAAGTGGATAACTCATTTTCCAAACCATTTTTCTATAAGATGTTGAATATATTGTATTATTTCCTGCATCAGAGCATAGCTTGGTTTCTGATGTGAAGGTGATTATCCGTAATTGTTTTCAAAGTTTGTTTAGTTGTTCATGTATAATTCATGGATTCTTAATTTATAAGTATTTTCTGCAGGAAGAATGTCAAGATCTGTATCAGAGAATGAGAAATGGTCTGCTCAAACAGCCAACTATAGTAAGTTTGTTGTGTGTGAGTGATTTAGTATGTTTCAATAAAAAAAATTATGCTTCGTGATCTGATCAATTATGAATAAGGTTCCTGTAAATCTTTTCAGATTTTAATAGTAGGAATTATTATTATGCGGTGCAATATTATGCTGGCTGTACAAGAAAATATCTGTAAAAGAAAGGGCAAATGAAGTTCAATAATATAGTAGTAATAACTAATAAAAGTAATACATCTAAAGAAGCTTTTTTGCAGTACATGTACATCAGTTAATCCATAGATTAAGTTTGAGACTTAAGCTAGAGAATATTTATATTTGTAGCTATCTTCTAGTCTACTATTAAACTGATTTCTTCAAAATCTAGCCTTAAACTGACGCTGTTCACTTGTTTCAACTATTTTTTTGCCTTTAATGCAACAGATCCTTGCCATACCACATGCTTGATAATATCTCATATTCATTATTTTGTTTGGTAAAGTGAATTGTAAAGTTAGTAACCCTACACATGTTTTGAATTTTCAGCATTGAAGTCAAAGTCTAATTTCTTCCATTGTCTTTGTAGAAATCGTAGAAAGCTATGTCTCCTCATGGTTATTAGGGCCTGTTTTTTCACTTCCTGAGTTGATGTCCAATATAACATTCATTGATGTATAATGTCCTGTGATTGAAGCTAATATATGTCAATGGCATAGAGAAGGGGTCAGTGAACTGGTGGGAAGTAAGAAGTTGAGGGGTCACATGGGATATCATGTAAATCACAGGGGAGGAGCAATATTACCAGCAGCTTCTCGAGAAACAGAAGCATGCTATAGATTTAATGTCACATAATTAAGGCGTGTTTGGCTTTAGTTTTGGGTTAGAACCTTTAATTTTTTTCAGTCATTTTAGACGATGCTGATTTAATGGGCTTTCCCCTGTGTGAGCAGTGTTCCTTGTGAATAAGAATTTGATTTGTTAAACAATATTTGATTGGATTTGTAGAAAAATGTGACCAAATGATAACCACCTGTGTTTTGCAGCTGGAGCTTGAGCAGAAAGCCAGAACTCTGCATGAAGATATAATAAAGCATGTATGTAGCTTATAAATATTATTCTGTTGTGTAGTAAAATCCTTTTTTTTTTTTGCTATTGTAAAGATAGATCTCAATATATATAATTCAATGTGCAATTTCATGGAGTGTAGCTAGTAAACATGGGTTATGCATCATGAAATTCAACAAGGGAAAAAGATCACCTACTATTTTCCAGCATTAAAAAAACTTACTATACATGCATAGAATTTACATTCACAAAATTGTGAAATTTACTTAAACATGTGCCAGGAGGCGCTAAATCTATACATTGTACTGAAATATTTGAAATATTCCCTTAAGTTATCCCTTCAATCATTTATGCTCAATAATTCATTTGTCTAATGGATCATTAATATGTTAATAACTGCTCTAACATAATATTATTGAGTATAAAAGAAACTCAGATGTATCATATTTTGTTACTGATATTTTTGTCTCTCTTCTGCTTTATACGGCAGTGGATCTCAAGGGAATTAGCATTGTTACGGAATCGCATTGATCTGGCCAATGAAAAAGGATGGAGGAGAGAATATCCTTTCATGATGTTTTTGTTGATGCTACCTCAGATTAGAAGCTAAAAGGCCAAAATATTGAGAATTGTTAATTTCTTCACTAATTTAATGCTGACAGTTTGTGCCTTAACCATGTTTCCATACACTTGCTCAGTACATGGACCGCAAACTGAAGCTTGAGTCTCCATCAGAACAATCACGTTTATTAAGTGAAATTCCAAAAGTAATTCCTGAAATGGTTTATACCAATCTGTCACCGGAAGATTCCTCAAGAGAAGATAAGCTTGAGCAAAATGATTTGCCAGAATTAGTTACTGGAGATACTTGTAACTCCAAAGATGGTGGTTTTGCTCAATGTATGGATAAGAGAACAGATGTTATAGGTCTGTCAGGCTTTCTTATCTATACTCCCTCTGTTTTCCTATATATCTATTGTGTGCTTATAACTACTTCATTTTTTAAAACATTCTGTATATAAGGTCCTTGATAGTGTATCTGTTATTATCTTCACATTCTTGTCATGCTATTATTTGTCATTTCATTGAGATCCTCTCTACAGTGACGACTCAGGAGCCCAATACAATTGTTAGTGTTAATAGCTCAATAGTGCAGCAGTTGAGTCATAGCTCCAAGATATGGAAGGTATATATCAGGAAAGGGAAGAGAGAGACACATGAAAGGGACTTACGGGTAGAGACGGTTATGCTTAGTAGAAATTGAGTGGAGCTCAAGAAGAATGGAATAGGGGAGGTGGTTATGAAGAGGGCCGGAAGCATTTTGGTTCATGGGAATCGGCTTTAGGCCTAGGCCGGAACTCGGCATTCGTCCGTTGCTTCTTTTAATGTTTTGCTTGTTTTCATTTTCTAACGATGTACTTTGACATCACAAATCTGAGTTCAATACAATATATCTCTAAAGTTTTATGTCCAAGAGGGTCACTTTCACTTAGTGAATTTATAATTTAATGGGGATATTTTATTTTTCGGTTCATATATTTGATTCACTATATCCTCCTTTGAGGTTCTTCACACAGGGAAAAATTCATGTGCCTCTAATCTAATTAATGTTTGTTGTACCAAGTATGTATAAAATGTAGCTCACAATATCCTGTGTTAATTTTCATGACTTAGGTCCAAAAACTCCAGTGAAAAATAACCATGATGATACAACACTTCCTACCTCTGTTGAACAATTGTCTGTCTATGGTGCTTCCCAAGATAAAGGCACTTCTCGAAATGAGCTGATTCAATATACCTCAAAAAGGCGAGATGATCACCTTTCAGTTGCTGATCCTGTAAAGGCGACTGTAAACGATGTTGTTGTGGCTGATCCTGTTAAGGCGACCATCAATGATGTTGTTGAGGCTGATCCTGTTAAGGCGGTCGTCAGTTATGTTGTTGAGGCGACTGTCAATGATGTTATTGTCTTAAGTGACAGTGATGAAGAGGATGTGAATATTAAAAACACTCCAGCAGGACAAAAGGGTGTGGAGAATCCTGATGTTTCTTTTTGGAATTGTTCGGGTGTTTATTATGATGAAACAAGAGGGCCTTTTTCGATGTCTGTACTCAAAAGCTGGAGTGATTCCGCCTCTTCTCCCTTAGAATTCAAGGTCTGGAAGACAGGTGAGAGTGAAAGGAAGGCAATACCTCTCAGGGATGCACTTAGGCTGTTTTTTCCCTGATGTGTAAGTAAATCAGTATGAAGGGAAATCATCTCTATTGAATACATCACCAGTGTTAATATAGAGTTATATACTTCTGTTTTCACTAAATAGGTGCCTGTTTGAACTTCTGCCAGTGAAAAAGTACTTTATCCGTTGACAATTTGGAAGTGATGGGAAATTTGCCAATCTTTATTTCTCTTGTGCACCTCCAACATGTTTTTATTCCCTTGTTCTCCTTGTCATACAATTTCAGCACCAAATGACTGACATTTGTGATATTTGAATATCAAAATATAGACACCACATGTTTCATCTTATTTAATTTTTATCTTCTGTAACATACACATTTCAAATCAAAGTGCACGCCAAATCGAAGTGAAGTTTTATTATTGAGCTTCTAACTGTCCTCATAGTAGTAAATCCATGAATTTCACAAACTCCTAACGCATGATATAATTTATTTTTCTTTGTACCTTCCATCGTGCTTTTGACTAATTTACTGTGAAGTTGTTCTCTTTTCTTGTAACCCAATTTTATAATATATAAACCAAGAGGAAAAACTGGAGCAAAAGCAACTAGAGCATTTCAACTTTATTTGTATGTTTGCCAATTCTTATTTTTTATTTTTATGATTGACTTGTTATCTTTGTTTATATCAAACAGAAAAATATTTCTTTCAAATTATGAATACCGTTACTTTCAGTTCCTCATTCTAATAAGTTTCCAATAATTTTATTTCTTTTTCATTTTTTGGTGACTACATAATTTATAAAGCTGACTATGCTTTATTGATGACAATCTAAATGAAAACTGACATATTTGTTGAGAATGAATTTTGTTTGTTGAAGCTGATTAGAGAATGAACAATCCATTAATAGGCAAACTTAATTTTGAAATGTATAAAAAAAATAACATTTGTGCACATTTCTTTATACCCCTTTTTGGATGACACATTTTAATATCACATGACTACATTTTTTGGGGGTTGGGGAATGGGGTTTAAAGACCCTCCTCACCCAAGAAAAAGAGGAGCTACCATATGAAAATTTGAGTTCTAGGAAAACAAGTTCCCAACCCATGCCTTTCTAAAATGACTATGGCGTTGATGTTGACTTGTTGAGGAGTCTTACAGACACTACAAATACATTTTTAAGTACAGCATATAGTTGCACTTATCAAGATACCTAAATTTTTATCATATATTCTCTGAAGGTTGAGTAATATGCCAAACTCAATTGTCATCAATATGCATTAAAAATTCATATGAAGTAGAATCTGAACAAGTTGTTCATGGTTGAGGTTACAGCAAGAAGTTGAATGCATAAAAACTATTTAATTGTTATAAGAGGGTATTAACCATTGCTGATTTGAGTTTGAATCACCACACATACATAATAATCATCTTATGATGTGACAAGTTTTTCAGTGTAAAATAATATAGTTACATACTGATTCATCAAACCAGCAAGGAAGTGGCAAAATGGAGAACATATAGCACAATATCATCAGAGATCAGACATACTTCAAACAATATCGATATTGAATATTTCCCTGTTTGAAAGTGGTAAAACATCATATCATGCTATACTATAAAACTATGGATTGCATTTTGCATAACAATTTTGGTTTTCAATACAGCAGGAAATTCTTCTATTGACTGCTGTTTACAGCATTTTCTTTCCTTAAAACTCGCAATTGTTCCTTCAATTCTTTGCTCTTTTCAAAGTTAGCCTTTCTCTTCACAGCTTTCTGTTGGAACACAGATGATTTATAAATAGGAAAATCAGATCAAAGCAAAAGACCTTTAAAATATATAAGGAAAGGAAAATAAAAGAAAAACTGAAAAATCTCACTTCTTCTCTGAAGCAGCGATCTAATTTTATTTTCAAATCTGTACATTCGCCAAAGAATTTTGCAATAGGATGTTCCACATGACACTTTTGAAACTGTTCAATAATCTGCATCAAAGCACAACCTGAATTAAACTAGGCTATGATATATAATATACTTGTTCACATTTGCAGGACCATATAACATAACTTTCAGTACCAAAGGAAAAAGATAAATTATCTGAACTTCTAAATTGAGTAAATTCACAAATTGATTCAAGTCCACTATGGACTTCCAAGGTAAGAGAACGAATGCTAATTGACAGGGCAACAAATAACCTTTGGTTAGTGGATTAAGTCCCATTTCACTGTTGCAATTTAAGGCTCCAATACAGCCAAAGTGTCTTTTGTTTATGACCAAATATACAATGACTTATAGCCTTTATCAGCATGGAAATATATCTTATGTACCACCGACACTTCGGATTGAAGGTGTGTTTGATATTCAACACAAAAATGAGACTCATAATATGTCGTTACATTCAATCACTTCTATTTACTTAACTTATTATAGGTGCCTACATGTCAATAGTAGTGCATCAGTGCTTCATAGTTCATAGGTCATAAGCAACAAGCACATTAATAGTACAGCATACAATATTAAGAATAACATTAAGAACACTAATAATTCTACTAGCAAATAATTAAACATTTTTTTTGAAAGAAGGTGATGAAACAAACTCACTTCAGCGCACATAGGGTGTTTGTGCAATGTTAGAGGAGGATGCATCTTCTCACAACCAAATCAATCAGCAAAACCTTCTCCTACAATTCAACTACCACACTATTTAGTTTCCTTCATAGCACAACAAACTGCTATAAACAAATAAATTGTAATTGACCTAGAGGAAAATTAATTCAGAAGAGCAAAACTTTAAAATTTACAATAGCCAAATATTAGAATAGAGGAAGAAAAGAAAAGTGAATCGAGCAGTGAAATCCAATGAAAAAAGGAAAATAAAACCCATAAATTTGAAATCTAATATCGAATATAATATGAACTCACGAGATGCGAAATTGCGACGGAAGGGTCAAATCAGAGTTTCAGAGGGCGGTGCTGCCAGTGAGAAGAAGGAAGCAAGCTCAGCCCCTAAATTGTAATTATTTTGTTTTAGTTCTTGTTTAACCATGAATTAGGAAATTACCAATTTAGTTATAGAAAATCGACAATTATTTTCGTTACTAAACTTTGCAAAAACGTCTTTGAGTTTTGTTTATCTATTAATTAATTTGTTGTTATCTATCTATTAATCTGTTTTTACCTTCATTTTTTCAACTTCGTCAAATTTCCAATTAAATTATTGTTAATTTTGTTCTTATGAAATTTCATTATTTTATTTTTAACTCTTATAAATTTTTTTTATTAATTTTTAGTTTTATAAAATTTTTCTTTTTCATTTTATGTCTTTGATTTTAAATTAATTATTGTGCATTCTTTGAATTTTAGAATGATTTTTTTTATTAATATTTAGTATATATTTGACAACTTGTTTGCAAAAAATTAGAATTCATATTTAAATACGAATTTTTAAGCTTTTTACACTTAAAATTCATATTTAATTTTCTCTTGTTAAAAAATATTTAAATTTTTGTAAGGAATTTTTTTATAATGTCATAAACATTACTACAAAAAATCATTAAATTTTTTAAAGAATACACAATAATTGGTATAAAATTAAGAAAATAAAATGAAAACGAAAAAATATTAAGGACTAAAAATTAACGAAATTTTTCATAAGTACTAAAAGTAAAATAGTAAAATTTTATAGAGACTAAAAATTTATTCAACCTTAATATATATCCACTTTGTAACACTTTGTTTTCATAATTTTGGTTATTCTTATGAGAACTTTAAAATATTTTTGTTCTTTCTCCTTTTATCTTTTTTCTCTATTAATAAACTCATGACCGCTTCGTCATTCCAACTCTCGTGAACCACGAAACCGCCTTATAACTCACTTTCTTTCTCTATTGATTAATAATATTGTTAAATATGGTATCATAGTTTGGTTCGATCCTCCTTGAATTTTCTTGCTATTATTTTGTTGTCGATATCCTAAAAGTTTTTTTAAAAATAATTTGAGAGTTCAATGACTATTTAGACATTAATTAACTATTTTCATGGAAAATTTCATCAACTTTTATTTTCTTGATATCTATCTATTTATTTATCTCATTTTGCTCTTTCAAAAGGAAATAATATAAGATCTTCATTAAAGACTTTCACAATTGAAATATCCACTATCATAATTATTGAGAAACAGTAAAAAGAGAAATATGAGGTGAAAGAGGCATAAGAGAGACTAATGAAGAAAATATTGAGGAAAAATAAAGTCTAAAAAGAAGAGAGAGATATAGAAAAAAAGACGAGAAAGAAGAATAAATAGTGTGTAAGAAGAGAGATAGAGAAAGTAATAAGGGACAAAAATGTATGTAAACCGATCAATTTCAAATTAATGATTAAGATTAATTAATATGTGCAAACAAATACGAATGTGTATATAACATTTGTTAGAGTTAGCCCTAGAGGTCAATAATTTTTCTTGGTTATTATTTGTATCATGATATTTACTATTATTTATATAGTAATATGAGACATTTTAATTTATTATGTAGATTTATTTAAAACATAATACAGTCCTTACAATAGTTAGTCCATTTAATGAAACATTATGTGTGACTTAATCGTAAGACCCCATTGAGCATAATGACATTATTATTAAATTATATGTAGTCAAGTTTTACTATTATATGAGACAACAATAATGCATAAAGACTATTATGTGAGTAGACTGATGATCACATCTCATAGATATGAGATATCAAATCTTCACATAGCTATAAATATTATGAGTTATATTTGTACTAGATTGATCATATATGAGAACGTTACATAATAGTTATGCAAGTGTCATTAACGAGTCTCATGTGACCATAATGAGTAATCTTTCGACTTGAAGTCACTAAGACCCCTACTTGGAGAGTTGTATACTTAAGACCATCAAACATTATCTGTAATATAACAATCATAACGATGATTATTGGATCTACAATAAACCATATAGAGGATGTGAGTGATGTAGATAAGATTCATCATTACTGCATAATATGAGTTGTGTCTCGGTTCTCTCCATAGAGTGATATGTGAAATGTGTATGGACATGCTAAAATGGACCATTATAAGATATTGGGTACATTAGTGATTGCATACTCGAGAATCGAGAAACAAATTATTAGACCTAACAAGGATGACACTTTTTATGTTTTGTGTTTAATTAAGACATTTGGATAAAAGGACAATTATTGCACAATAAATAGTGGTCACACTCTCTTCTAAAACAAAAACAAAAAATAGTGGTCCCTTAAAATTGTATCGCCCATTTTCTCATTAATTGGATAACAATGATGCATTGCTAGATGTTACTCATTGTTTATAATATTTAATATTAATTTAACATTTTATATTATTGGCAATTAAGTGAGAGCCTATAAGGTCACACAATAGAACAGTTCAATCGAAAAGTAAAAATTTAATTAAAGAATTATTTAATTAAATAATGATTTGATTAAATAAAATGAATTGAGCATTATTGTTCGTTGTTACATACCTTCTTGTTTTCATTGTTACATGTAATATTGTGATGTGTGTGATATTGCGATGTTTAAATAATGACTCTTACTGAGTTTTGCTTCGTAAACTGCATTGTTTTGCTACTGTGTGATTTAAAAGTATTATTTAGATTTTTCATTGGATTCTATCGTGTTACAAATCTTGCGGTAGTGTGGTGTATGATTGGAATATCCATATTTGATAGTTTAGGTTTTGGATCCTTTTGGATTTGTAGTTCTGATCTGTGCCCGCAACACTTTGTTTTTACTTCTCTGTTATCTAATTAGAAACTGTATAGTTTTTGTTCCCCTTTTACACGATTTATTGCAGGTTGCTTCGTTAGTTTCACTGATCTCTAGTTCTATTGCAGGTTGCTTCGATGTTATTGACAATGTTTTATTTGTTTCACTAATCTCGATTCTTCAATTCCTTCTCTTGATTTCTCTTTAAGTAATTCTTCAATTTATTGGCTATGTTTTATTAGTTTGTTTGAGCTGCACTTTGTCAAATTTTCATGTAGAACCAACTTTGTTATTATGTATTTGTAGTTTTTTTTTGAAGTTGTAGAGTCTATGAAATAATTTCCCCTTGAAAATCACATGTGGGAACATAATTTGGATGAAGCATAAGATTTGACATTTAATTTTTGCTTCTTTTATCTTTTATATTATGATATTTGTGATTTTTAGCACAAATAAGGGGTCATAATCTTCTCAGAATCCTTTTGATAGTTTACTCTTTATTAAGACATATGTAAGCATAGAGAGAGGATGAGCTGTCAAAATTTTGGGATTTGTTTTGCGTTATTGCTAAAGAATCCCAACATTTTTCACAAATTACTAAACATATTTGAGGTGCCAAGTAAAATGGGTGGAATCTTTGGGGGAAAAAAGACCAAAGGGAGATGGAATCCCATAGAAACACGGTGGAGCCTTAAAAATTTAGGAAGGTAACCACCAGACATTGTTATTGAGAGTCTAGCATATAAAAATTAAATACTATTTCATATTGATTGCAGGTTTGAAAAAGAAAGGATGCGCAATATCTGGCTGTTTCTGGTGTTCCATATACGATTATAAGGTACATTGGTTTCTACATATATATAGTAAATTAGAAGATTACATTGGTTTCTTATTTACTACATACTTTTCTAGCATTGGAAACTAAAAAAATAAATCTTGTTATCACTGTTACTTTTGAAGTTCCTTAAAACAAAAAACCAAATATAAGTTTGAAACATTTACTAGTTGAATTAAATGATGCCGTTCGTTCCTACTTGAGGCTATTAACTTTATGCAATATATATTTCCCATGTATATATAAATAATAAATACTAGAATCTTATAATATGGGACTGATTTGTGTATAAACTGATCATCTATGAGACGGTTTAATGCAAAAAAATCGGGAAAATTGAAATATTATTGTTTTTTTTAAAAATGGACCTATGGAATTTTGTGGGTTTTCTTTTAATGGGCCTTTTTATTATAAGGTTTTTTTGCCCCCTCCAATATGTGAGCTGGGGCCAATATATAGGGGGCTAAGGCTTGACAAATTGACAGCTCTATCAAGCCGTTAGTCACCAACGTAAAAACCACATGCCCTGGTTGTAAGAATAAGAGGGATGAGGTGGAAGAAGATTAAGGAGTGGATGGGAGAGAGATCGTACCTTCTAATTCCTTCTTTTTGTTTATTTTTTTTTCTAGTCCTTTTTTCCTACAAAACCCTTCCTTCTTCCTTATGTCTCCCCTCCGACCAAATAGCAGTGTATATTATATCAAGACCAGCATAAATTTTCTATTCAAAAGTGGATTTATCCAAAAATGAAAATGAATGTCCAAAAACACAATCAAAAAAATTGTATATACCCCACAATGTGGAGAACTTTCACCGTTCAAAACAATATATGATCTCCCGTGAAACTCAGTTGCTGTTTATTAACAATATATGATCTCTCGTGAAACTCAGTTGCTGTTTATTAACAATATATGATCTCCCGTGAAACTCAATTGAGCTGGTGGCTCAATTGGTAGTGGGACTGTGTGGAGGCGGTACTTATCCCCCAGGTACCGGGATCGAATCCCACGGAAGGCAAAAACTCGCTATTTCCACTAGGTGGTGATGGGGGATGAGAAGAACGTGAGGTAGCATCGTCGGTAAGTAATGGCTGGAGTGTTACATAAAAAGCCTACACACAGTCCCACTACCAATTGAGCCAAAATGAAAAAACAACTTCACTATATACAGTTGACAAATGATGTTCCTTACAAGGAATTGGTCTTAGTTCAGTTTTGCTACTTTATGCAGATAGGTCCATATGAATCATGGCTATTCTTTGATCAAGAAACATATGTTCTCCATAATAAGGTAGACTTCATGATATCATTTAAATTGTGCAGTTGCGACAAAAAACAACTTTAGGTTCGTGCATTTTCAGGGTGGCCAGGAACTGGAGCAAAAATTCTAGTAGTTGACAAATATGGTCAAAAGAAAACTGTAGAGATTAAACTCATAACAGCGCGAGTTTGCTCTCATGAGAATGAACACTTCAATGAAGCAGATGATATTGCATTTGTCAATGGTGCATTGGTGTTTCCATGTGGAAGGGGAACCTCTCTCGAGGTATAATGTTGATGCATCATGTCCAATAGATGAGAATAAATGGGGCATTGGTGTTGTAGTGATATACATTGATGGTGTAGTAGTTGCAAATCATTTCACTATCAGATTCAGAGGTAGTAGAAACTTTAGCTATGTGGAAATGTTTGAAATTTGCTAAATATATGTCTTTCTTGAATCTTATAGGCTTATAGCAGAATTAGATACTTCAAATGTGATCGTGGCGTTGAAGCTCATAAAAAATCTCCAACATATGTTGGTTCTACTATTGGAAATTGTATTAATTTTAATGTTTGCTTTTATAGTTTAAATTTTTTATATGTTAGGCATGAGCCCAATATTTAGCTAAATATGTTTTTTATAATTCGAATTGTATGTAGATTAAAGAGACTTCGCCTTATATTTATGTTGTTAGATTTTATTTAATGAAATTACCATTAATGTAAAAAAACACTGAATAAGAATTCATTACTTTACCATAACACCTAACCTTTGCATATCCTTTAATTTTTTTGATTGTGTGCATATCCTTTAATTCTAATAATATATTATAGGCAAAATTATATTCAGATCTTTTATTTTATTTAGTTGTAAAAGATCCGCCATTTTGTCAATTTTTCCTAAAAAATAATGATGTATCCTAGTTTAAGTTGTAAATGTTTATAGGTAAAATGCCTATGTGAGAAAGAAAAAAAAAATTACTAGTAAATTGTAAACATTTATAAAAATATAGGAACCTATGTAAAATAAATTGATAAATGATAAAATCAATCAAATAGAAGACTTTCAATATAGTTTTGTCTAAATTTATAGCAATAACAATTTTTTTAACTATAACTATTTATTTTTCAAATTGTCAAAAATAAAATTTACATTATATATGACTTTATTTTTATTTTGAATGCAATAAAATGTTACAAACATCCCCAAAAAAATATTATAAATATTTTTTTTGAAAGGATAAATACCTTTATAAATATTATATTATATAAAATATAAATATAAATACAATTTAACGTTTTTAACTGATTTAAAAAAAACTCTGACTTTAACCTTATAAATAGGTTTGACCAGTACCAATTTGACATATCCTTCATTGGTTTCAAGTTTGTGGTTGCTTTATGAGTGGGAGAAAAAGAGGTGTAAGACGAAATCGGAAAAAATATAAATACGATTTAACGTTTTTAACTGATTTATTAAAAACCCCGACTTTAACCTTATAAATAGGTTCGACCAGTACCAATTTGACATATCTTTCCTTGGTTTCAAGTTTGTGGTTGCTTTATCGGTGGGAGAAAAAAAGGCGTAAGACGAAATCGGAAAAAAATATAAATATGATTTAACGTTTTTAACTGATTTAAAAAAACCCCCGACTTTAACCTTATAAATAGGTTCGACCAGTACTAATTTGACATATCCTTCCTTGGTTTCAAGTTTGTGGTTGCTTTATCGGTGGGAGAAAAAAAGGCGTAAGACGAAATCGGAAAAAAATATAAATACGATTTAACGTTTTTAACTGATTTAAAAAAAACCCCGACTTTAACCTTATAAATAGGTTCGATCAGTACCAATTTGACATATCACATATCCTTCCTTGGTTTCAAGTTTGTGGTTGCTTTATCAGTTGGAGAAAAAGATGCGTAACACGAAATAGGAAAAAATATAAATACGATTTAACGTTTTTAACTGATTTAAAAAAACCCCGACTTTTACCTTATAAATAGGTTCGACCAGTACCAATTTGACATATCCTTCCTTGGTTTCAAGTTTGTGGTTGCTTTATCAATGGGAGAAAAAGAGGCGTAAGACGAAATAGGAAAAAATATAAATACGATTTAACGTTTTTAATTGATTTAAAAAACTCCCGACTTTAACCTTATAAATAGGTTCGACCAGTACCAATTTGACATATCACATATCCTTCCTTGGTTTCAAATTTGTGGTTGCTTTATCACTGGGAGAAAAATAGGCGTAAGACGAAATCGGAAAAAATATAAATACGATTTAACGTTTTTAACTGATTTAAAAAAAAACCCCGACTTTAACCTTATAAATAGGTTCGACCAGTACCAGTTTGACACAAATGTTTTGGGGTAGGTTATTGTTTGCAACATTGACGCATTATAATTGATTATCCAAGAATGTATAATCTTATGATTTTTGACTGAGAAGGTTAATAAAAATTGAAAAGTTGCAATATGAGATAGATTCTTGACTTAGATGTGGCCTTCAATATGAATTTTTTTATTCATATAAAATGAATTTGAGATAGTATGTTTTGATGACCAGGTATTTAATTATGAGATAATTCTTGACCCCAAAATGTTGTTTGCAATATGAATTTTTTATATTTTTGACCGTAAATGTGGCCTTCAATATGAATTTGTTATTCCTATGAAAAGAGATTGAGAATTTGAGATAGTATGATTGGATTATTTGAAACTTAATCATGAGATAATTCTTGACCCAAAATGTGGCTTGCAATATGAATTTTTATGAGATGAACTCTTGACCCAAAATGTGGCTTGTAATATGAATTTTTTATTCATATGAAATGAAATTGAGATAGTATGATCCGAAGACCCTTTAATTACGAGATGAATTCTTGATCCAAAATGTGGTTTGCAATGTAAATTTTTTATTCATATGAAATGAAATTGGGATAGTATGATTGGAAAACTTGATATTTAATTACAAGATGAATTCTTGACCCGAAATGTGGCTTGCCATATGAATTTTTTATTCATATGAAATTGGATCTTGACCCTACATGTGGGCTTCAATATGAATGTTTTATTCATATGAAATTGAAATTGGATGAGCAGCATTGTGTCTCGGTGATCTTAGACATAAATTTAATATTTGAGTTTATATGACCCTTAAATTTGATAAATTGAGATGACAATATTGTTCCTCAATGACCTTGGGTGGTGTGATGAAATTGGGTGGTCCTGTTGAAGCGGCATCTTGCAATGCCTTGTTGACGGGCTCGGAAGGCAAAGAGACATTCAAAAGATCATTAAACTGTTGGCTGAGATGGAAGAAACGAAAATACGGATCCAGTGTTATAACCTATGGGATTATTATTAATCACATATGCAACCTGATGAGGCGTTGGGGGTATTTGATAAATTGAGAGGTAAATGAGAAAAGAATAGGATTGGTGTGGAACCTGATGTGGTCTTGTATAATACTTTGATTGACAAACTTAGTAAAGTTGGGAGGGAAGAAGATGGTTTGAGTTTGCTGGCAAAGAGGAAAACTGAGAAGAAAAATAGGCCAAACACTGTTCCATATAATTGCTTGATTGATGGGTTCTGCAAAGCTGAAAGGAAATGCTGTTACTTATACTGTGCTGATATCCGCATTCTGTGGTGTGAACAATATTGATAAAGCCATGCAATATTTTGATGAGATGTTGAGTTCCGGGTGCTAACCGGATGCAATTGTTTACATGCAGTTTGATATCTGGCTTAAGCATTGCTGGAACGATATGTGATGCCAGTGTTGTTATGTCACAGTTGAAACGGGCTGGGTTCAGTCTTGATAGAACTTGCTACTATGTTCTCGTAAGTGTGTTCTGTAAGAAGAAGAATGCTTAACCAAATGGAAGAAACTGGGGTTAAGCCCGATACTGTCACATATAACATTTTGGTTTGTTACCTTGGCAAAGCTGGAGATTTTGCAACTGCTAGTAAGGTGATGAAAAAGATAATGAAAGAGGGTCTTAAGTCCTCTGTGGTCACATATGAGGCAGTTATACATTCATTCATATTGTTTAAGAAGAATGTTGATGAGGCCATGAAGTCACTCTGTTAGTAGTAGGCTTGAGCTATAAGTTAAATGCTTAGCTTTTAATTGTCTAAGCTCCAAACTTTTGTACTCTTTTGAGCTCATTTTCAAACCACATTATTTTAGTAATATGCTGTGGAATCACATTGCTTTATTTGGTTATCAGATTGAATAATTGTTTGAACTTTGAAGGGGTTGATCATGGACTTTCTATTAGGATACTATGACACTTTTTTTCTTATTGATGAAAAAATTGAACTCTCTAAGAAACAGAGGACAAGATAGTGTGCCAATTGAGGAAGGCAGCAGAATGGATAGTGTGACCCTAACAATTAAAAATTGAAATTTGCACAGACCACGTAGCGTGTGGAAGAAGGGATATGTGCAAGTTGTGAAGTCCTGATGTTTGTTATTGTTAATAAATTTTATTATATAGGTGTTTTGCAATTGGAATTGTGGTCTTCTGTGACAATCAATCTAAAGTTGCAAATTCTGTCACTTAAATTTCAGATGCATATTCAGTTTTTTTTCAATGCTTTTTTTTGCTAGCTTTTGTATTTTGTTTTATTTTACCCTTGTGTGCTCAATTGTCTCTTTGGTATTGGTCATGATGTATTTTATACCAGATCCAAGGGTTCTAATTATACGCAGATAGCAATAGCAAGAGCTCTATGGTTACAAAAAGGATTTATAAAAGGAGTTCTAATTCCTGTATTAATGGTTACCCTGAATACTGTCTTGGAATTGAATTTTGTTAATTGGTTAATCTTCCTTTCACTTCCTTTTACATGTTTCCCTTTTCTTACCATTGCTTTTGGCGTGCTGAAAATGTTTTCCTATTGCTATTCTTGATTATATCAGAGCAAAATTGGAGTTGATGATGATCAGTGTAGTGTTGTGAACTTGGAGTTTAAGAATGAAAGACTACTCAGACAAATTCATCCAAGGAATTACTGGTCAGTATTCTTTATAATCAACTCTAACTTTCTATATAACATTCTTTATATGAATGAGTTGTTACATAAATATATGCTGTTACTTTTAGTAAAATGGTCTTAATTTAAATCAGTCTTTATTAACTCTATTAGCCTGTTATCACGTTGACTTCCAAAATATTATGAGTTATGCGTAGACTAATATATGCATTTCGGCTTCATCAAACCAAACTGTCACCAAATCTGTCTGCCTTAAAATTGATAAAAACAGCTACCCAATATTTCTTGATCTGATCTACATAGGCTCGGAGCATAAAATTGTGAACTGCCACCTACCTTTGGTTTGTGACTTTTATTCAATATTTGTTGAAAGAATGGGGAAAGCATCTGTCCAGGTATTTTCTGTAGAGGTAAATAGCTATTGTCATTTTATATTTTGTTCTAATTAATGATGTGGAAGATGATTGGGATGTTGCTTGCATTTTATATAGGAAATAATGGCTGAAACATTCCTTATGTATCTTGTGCTATAAAGCATGGAGTACTTCTAAAATGGTGAAGTACCCATACTGGGTGCTTACCTGGTACTGGTACCGGTACTCGTACCATATCTGTGGGTATCCTGTTTTTATTTATTTTATTTCGAGTGAAATTCATGATTTTATTATATATTAATATAATATTATTTATTTATTTGAGTTTATTTGTTATTGTAATCGAACACAATTTGTGGTTTTTTAGACATTTATTTTGATTTTGTATTGTGAATTGAACAATTTAACTCTCTTAGTTAAATTATATAAAAAAAATTAATGTTTTTCATTGATGTATCCATACCTTAATTTTTTTTAAAAATATCATATTCCGTACTTGTACCAGTACCTGATACTAGTACCGTACCTATGCATCATAGATCTTATGCTGATACAACTTTCATGCCACCGTATTGATGTTACCATATATTTCCTCTGATTATGATATCATTGTGCAAACATATCGGTCTGTGAACATGAGTTTGATGTAGAGGTTGTGTCGTTGGGTTGAGCTCTATGCTCACTAAGCTTGATTCTGATTTGCAATGGAAGATTAGGTGCACAGGCTTGAAGTGTGGTAATCAGGTACACAATTTTTGATATAGTCAATGACAAATAATTTTTTGGAAATTCTCTTGAAATATGTACCTGATCCCATGCTCTCTCATATCTTGTGTCATTTTTATCAATAGTACCTGGCCAGTTTTCTACTTCTGCATTAGACTTTATGCTTTAGTTTTTTTATAGAATATTTTTTTCTTTGCTGGACTTCGTCTGAGTACTAAAGAGCTTATTGAATAAGCCTGCTGATAGAGCATACACATAGAAAATAATAAATACTGAATAATTAAGCAAAAGACTGGATGTTTATTCCTTCCAAAGTAGCTCTCCCCTCTCATTATAGCTGTTGAATTAGTCATCAGCCAATTCTTGGTTTAGTAGTTGTCAACATAGTTGGTTTAGTATTGTGAAGAGGAAAGAGTGAATAGTCAGTACTTGGAATATGAACATTGCTTGGCTACCTAAGAACTAGTTTTAGAACTTAGAAATGAGAATCATTATTTAATCATTGTTCATGTTGTGTGGCGAATGCCGCAGATTGATATTTTTCTTCCAGTTATATAAATATGTTTATTCAATGGATTTGATTATGTTGTGTTATGCTTGTTTTGCTTAATTCCTCGGTTTTGTTGGTATATTCAAGTCCTTCAAATCTTCAATGGTATTTTGATTTATAATTACATATATATGTTATTTATAATAGGGTTTTTGATTTGATATCTTATGGTTTATAACTTTGATGGCACAAAAATTTGAAATAGTCATTGAGGATCAAGCTGGAAAACAGTTCAAATGTAGGATCAGTTGAGGAAGTCGAAATGACAAATCAATGGATTGATTTATTTATTTAGGGATTTGATATATGAATACTTGATTTGCTCGGCATTGTAAAGACATCCACAACTTTCTCTTTTTGTTATGAGCATTTTAAGATTCCCTTCATTAAGTGGCTACAAACCTTTTTGTGAATCACCAAAACAAAAGTAATATATGAAATTCATTCGTAAATATAAATTACTTTATTACTTTTTTTAATTGAAATTACTTTAGTATAATTTCATGAAAAACTTGAATCTAAAATAGATTTTTTTTCTGCAATAACGGTACATGGTCGCATGTGCAAGAGTGAAGTGATCGTTATATTTTTTTTAACTTTCCTACTTTCATGGTCGCATGTGCAAAAGTGAAGTGGTCATTATATTTGATTGCTCATTGCTCATTAAGGTTAGGACTAAAAACTAAAATCTTTGGATTCTCACCCCGTTTTCAACATGTTTTATGTTTTGTATCTACCTAATCCAGCATGCCTTAAATTATTTAGTACTTGGGTTACACATTATATTGAAGGTTTTGTCTATAGGTTTGAAGTGGGACACATAAGATTTTGCCTCTAGGAGTCAAACTATTTACTACTTGGGTTTGCACTTTGCACATGTGTCAGTATAATACTATAGTTCAATATCTTTCTTTTCCATGTGTTATATTTGATTAGAGAAATACTTAAATACATATTCCATTTCATCAACTCCAATTATTTTGAATTTTTATTTACAAATTAAACATTTAAAGTTTTCCTTTCTTCATTTTAGATAACCAATACGATATAGCTCAAACTGTAAAATAATTTTTTTTTGTGCAATGAGAGACAACAAGTTTATAAAACAATGAATAAGTTTATTAAACAACCCGAGAGGACAAACAAAAGTTCTTATTGAGTAAGCTTTTATACTGCAAAGAAAAACAAACGGTAACAGGTCTTTTATGCAAAGTTGGTTACTAGTTATAATAAGTCTATGAGTTCTAATCTTAAATTTGCCATACTCAATAACTCTTGATTTGCCATATCAAATTGGCTAATTAGTTTTTAAACGTTTTAAAACAAATGTTATATGAGGCAGTTATGAATGAATGAAAGAGTTGAGATAAACCTGAGATACTTTTTAATTTTTATGAGGTAGCTTGTTTGTGAGTAATTAAATCTGTTTGTAAATGTTGTCCCAAGAGAAGGGTTTTTGACCAAAATGTGGCTTTCAATATGAATTTTTTATTCATATGAAATTGGACTAATATGATTAGATGACTTGAAATTTAATCATGAGATAGTTTTTGTACCCAAAATATGGCTTACAATATGAATTTTTTATTCATATGAAATTGAGATAGTTTGTATGACTCTAATTTAACCACGAGATGAATTATTAACTTTAAATGTGACTTGAATTATGAATTTTTTATTCATATGAAATGAGATATTATGGATGTAAATTGATGACGGCTAAATGAATTTTCAGTATGAATATTTATTCTATTTATTCGTAACTTGAAATGACATGCATGTCATGATGATCCTTTAATGGAATGACAATAGCAAGTTTGTCTTGGATGACAATATTGTGCCTTAATGACCTTGGACACAAATTTGACATATGTGCCTATATGATCTTAAATTTGATAAAGGGAGATGACAATATTGTGCCTCGAGGACCTTGAATGCGAAATTTAATATTTGAGCAACGATGATCCTAAATTCAATATATTAAAACAATGGTATTAAGCCTCGATGACCTCTTGGATTCAAAATTCGATAAATTGGGAGGATTATGATGTGCTTTGATCAATTTAGATGTGGAATTTGATAGTGAGATGCTTAATATTGTACCTCGATTGCAAAATTTATATAGGAGCTTATTATCCTAAATTCGATAAATTGGGATGATGGATATTTTGCCTTAGATGTCAAAAATGAAATTTAACGATGATCTTAAATTCGGTATATTAAAATGATGGTATTAAGCCTCGATGACGTCTTGGATTCGAAATTCGATATTTGAGCCTTGTAGACTATCCTAAATTTGATAAATTGGGAGGATTATGATATTGTGCTTTGATCAACTTAGATGTGGAATTTGACAAGAGATGATTAATATTGTACCTCGATTGCAAAAATTATATAGGAGCTTATTATCCTAAATTCGATAATTGAAATGGTGGGTATTTTACCTTAGATGCCAAAAATGATATTTGAGCCTAGATGGTCTTAGGGTTTGAGCTTAAAAAACTATCCTAAATTTGATAAATTTAGAGGATGATGGTCGTATTAAGCTTTGATCACCTTAGATGTAAAATTTGATTTTCAGACTATGGTATGGTGCTTCAATGAACTTGGATGCAAAATTTATATGTGAGGATATGATGTTGAATTAAATAAATTAGGATATGGTATTGTGTGCCTATATGATCTTGAATTCGATAAATTGCGATGATGGTAAATTGCCTCGTTACATTAGGATGATGGTTTTGTGCCTCAATAGATAGATGTTGTTGCATCTCAACATTTGATGCAAAATATGATATTTAAGTCTAAATGGTCCTAAGTTCGATACATTAGGATGATGGTTTTGTGCCTAGACGACCATGAATTTGAATTTGACTTTGAGTCTTATTGACATGAAATTCTATAAACTTAAATGATGATATTGCGCCTTGGCCATATTGGATGCAAAATTCAATATTTGAACCTAGATGTCCCTAATTTGTTAAATTGGAATGTTGGTGTCTCAATGACCTTGGATGCCAAATATAATGTTTGAACTACATGATCATATATTCGATAGATTGAGATGATGATACCGTGCCTCAAAATTTGATATTTGATGAACCTAAATTTGTTAAATTATGATGATAGCGTTGAGCCTGCAGACTTTGGGTACAAATTTTATCTGACCCTAAATGATTCTAAGTTCAATAAGTTGGGATAATGGTGTTGTGCCCCGTGATCTTGAATGCATAATTTGTTCTTATATGTTCTTATATTTGATAGTTGGAATTATTGTATTGTGTCTTTACTTGGATACAAATTTTGATATTTAAGCTTGCCTAAACGAAATGAAATTCGATAAATTGATGTTATGGTATTGTGCCTCAATATTGGTTACGAAATTTGCTATTCGAGTCTAAGTGATCTTATATTCAATAAATAGGGATGACAATATTGTGCCTCATCAGTTTTGCAGTGAAAAATTATATTTGACTAATATGATCTTAAAGTCAATGAATTGAGATGTATTGTGCCTTGATATCCTTGGATGCAAAACTTTATATTTAAGTCTAGATGATCCTAAATGATTGATAAATTAGGATGGTGATATTGTTCCTCGATGATCTTGGATACGAAATTTGATTCTAAACCATCTTAAGTTCGGTAAATTAGGATGATGATATTTTGCCTCGATGACCTTAGATGCAAGATTTGATATTTGAGCCTAGATGATTCTAAATTTGGTAAATTGGGATGATGTTGTTGTGTCTTGATGCCCTTGACGCAAAAATATGATATCTAAGTCTAGATGATGTTGAATTCAAAAAATTGGGATGATATTATTGTCCCTCAACGACGTTGGATACAAAATTTGAATTTGAGTATAATTGATCTTAAATTTGATAAGTTGAGATGATGGTATTCTGCCATAGCTTCGATGAACTTGGATCCAAAATTTATATGTGAGGATATGATCATGAATTCAATAAATTGGGATGATGGTATTGTGTGCTTATATGGTTTAAATTCGATAAATTGTGGTGATGATGGTAAATTGTCTCGATAATGTTCGATGCAAAATTTTGTAAATGGTCCTCCTACGTTCTATAAATTGGGATGATGGTTTTGTGGTTAGACGACCTTGGATGTGAAATTGTCTTATTGACATGAAATTCTATAAATTTAGATGATGATATTGCGCCTCGATAATTTGTTAAATTGGAATGATCGTGTCTCAATGACCATGGATGCCAAATATGATATTTGACCTACATGATCTTATATTTGATGAATTGATATGACGATTTTGTGCCTCAGTGATCTTAGATGTGAAATTTGATATTTGATTGTTGATGAACCTAAATTCGTTAAATTAGGATGATAGTGTTGAGCCTTCAGACTTTGGGTACAAATTCTATTTGAGCATAAACGATTCTAAGTTCAATAAATTGGATTCTTAGATGTTTCAAAATTTGATTTGATAGTTGGAATGATTGTACCATGTCTTTACTAGGATACAAATTTTGATATTTAAGTTTGCCTAAACGAAATGAAATTCAATAAATTTGTTATGGTATTGTGGATCGATATTGGTTACGAAATTTTCTATTTGGGTCAAGGTGATCCTAATGTCAATAACTAGGGATGATGATATTGCGCCTCAACGATTTTGGAGTGAACTATTAAATTTGAGTATTATGATCGTAAAGTCAATAAATTGAAATGTTGGTATTGTGCCTTGATAACCATGGATACGAAATTTTATATTTCAGTCTAGATGATAAATTAGGCTGACGATATTGTGCCTCGAGGACCTTGGATACGATATTTGATTCTAGACAATCTTAAGTTCGGCAAATTAGGACGATGATATTGTGCCTTGATGAGCTTAGATGCAAGATTTGATATTTGAGCCTGGATGATTCTAAATTTGGTAAATTAGGATGATGTTATTGTGTCTAGATGCTATTGGATGCAAAAATATGATATCTGAGCCTAGATGACATTGAATTTGAAAAATTGGGATGCTATTATTGTCTCTCAATGATATTGGATACAAAATTTGATATTTGAGTCTAAATGATCCTAATTTCGATAAACTAGGATGATGGTAATCTGCCACATATGTGTTAGAACCAAGTTGATTTTACATTTAGAGTTTTGATGTTAACAAAAGTATTTTATGTGAACAATATATTTGACTTTAAAGAGTATAAAAGAAGAGTCATGTTTGTGAAGAAAATCTAAAATAAGATTTGATTCAAATTTATAATCGAAGAAAATTTAAAATAAGATTTGATTCAAAATTATAATTGATGAAAATCTAAATTAAGATTTGGTTCAAATTTATAATTGATGAAAATCTAAAATAAAGATTTGATTCATTTTTATAATTGAAGAAAATATTTGACCAAGTTGAAAAGAAGATATGGTAAAGATTTGAAGAATATTTGATCAACATTTGAAGAAGATTTGATGAAGATTTGAAGAAGATTTATCTACAACAAAATATGAATAGACTCAATCTGAAGAATTTACAAACTCAATCTAAACAAAATAGAAATATAATCAATTTGAAGAATTTACAAACCCAATCTGAACAATACAATTCATAATTAAACAAAAACTAAATTGAAGCCCAAATTTTCACTATAAATACACACTCATGGGTGAAGGAGAAAATCATCGAATAGCAGAAAAGAGTAACTCAAACTCAAACTTCTTAATTAATGTTAGAGTTCAAAGAGAGAAACAATTGTTCAAGTTACATCAAATTCAATCTTTAATGAAAGAACAAAAGATATTGAGGTAGATTAGCACTTCATGAGATAGAAAGTTCAACATAATCTCATACCTACTTCTTATGTTAGGACAAGCGACCAACTAGCTGGTTTGTTTACGAGGGCATTGAATGGCGGTGCGTAGTGATTTCATTTATAACAAGTTGGCCATGATTATTAATATCTATGCTCCAACTTAAATGAGAGTGTTAAGAGTTATTATAATAATTTAAAATTTGCTATCCATACCCCTCAATATTAAAAAAAAACGAAATACCTAAAATGCCCTTGCTTATTTATTACATTCTTTAAACCATAACCTCTCTTTCTATCTTCATCTTCAACCCTAGCCTCTGTTTTTATCTTCATCTTCTACCTCACACTCATATTCATCATTTTCTCTCACACCCCCTAATCCTTCTTCCTTCATTTTCAACAACTTCAACATCTTCAATCATATTCATTGCCTCCCATTTACATCGGGTTTGCATCAATCTTGGTCTTTTTCTTTGTTAAGAGAGAACAAAAAAAAAAAAGACTCTCCTCCATTGTTATAAACCAAGATTATAATTTTATTTTAATTTTCTACAAAAAGAATTCTAGGCAATTTTTGGTGTCATAACTATTAGCAAAAAAAATTAAAAGGTAGTCTACACACCTTCCTATTCTATTTTCATACCTATTTTTGTTTTCTCCTAAGATACCAAATTTTCCGTCACAAACAAAAGAAAGAAAAAAGTGAGAAACATAGTCTTCTTCCTTTTTCTCACACCATCATTATCGCAAAGTCAAATTACAATTTTCTTTCTTCTTTTAATAGTATCTTAAGTAAAGTTTGAACATTTTTCTTGTTCATTGATTCGTTGGGCTTAGAGCTTTGTACTAGGAAGAAAAACGGCCAAGGTAAGGGCTTTTCCCCAAACAAATTATAGTTAGATCGTTGGTTGGATGACATAAACTTAATAATTGTGATTGCTTGCCTTTTTGAAAGGAATAAATGTAGACTAATCGATTAAACTAATAAAACTCCAATCCTTTACGTTGAGTTTGATATGTAATATATTGTTTTTAAGAAGTAAAGTATGAATTTTTATGTTATATATGATAAAGTTTTAACTTTGATGATGTATATGAGTTTGAGTTTATACTTTCTTGTTATATTTGTTAAAGTTTTAATTTTTATGGTGTATATGAAATCAAGTTTCGATTTTTATCTGTCTTATTATTTTAATGATTAATTGTATATGAATATATGATTCTCATGATAAGGATGTGTGGTATATGATCTTTGTGATATGTGAATAAGATGATGATTTTAAATAGTGATTTTTTGAATGCATATGACATGATTCTTAGTGGGCTATGTGGGAATATAGCTTTTTGATAATATATGGTTATGTCATGACATATGCATCTTCGTGGGAGTTGCCTTAGTGGCATGTTTATTTTTTCCATTGGTATGTGTGATTTTTCTGTGTGGAAGTTGCCATAGTGACAGGTTTATATCCAGGTCATGTAGTTTTAGAAGCATGCATTACGCATAAGTGCGTATGTTAGTGTGATACGATTTACCGATTTGCATTTTTTTCTTTTTAATTGGAAGTTTTACATTTATATGTTTTATGTCATTTTTCCATATGTTTAGCTTTGGTTTTATGGGGATGATTGAATAAACTGACCCTTACAACAACATTTTAGGTACTAACGAGTTCGAGGAGATTCAAGTGTAGTTAATGAGTATTGATGTGGCGAATGTAGGGTAAAAATGAGTTTTTCAAGAAAATTTTGTAGTAATAGAATTGCCGCAATATTTCTAATTTTATTTTTAATCTTTTGACACCAATTTTTAAAATGCACTAGAATTCTAAAAATACGATAGTGGATCCCTTTCGTTATGAATAAGTGCTTTTACTTTGTTTTAGCGTTTGAATAAACATTTTCTAAATAATATTAAATAAATGTTTAAATATGTAATTGGTCCCTGTTAATATATCACTTTTTGATTTTAATCCATGTAAGTTTTTTTGTTTGGGTTTAGTCCTTGTAAAATCAGAGACGATCGACTTTGATCTTTAACGTCAAATCAACATTACAAAAAAAGAGCGTCGGGACATGTGGCCCTATAAATGCACACCAACACATAATCTTTTATGATATATTAAAAATTACAATGTTTTATATTATTAATTAATAAATTTATTAATTATAATTTAATAATTATTGTTATTTTATAAAAAAAATATGAATAGAAATTGAAAGTGGGGTTTTGGGGTTTTTGGAAAACTCGTCTTCTTTCGTGCCTCGACGGTTTGCCAGCTCTTTTTTTGTAACTTTTGATTTAACGTTAGGGACCAAAACCAATCGTCTCTGATTTTACAAGGACTAAATTCAAACAAAAAAAGTTACGAGTACTAAAATCAAAAAATGGTATATTTGCAAGGACTAAAGACATATTTAAACCTTAAATAAACGTTGTTATTACTAATTATTTAAAT
Organism: Cicer yamashitae; assembly: GCA_037974755.1. Classification (NCBI taxonomy): domain Eukaryota; kingdom Viridiplantae; phylum Streptophyta; class Magnoliopsida; order Fabales; family Fabaceae; genus Cicer; species Cicer yamashitae. The sequence continues at coordinate 68,587,433 of JBBPBQ010000001.1, forward strand.
AGATAAATGTTAGGTATTCTTACAAAAAAATTGTCGTAAAATTTTCTAAGCAATAAGTATTTTAAGTAATGCTTGGATTCAGAAATCTGGGGAGTTACACTTTTCCCGTTACATTGTTCAGTGCTCAAACATTAGAGGCAAATCTCTGATACCAATTGAAGTAAAGTGAATGCTAGAAGAAGGGGGTTGAACTATTGTGACCCTTTTTAAAATTTAGTTCATGCACTAATATTATCCTCTGAAGTTGTCTTTGGAGTAAGGATGGTTAGATGAAAAGTAATCCTCTTCGTATTGAGGATGATCTAAAGAAGAATAATATGAGTTTGAAATACGTGTGATAAGTGTGCTAATAGTGTGAATAAAACAAATATAAAGAAAGTAGAGCTTAAGAAAATTCACACTAAAAATTTATACTGGTTCACTTAATATAAATTACTCCAGTCCTCACAGCTTTGTGAGATTTTCACTAGTGCTCAAAAACTCGTCCTATGCACCTTTTCAACTATGTATTTTCTTAGCCTCACCAGGCGTACAACACTGTATTTTTACTAGCCTCAACACCTTATATCAACTTGAGGATATACAAGTAATAATGTGTTTGATTTGTTTGGGATCGAATTACAAGTTTCTAAGATAAGATAGTGATGTGAAGTTGTATATAACACACTCAATAAAAATGATCCTCATATCTGTTTAAGTTTGGAAGAGTGTGTAGAATGAAGAGAATGATGATAAGCTTGAATAACTAAGAAATTTACTTGTAGATGATTCTCTAGAGGTTTGAAGATTAATACTTCTCTATTTATAGTTGCCTTTGGAGCTTCAAACATATGGGTTAGCAAAATATAATTGTTGGAGACTTTGCTAAGTTTCCTTGTACTTGTCTTTATTTGCAAAATTGCCATTTAACCTTTATCCTCCTATTAAGTTTGTTGAGAGGATGATTGTGGTGGTCCATCCTCATATCTGGTTTGTACGAGGATGAAGTTTTCATTAATTCTGATGTGACTTGTGCTTTTTGACTTTTTTCTTTTCCAACAACTGTAGTGTCTTGCTTTATTAGCCAAGGACAACACTTTTTGTACTTTGGTACTTTTACTCATTTTTCCATGTGCGAGGATGAATAGACAACAAAAATTTATCCTCTCTTATGCGTTGTTTATCCTCTGACATAGAGGATATAAATTCATCATCTCTTCTGTGTTGTTTATCCTATCTTCTACTTTGTTTATCCTATCTTCGAGGTTATTTCGATGAAGACTTCAACTTTCCCCTCCAAGTCAGAGATTTTGGTCTCAAAGCTGATCTTTTGAACCTCATACTTCCTAATTTGCTTGTGAAGGCCTGCAATTTCTTGAAGTCGGCTATCCTCACTAAACATAGATAACTGAAGGTAGGTCAACGAAAAATGATTTCTTGCAACCTTCCGAACCTAGGTCACGCAAGACTGTTAAGTCAACCGACTGAATAGAGATGTTGGCTATCTTCGCCAGACACATATTTGCCCATGCCGTTGATAAGAAGGAAATGTGGATGATGAGGCTCCACAACCCTCTGAATTGGTTATCAATCGTTGTTGACTAGTATAATTGGCATGTATTTATTGAACTTATAGCAACGACATCTATAGGGGTCGATTCCACCACCCGGATCGACATGAAGTTAGCCTCAGCAACAAAAGTTGACCCCTTGTTCCTCCTTCACTTCTTTTCTTTGAAAGCTACCGCCTTTGCAAAGTTTCCATCCTTCCTGAAACCAGAAAATGACAAAGTAAGAACAACAACATATAAAGACTCATAAAGGCACAAAAATCCTAAAGTAACGCAACTTACTAAGACAATCTTTGACCGCCTCTTGAGTTCCACATGACACTAACTCCCGAGTTCCTATGAACCATGGTTCGATAGAAATGTTGCGGTCTTGATAAACAACCTTTGTTTTTAAGAGACTTGGCAAAACAAAGTAGCGCGTTCCTGTCAGAAGCTTCAAGGAAACTTAAATTCTTGACCTTGAAGACGAGCTCTATCATGTTCCTCCTAAGATGTCTGTTTGATCAAAAGAATGGGAACATGGGAATGATGTTCTCGAACATTTCCCCATTCTCGTCGACCGTAGAGGAGCCTATTGAGGTAAATTTTTTTTTTTTATATATGTTTTAATGACAACAAATCTTATGAAATAAATGACTAAGTTTTATGAATGGTGATCTACTAATGATTGCACTTGAGTTTTATTTAAGGAACATGAATTGCATAAGTGAAAAAGCAAGAAGCCATCAACAAGTGCATAAGTACATTCTCAATTGTTATGAAATAATGTTCTCATAATGAACAAGTTCATTGCATTCATAAATAGTCTTACCAGTTCGAAAAAATGACAAGAATCAATTTTGAAGAATAAATCATTTCAAGATTGAGTCATTTATTAAGTCATTTGTTAAAGTAATGATGGAAGATCATTCACCAGAATGTTCTGGTTATTCAATTAAAGAACAATTGACAAAATGGACCTTTTTAGAAGAACAACTTGTAGTAAATCAATTGGCATTTCGAACATGGTCTTCCCAACATTTAATGAGCAGTTAAAAGTCAAGATTTGAAGGTCTACTTGCAAAAACAAACATGCAGATTGATCTGCAGAATGATCTCTATATTGATGACATATTGATAAAAGATCAGTCTGGTTTATTACAAGATCATTCTGGTATATTAAATGATCATTCTGGTTTATCAAAACATCATTTTGGTTTATCAAATGATCATTCTGGTTTATTAAAAGATCATTCTGGTTCATAAGAACAAAAGTCTGGACAAACCAAGATCATTATGGCTTTTGACAACAACAGTCTAATCAAACCAAGATCATTCTGGTTTGCGAAAGTTTCAACCTTTTTATACAAGATCATTATGGACTAATTGTTTTAAAAATAAAAATGAAATGAATTAATTCCATATCTTAAGTGAATTAAAAAGGCAACTCAAAACTATACTTAAGTCGAAAAGTCTAGCTAAAGGTCCAAAGAAGCAAACAATATGAAGATCAGTCTCCAGATTGATGAGTTATGAGCAAGGACAGGTACGACAACAAGGACACTGTTGCTTCACCTTTTTGCAGAAATCACATCATGCTTCTGAGAAAAAGGACTGACATTAGACAACTTCTAAATCACTCATCCACGTTTTACACAGAACACAAAATCAAGAACATTCTGATTTTACAAAACAACTTTCTGGTTATTATCTTTTAAAGAATAATTAAAACAAATAATTTTTCACAGTCCAAACCATAAGTTAAAGAGTATCAAGATTGTTCAAATAAATAGTGAAGCCCATAACTCAAGCTGAATGCCCAAAGGAGGAAAACAACCTCCAGATTGATCTCCAAATTGATTAGTTGTGAACAATGACGCAAGTACATTGTACTTACATTATTTTGCAGAAAGCTCTGCATAATTCTGATTTGAAGCAGTACCAACTGATATTTCACAGCCCATTCACTCACTCATTCACGTTTTCCATCAGACTCAAAAGCAAGAAGATTCTTCGTTTGTCAAGAATGTTGTAGACAACAATATAAACATGTGTTTAATTACTTTAAAATAGATGACACTTGGGAAGTGTGTCCAACGACTATATTCCTTTTAAACTAAATATTCAAAGCCTTTTATCATTTATAAATTGAAGATCAATTGGAAGATGAAGGCAAAAGTTCAATTTACAAATCTACCAACACTTATTCAAGCAAGAACAAGTCAAAAACTCTTCAAGCAAACTACAGCTCCCTTCACTATATCTGTGGATCATCATTTACTGAGTTTGTATCTCAAACAAGTGTTGAGAAGTTTCAAGATCCCAAACACTTTTATCATACACATCATTTGTAAGTCAAGTCTATCTTTTATGTTAGATTGAGTGTGTTTGTAAAAATTCTTTCAAGGTTGAAAGGTAACTGTAAAAATGTTTTCTAGGTTGAAAGGTGAAGATTGTAATTGATCAAGGTGTGATCAAGAGAAAATGTGTGAAGGAGAACATACTGGTTCTAAAGCACATAGTGAAAACCTCACGGTTGTGAGGACTGGAGTAGCCCGAACCAGTATATTTTTTGTGTGTGATCTTTATATCCCTTATCTTTAATTATTTGCACACGCAAATGATACTTCACTATAAATTAATCTGTGTTATTTACTTCTAACATATGCAGAACATTTGGGACATGATGTTTCAACCAATTTGATTTTGAATTAATTTAAATTAAGGACATGAAATCAAAATTTCAAAAGGGTCACAATTCAAACCCCCTTTCTTGTGATTGACATTGCTACTTCAGAGCCATCGTGGTTGAGTATTGTTTGACGAACAACTATACATGCTTCGACCCTATCCATTAACGACCAAACGATGTAGTAGATATCCTTGAAACTGCGGAGGAAGTCCATATATGGTGAAAGTAACCTGTTATGTTTCTTTAAGGACATCAAATTCTGACCCATTGTATCCTCATTCCAAAATGGGTAGAAGATGGAAAAAAACAGACAAACTGTCGACGTCCCTCCCGTGTAATGGACAACCCTCGAGTAGGCCAACGAGTTAGGGTGAATTATAGACGGGCATAGATCCAAATGATGGAAGACATCCCTCTAAGTCTCTTTCGCTAGTGCCAACTTCAGTAAAACAATCTTATGCGCTCCTGACTTTAAAAGTCAACACCACCTCTGTGGTTCCCAAACCATCTCCTCATAATTCTCTTCATCCATCAAGAACACTAAGTTGTGTAGCGAGCTAGCTGCTTTCACCACGTCGACCTAAAAGGCAAAAGAAGAAGAAAATAAATTGGGCATCCAAATCATCCCTTCAATCGCCATTTCAAAAGTGAAATGGTAAAAGGTAGAACCATAGTGCCACTAAATAATAGGGAGATCTTTGAATCCTATGGAGTAGGTACGTGAGTACCTACTTCGACTTCGCATTGTTTTGAGATTTGATCGTAACTGTTGATTTGCACCCTTTGAATTTTCACCCTTTGATCAATTTCGGTATATAAGAGGTTGCCTTAGATATTTTTGGAGGGAATATTACATTCTTCACTTTGTCTCCGTATTTTCTTTGGTTTGTGCAAAGAGAGGCTCTGTTGTTCTTCTAAGTTTGGTTGCGCCAGTGGTGTTTTCATTTACTTTCATCATTTTTTGTGAATTCTTAGTTCTAATCACATACTTAGTTAATTTGCTATGTTGTTCCTCTTTACCTTATTTCATACTTAGAGGGTTTTAAATTTCTGATGCGACAATGACCAACGATGTTCACTGGTCTGCCGTGCCCTTTATTTAGAGCCACTATGGTTCTCCCTTTTACCCTTTCGCTTTTAAAAACGATAGTTGAAGGGACAATTTGGGTGTCAACATGGTGAAAGTAGCTAGCTATTTAGAGGCACTATGGGTTTCCTTTTTACCTTTTCACTTCTGAAATGAAAGTTGAAGAGATTATTTGGGTGTCAAATTGACCTTCTATATCTATTTCTTATTATTCGTTTCAATTCGACATTGTGAAAGCAACTAGCTCGCTACATGAGTTAGTGTTCCCAATGGACGAAGATAGTTTTGAGTAAGTGGCTTGAGAATCGGTAAGTGTGGCGTCAGCTTTTTCCATAGGTAGTACAAAAGATTGTTTTACTAAAGTTGGCATTATCGAAAGGGGACTGAGAGGTGTTGGCCTCTAGTTACGATAAGAGGATCTGCTCGGAATATCCGGTGATCTCGATCCCTTTATACGAGGTCATTTTTAAGGATATCTATTATAGGCTTCCTTTCACAGAGTTCAAGAGGGATGTCTTCCAACAACTCCATCTATGGCCTTCTCAAATTCACCCTAACACGTTGGCCTACTTGATGGTTTTCCAATGGGTGTGCCGTTACACGGGAGGGATGCTTACAATTTTTCTATTCTTTATAATCTTCTTCCCTCTTTGGAATGAAGATAGAATGAGTTATAATTTGGTGTCCTTCAAGAAACCTACATGTTATTTGCACCATATATGGACTCCCTTCGCAGTTTCAATGACAGCTACTACGCATTCGGCTGTTGACGGATAAGGACGAAGCATGTATAGTTGTTGGTCAATCAATACTCGACAATGATGACTCCTATGGGGTTGATGAGAACGAGGAAACATTCAAAAACATCGTTCACGTATTCCCTTTCTTTTCGTTGAACAAACATTTTAGGGGTTTAGGGTTTAGAGATTTAGGTGTTAGGGTTTAGAGTGTTTAGGGTATAGGGTGTTAGGGTTTATGGTGTTAGTGTGTTAGGGTAATGTTTGATATGCGTTTTACTCTATTTTGTGAGGAATAAACATTGAGGAAGCAGTGATGTTTAATATGTAGGGATAACAACATAATCCGTACCCGCAAGTATCCATTCGAAACCGTCTTGATTTCGGCGGGATAAACCCGCTTTGATTAGGTACGGGTGTGGGTTTCTCCGGAATTAAAATTCGGGGGCGGGGATGGGTGCAGGTGTGTTGATATCCACCCCGCACTCGCATCTGAACCAGCCCCGTTAGTAATATTATTATAATTTTTAAATTTTATATACATGCACATATTGATTACACTTAATATTTTTTTAAAATATTAAAAATTATAATCTCATCTCTATAAAAAAAATATATTTTTTTTAAATTTTATTGTTGTCTAATAATAATTATTTTATTATATTAATTATAATATATATGATTTATAATTTATAATTTTATATATATGATTGAGTGCGAGTGTGGACGGGGAAACCCAAAACCCGTTGCGGGCGGAGATTGAGGTCTAAATTTCACAACCGCTAAAAACGGAGGCGGATGTGGATTTTACCGGTTTAGTCGAGTGTAGAGATGGGGAGGAAAAAATCTGCATTGCTCTACTCCGTTGCTATGTCTATTAATATGAAAAAGAGGACTTTCTACACAATTTTAATATTGGTTTATGAGATTAGTTTTTGTGGATCAATATGCCTTTCTGAATTTAGTGATGTATTAACTCAGGTATTGGAAATTCGGCTTCGAAGAAAAAATGTAGTCAAATGATCTGCTTTTCGGAATTGGCTGCAGGTACCGAAACTGAAGAAAGTAAGAGTAGTGGTTTGTCAAATAGAAAATCGTATTTTAAATTAGCATTTAGGCAATTGATTTTTTTTTTTCATTTGATTTAAGTGTTTATTTTCTTGTATTTTTATTTTTTTTTAAAATTGGAGAAGAAATAAATTTTTATTAATTAAAGTGACATTAACTAATTTATCAAAGAATTTGAACTCAATACTTTGAGTTTACAAGACAAAACTCTTAGTACTTAATTACAAACAATTAATCTTCTTGATTTGCCTATACTATATAATAACACAAATTTGATAAATGTAAAAGGTAGTTATTTTTATCTAAATAAAATTGGTTTAGTATTAAACGAGGGATTGAAATTTATCATAGAAATAATTATTACTTTATTTAGCTCTATTTTATTGTGATTATTATTATTTTTGTTATGAAGTACAACTACAAAAGTAAGATAATAATAACCTATAATAAAATAGAGTTGTCAAATAAAGATATAATTATTATTTTATTTGACAACTCTATTTTACTATAGGTTATTATTATTTT
>JBBPBQ010000002.1:11514-48762 GCA_037974755.1 Cicer yamashitae
AGCACCAAAAGAACAAAAAGGAAGATAAATCACCGCCTATTGTTAGCTTAGTTTATTATACAGCTAAATCCCAATATGCAAGCAAGCCCAATATCTATTCACGCACTAATTAGTTTTACAATAATAGTAATGATAACTCTTAGAAGTAAGAGTTATTTAATCTTTTAAGCTTCAATTTATTAAATATAAATTGACATTAAGTTAGGAAGTTTGCATTTTATTTTAATTAGTGTTAATTAAGTCTGCATCTATAAATATCTTGTTTGGCACTGTAAAATGTTGTGCTTTGGAATTATATCTCTAGGCTAGTGTGCAGGTAAATAATCAGGAAAAATGTTTCAAGGTACAGCAGCATTTGTGCATGACCTAAAGGACAATTAAGTTTCCTTATGTGAGACAAAACAGGAAGGAGTACTTTGTTGGATAGTTTTAAAAACCGGCTCAGATCTGGCAGTCAACCCATCCAACTGGAAAATGGTGATATGACCGGCTCGAGCCAAGTATTGCATCGGCCATGCATTGAACTGGTGCAAAGTGGCCGATTTTCCGAACAAACCGGTGGGTTTCTAGACTTGGACCGGTTTTTTAACAATTTAAAAAAATGTTCCAAATGAAAAAATTAACTATAGGCCATATAATTTGCACTAGGTCCAATGATCAATTTTCTTAGATCACCAACTTTTTCATTACTCTTGGATGCTTCTTTTGTTTGGTGGGCAGTCTTTATATAGAGAGTGTAAGAAAGTAGATTTTTCAACGTGAGATTCAATATAAAGTTTGGGAGAGTTTTCAAGTGTGAGAGTTCTAACTATTTAACATAACTAAATAGCCAATGTTGAGCAATAATATGATACTTAATACAACTTTATTTACCTTTACCGGTATTCATAAGTGTTGATATTTAAATATAGGCATATTTTTCTTATATAGTGTAGATAATTATGGGAATAAATCAGATTTGATATGATTCTGATTTGTATTTATTTGTATTCTTGTACAGCTAGAAATTATAGGAAGAAGTTTTGTTCCTCCTTGATCTTTTCGATCACTATTCCATTGCCGTGTTCTCATTGAGCGCTCCTTTATTTTCAATTGTTTTCTCTTTTCCAATGTGATCTCTTCCAACAACAACCGCCGCCATCAAAAATATTTTCAAATAATTTTTCCGACGAAACCATCTCCGACGAAATAATTTTAGCATGTGCACGAGAGGGATAGAAGAAGCATTTGGTCGGTTTTGGAGTGAAAACCCAGGGAGAAAGAAGCTATCTTCTTTGAAGGATCTATAGCTCTGGGTGTTATTTGCCTTGCTGTAATAGCTCTTGGAGTTACTTTTCCATTCAAATATAATCACTTTTTTCAGATTGGTTTCCAGACAAATTACTTTCTTGTTGTCTATTTGCTGTCCTACATCTATTCTCATACAGCATTTAATGTCTTACAATTGTGCGGTGAAATTCTCATTTAAGTTTAGGCAGTAGTTTTCTATTGCAAGTCACTCTCAAACCATTTCTTCATTTCATTCATCTTACATGGAACCTATGGTTGACATATGGTAGCGATAAGTGATTAGCATATGGAACCAAATTAACCAATTGATATCAAAATGACTTGTTTGTCATGTCATGAAGAGACGCTATAATCACACCACCAAAAGAAGAAGAAGAAAATGAGGCTAAACCAGACAGTATCTTACCATACGTTGCGGCTAAACCCCAATAACGAGCTAGCCAACACCTATTAAGAATGACTTCCTCCTGAGAAGGTAGTTTATATAATGAGTATTCCAAATAACTTACAAATATCATTGGATTCCAGCAACTCTGGAAGTACCTACCATTTCTTTCTGAGTTAATATCATTCTCTGTGTCATTGATCGAAGAGCTTTCACCTCAGATTCAGCTCCATTAAGCTGTGTCACTGCGGCTTCAGACTCTACTTTTGCATTCTATTTGTGAGGAAATAGTTAAACCATAAACGGTAGCCTGTATTGAGAATATTCTAAAAAGTTGATGTATTCACCTTGACTTCAGCTTGTAGAGATGTGATTTCCTTATCAACTCCGTCGTTAGAGTCTCTGGAACTTTGAGTGCAACCTATCAAAAATAAAACTGCCATAATAAGGGACTGGATAAGAAACAGCACATCCTACTATTTTGCTAAACAATAGCTCCATCTCCATTCACTTAATAACATAACTTAACTATATTGTAGGTTGTATGATATGCTGCAAAGTTATTTCCGTGTTACCTCTCTATGACGCAATGTTGCCTCCTTTCTGCAATGTAATAAGATTGGGTACATAAATACTACCAAGTGAAGGAAAACCATTTGCAACAGGTTTAACTAAAATTTACTCACCTGCTTAAGAGTTTAGCCTCCAAAGATACCCCTTCTCCAAGGGAAGCAACCTACAGGCTCGGATAAAAGGATAGACTAAAAACTGCATATGCAGACTAAACAGAAAGTTCACTAGTGCACAACACATAAACACACATATCTAAACCCTAACACCCTAAATCCTCTTAATTATTTAGGGATTTGGATCATCTCACGTAAGAATTAAACATGAACGGGTCATGTTCATCATCTCGCCATTAAAATGTATTAGACTCTGTTTATAATTTTTTAAGCTGTAAATGCCAATACATTTTAATGGTATGATGGTGAACATAATTCTCTCATATTTGATTCAAGCATGAGAGGATCCAAATTCATTATTTAGTTCATTTATTAGACTCAATATGACTCGACATTTGTCTTCACCCCAAACTACATACGGAATGAGACATTCTCAATTGTCTCACTCGTACTATATCAATGATTACAACCAATAGAGTTCAAACTTTACCTCAAATCGAGCTTTACCACCTCAAGTGGGTTTTGCTCCTTGTTCCAAAGCTCCCATACAACCTCCAAACTCAAGGGAGACCTTCAGCGCCAATGGCAAATTCACATCACTTAGCAAACGAGCCCGCACACCAGCATAGAATAAATGTAAACATGACAAATAATTTACACATAGCATGTAAATCAATGTATCATAATTAATAATAATTTCAGGACCTGAAACAGTCAAAAACGACACAAAACAAAATTCAACGAAAGGTCTCACCAAAACCTTGAAATGGTTCGACGTCAACTTTGGAATGACGCGCAAACTAATAGTTCTTCTTGAAGGTTTCCACGCATATCAAAGTATGTCGTTATATTCTTCAATTGATAAAAAATATTATACAAATTTAAAATCATGATTATAATATATATATATATATAGAGGCAGATCCCATGTATGGTGAGGGTGTTCACCTGCCCACCATGAACTTTGAAAAGTTGCACCAATACCTCCTATTTTCTCTTTTTACATTCTGACCACTCTAGATTTCTTTTTGTACCTTAAGCCCAACACACCTAAAATCTGAAAGTACTATCATTTTTTGCACCGTCTAAGCCAGGGTCCTGGATTTGCCACTACATTCACACACACGCACACACAGAAACTGCAGTAAAAGAATGGAGTAACATTTTACCTGAGCAGTGACCTTAATCTAGAAGCACCTATTGGAAGTACTTAAACCACTTTCAACAGAGTGTATTTCTACCATCATGAAGTATCGAACAGAAAAATCAAGCCATTTTTCTCAACATAGAAAAACAAAATAGACAAATAAAAATAGCTTTTTTATGAAAATAAAATAGTATAGATATGCATAAAAGAAAACCTTCGAATTCATCCATGAGTATAGCTTCTAATGCTTCAATCTCTGTTTTAATGTGAATTTTTGCAGTGTTAATGGAGGTGAATGAAAACAAGTTCTTAGAAGTAAAAGCATATAATAATATAATGAAAATAGAGAGTTGAAGATTGAAATTGGAAAATACCTGTCATGTTCTCAGGACAACATCCAACCCGGTCAAGGGGTGTTGATCTCTAGTTCCCCTTCCAAACTCTGGTACACCAAGGAAATACCCTGCCCTTCATCCCTGATCGCCTTCACATTGGATTTGAATGAAGCTGCCGCTCATGCTAATTTTGGTTCTCAATTCTCCTTCAAGTGGAATTTTTATGGTTTACTCTTTGAAATTTGTTCGAATTTCACCAAGACTACACGACCATTCCATCCCCAACACCACATACACACCTCTTAATTCAAAAATGAAGTAATCTTGTTGTCTCCATTTCTTGCATGAGTAATTTCAATTGGAGACGCGTTCCCTCACATGGAATTTTTCTACCATCTCCTACTACAACATAGTATGGTGAAGTTTCTTCTGGTTCTTATCTTCCTTCTTTGACTAACAGAAGAAATAAAATTGTGGGATGCTCCACAATCTATTAAGACTACCACTTGTTTATCACCAAGAGATAGTAGCTAGGTGACATTGTGATGTTTTGGGGACAACACTTTGGCACAGATGATATAGCTGCACTATGGTATAATTATACCTTGGCATAAGGAAAATCAGTGGAGAAACAAAGCTGGTTAGGTGTGCTTATATTAGAATTGCAACAGGCTGCAACATTGTGAAGATTTCACATGTATGATACGATCATTACAACTTAGTACACACAATGGTTACATTAGCCCAAATCAACTTGTACAACTGAAAATTTACCTTAGCTATTGATCTTCAATTTGAGAGATGGCATCAAACAAATATAAGATAGAGGTGCATACATAACTGAAAATTTTGAGAATTCCTCTCAAATTTAAGATAGAGGTGTATACTTACTATTTTTTTCAAAGAGTTCATGACAAAATCATCTTGTATTTTATCATAACTGAGGCTTGGATATCTTGACTTCTAAAATAAGATAATAGAGCAATATTTACACACTAAAATTGCAATATAAGACCAGAATGAAAAATATAGAATGACTTGATTGCTTGCTTTTACTCCATTCAGAACCGCACTTGCAGTTACAGCTGATATTAAAAAAAACTTTTTCACACATTTACTCCTGGCCTCAAAAGCGTGCATGGTAAACAAATCAACCTAGATAGTTGTGATTCTTTCGAGAAAAAACCCCAGCACCTGTTATTGTTCCTTAGTTTCTATCCCTAGCGTGCTCTGTTGAACAAAGCTCCTCTATATATAAGAACATGCTATTATGTGAAACTAATGCAACCATGTCTGATCTCATAAAACCAACACAAAAAATTATAATAAATAAAAAAATAAATAAAAAGCTTGAATTGCTGATCACCAGAGAATTTTATCTCATCAAGTTGAAGTAAACTACAAGCAACAGATTGCAAATCATATCATTATTTAATTTATTAGAGAATATTAAGCAAGCTGGTGTATCGATTTGTAGAAAAATCTTTACAGGGGATGGGACTACTTTTATAAAATACAGTTTCATTACATTTAAATCTATCCTCGTGTCTACCAATAATCAAAAGGGAACATTGAACTATACTAAAACATAGTACAGTCACATTCTCATATCCAACCTTGCAAACAATTTTGTATACACCTCTGTCTTAATTAAATTTGAGAGATAGCATAAATCCAAATAATTTTCCACTCCATGGCACTTCTCCCTTCCACTCAACAACAAATACAACTCATTTTATGATTCCACTAAGAATATTTGATATTGTCCAAATACCAGGCAACACAGTCCAACAATAACAGGTAGGCTAATCCCTCATATCCAACCTCGATAAGAAAAGTTAGCATTAAGTAGTGAACACATTTACAAGTAGATACTTACAGTTCAATTCTCATGCTTTAACCAAGTAGATACATAACACCAGAAAATATAACTGTCATAAGTGGTAAGAGCTAGCATATATAAGTGGTAAGAGCTAGCATATAGACAACCCAAACACAGCACTAAGAAAAAGTTGACTGTTGCCAAGGGACTAAGGTCGTCAAGAAAAAATATATCAAATTATCCATCCATGTTTTACATTTTTAATAAAAAGATATAAAAATTGTATATAAGACAGCAACTAGCTTTCATTTTTAAGGCATCATCCATCATATTTTTGGGCCATCAAGACATTCAGATTTCATTTCACTTATCAAACCAAACTTGTATTCCTTACATTATGAATATGGAGATCATAATGCATTTTCCCTCTAGGGTCATTGAGGCATCCATCACTTACAAAATCTATAGACCAAAGTATATCCACTGCTTTCTGCATTTGGGACATAACCCCTTTTTATGAAAACAGATTTCATCTTGCAATGATTCAGTCTTTCAGGTTGTATAACCTGTTAAATTTTGATTTACAAAATGGATGGTTCTCTGGTTTTTGAAGCAGAAGATTGAAGGACTTGAATATATCAAGAACGATAAAATGGGTAGCCCGATAAAATGGGTAGCCCGATATCGTTCCTAATAGGTATAAAAAAAACCAGACAGATAAATTTGTTGGAATGAAAATTCTAAAATCGAGCAAAACTCAATTTAAAAATCATTTTGAGATATTTGGGCCAAACAGGATCTTGGGACATAACACATTTGCTCCTTTAAGGTTCTTTATTTTCTCAAGCAAAAGATTGAATGTTCTTCAATAAACAAGAATGAGAAAACTTGTTTCCCACCAGGCATCAATGCAAATATGATGGAACGAAAATTCCAACTTTACCGTACCAAACATTCATGCAGTTTAGGGTTACGGGTCATGAATTTCACCGCTTTTTATGAAAAAATATCCCACCTTTCAGTGATTCATGGTCTTTTAGGGTTTGTATGCCCTAATAAATTTTGATTAACAAAATCGAAGGGTCTTTTTTTTCTCAAGCAGAAGATTGAATGTTCTTGAATAATCAAGAACGAGAAAAATAATATCTCAATTATAAACAAGATGGGTCGAATTTTGTTCCAAAATCATGAATAACTCGATCATCGTAACAAACTTAAAAAGTTTCTTTCAAAATCTTGGTAACAAAATGGGTTTTGGAACGGAACACATTTCTTCAATTAAGGTTCTTTTCGCAGAAGATTCAATGTTCTTGAAATAATCATGAATGAGAAAAAGAGCATGCCAAGCAGAAGATTGAATGTTTTGTGACATAGCATGTTTCCTCAATCAAGGTTCTTTTCTCAAGAAGAAGAATGTTCTTGAATAATAAAGAAAAAAAAAACTTGCAAAGCAGAAGATTGAATGTTTTGGGACATAACACATTATATTTTCTCAAGAAGACTGAATGTTATTGAATAAGCTAGAAGTGTAATGTAAACGCAGAAAGAAAGAATACAAGCATGTATCCGCTATTTAAAAACCCTGTCGTAATGGGCTTAGTTTCAGTGACTCGGCCCACTCCTGAGTTATTATAAACTTAGTCATTGGAAACAGGAAAGTTGTACTTTATACTCCCTTAATTGGACTTGTACCCCACAAAATGTTAAAAATACAAATTTGTCTTTTTAATTTTCACTAAATTAATAGTAAAAAAAATTACTCCAAAATTTCCGGTAACTAATATTTTCCCTCAAGTATACGATATAAACTTTATAACTATCGAAAATTTCAAGCCACAAAATTTCTGATATATTATTTATACTACCGAAAATTGTGCCTTAAAATTTCCAGTAGTTAATTTTACTCTACTGAAAATTTGTGCTTTGACATTTTCGGTAATTAATTTTATTCTAGTAGAAATTTCAAATTTTGAAATTTAATTTGAAATTTCCGATAAGTATTATTATTTTTCTTTTTTTTTTTATTTTTTCTATTTGAAATTAACCAATTGGTGCACCTTAAAAGCCCAAGTAGTATATTATACAAAAAGCTCTTCATTAAATTTGCACCGCGGTAAAAAGGTGTATGCGTAGCTAATTGCATTTCATTTAACACTACCTCCATTCTTTTTTATGAATCAAATCCATTAGTTTTTATCAATTTAAATACACAAGACTATAAGTTCTTTTTTATGAATCCAATATATCAACTTTAATCGCCTCAAATTCATCTCAACGGTCTCTTATAGAAAAGGTCTCTTATAGAAAAGAACGTAGATAGTACAGAACAACTATCTACAGAACAACTCAAAATGCAGGCACATGTTACTTCCGCACCTTATTGTGTGACAATGTTGTTTGTTACTTCCCCTCCTTATATTTTTGTTAATTTGATAACACTCAACTTTTTTTTTAGAAATAACACACTAAACATATAAAATGATATATTATTACTCTTCTCCTATAGCAATGTCCTATATTATGAATGAATTAAAAAAAACTCCTATATATAAAGAGAAATTCTAGTGCAATAATATATTTACTAATCACCAAAATCAAAATTTACTAACAACATGAACTTATTTCATTTAAACATAACTAAATGACAATTTCTCAAAAAAATAAAAATAAAAAACTAAATGACATTTTTGTATTTTTATTTTATTTATTTATACTTCAGATAAGCGCGGCCATATCCTACTTAGACTTGCTCTTAATCAGACCTGTAAATCATCAGAGTTTAAAAATTTGACCTATAATCAGGGACAAATAATACTTGTCCCTTAAAATTAAAACAATATTAAGGGCTCCCACTACGGAACAAGACAGAACCAGACATACATAGAAAACACCCTAAAACAATATTAAGAGCTCTTGTATCAAACACTCAAACAAATAACACAAAGGCAGTGAATTGCATTGACTTTAAACATTCATCGATAAATACCCTTATTTTAAGTCATGTGAGGACAAGAAAAGAAGCGTAGTATCTAAAACTATAAGGGAAGTGAATATATTCTTTTGAATAAAACTCAAGTAAAAAGAGTAATAACAATAAACATTATTAGGAAAGTAGGCTTCCCATTAGTTAATCAATAAAATAATTATGGCAACCTAACTTGTACTGAGACTTATAACAGGTGTTTCTGGATGTTCAACAATTTAAACAAAGCCTCTAATATTTTGCATCTATGCTATTGAAATTTCCCTCCTTCCTTGTAGGCATTTTTTTGGAATTTCCAAAATCATCAATCAAAAGACATAAGTGGAACTACTAAATTTCTTAAACTATTCTATGCAGTTAGCTTACTTGGTTTCTTCTTGCACTGTTGTTTTTTGAGTCAATTCGCACCGGCTTTACTGAGAAGCAATGTCGCACATGGATCTTCTGACTGCAAGTTTGGACGGAGGAACTGCCTTGAACATGAACCACCAAAATCACTTCCTTATCTCTGGTGTCTTCACTCCACCAGTTCTGTGGTATGCCATCTACTGATTCTTCAGAGACATGCAGATCTTCATGACGTACTGAAACCTCTACAGTTTGATCAGGTTTAATTATGCCGGTGGACGGAGACACCTAATTTAAGACATTTTAAAATAGGCATTAGTGTATGGAAGTTTAAATAAGTCTATGATTTCTAAAAGCATGCTCCCTTTACTCAGTAAGAAAAATCCCTTGATTTGTGCCCCTCCTTTCCACTATCAAAAGACATATCATCTTTACAAGGCCTAAAGTGAGAATTAAAATGTGGCCTCTATTTTTTTAAGCGAAATTTTATTTTACAAAAATAATGTAAAAAAATTTCTTGTGGGGAAATTAAAAATGTATCAGTTATCCACGTGTTTAGCATAAATTAAAATTTTAATTATTATTTAAAAAATAAAAACTTAATATGAATTAGCAAAAAGATAGACACGATAGTGTTTTGTTGTATTTTTATTGTCTTTCAATGAATAATGTTTGTTTTAATTTAATTCCCTTTTTTCAGTTTCATAATATCTATATTACAAGAACTTATCTAAATTTCAGTTTGAATTCACTTTTTTAAATTTAATTTAGAAAAGAAAAGTTTTGTTAAGAACAAATTTATACAGAAAATGTCCAACAAAAATTGATTATTTATTTTTTAAATTCTCTTCATATTTGCTGTAAAAAAATCTTTTTGGATTATAGTATAGATAACACTTATCTATTGAAACAAATTATAATACAGCAATGGACTCTACATTCCACTATAGAATTTCATGTAAATAAGGGAAAAGAAAGAAAAAAAAGACAAGTGCACCCAACGAGATTCAAGCTCGGGACAACAATGGCGGGAATATGCACTGGTTACCAGGTGAGTTACACAAACTTCATATAAATATTGAACTCCTTATATATTAATAGTAAATAAGCTTTTATTTGGAGGCCTGAATTTTTAAAAAATAAATAATTTTTGAGACCTAAAGCAAGGGTTTGGCCGCCTACCCTTGGGTCGGCCTTACCTGTATATTCATGATATATGTCAAAGAACTTGGCATATTTCAAGCTAAAAACTAGTAAACCCAATCTCAACAATCACAAACAAGGATCTATATAATAAAAAAATCCTTTTATTCGAAAAGTTGTATTTAAATACAAATATCAAATCAATCTCAAACAAAAAAATGATCCATACTATACGCAGAAGGGGGAAGGTAATGCAAACAAACTTGAATCAAATATATCATTTTTTTATAAAACTCTTCATTGTGTGATGTGCTGAATAAGATCTGGTTGCATGTTGATCTATACAGTCAAGCACAAATATGATGGCACCCTAGACTGGTACAAAGCAAGACTAGTGGCAAAGGGTTACACTCTGACCTATGACATCGATTTTGAGACATTTGCCCATGTGGCCAAGATGAACATTGTGTGCGTTTTACTCCCTCTTGCTGCCCAGTCTAGTTGGGATCTACACCAGTTTAATGTAAAAAATGCTTTCTTGCATAGAGATTTAGAGGAACAGGTGTATACGAAGATTCCCCCAGGATTTGGACCCACATGTGGAACAAACCAAGTGTGCATATTGAGAAAATGTTTATATGGGCTAAAACAAGTAAGGTTTGGAAGATTTGCAAAGGAGATCTGATAGTCGCCCTTTAGTTAAAAAAGTGTATGTTAGAAGAAAAAAAGGGCTTAAGGGGAATGAATAATTGTAACAGCTATAGTAAGACAGCAACAAGGGTTAGTTAGAAGAATGGAAGTTAGTTACAAAAGGAAAGGATAAATAGGAGTTAATTAGTAGTGAGAAAACAGTTTTGTAGTAAGTCACATAGTCTGGGAGAGATAAGGCCTCTCAAATGCCTAAAAGAGTTTATTTCAATTTTGTACACTGGTTTAGTACTTGCCCACTGGCACAGCTCAACCTTTCTTTGTGAATAATACAAGTACTTTTCATACAATGAATTACCAGTTCTAACAAGTTCATACTCTTTTCTTCAAACAGTGACAAGGAGGAAAATGGATTGTTCTTGTTTATGTTGACGATATAATTATTCCAGGAGATGATTTGGTTGAGAGACACCTTCTCAAGGAGAAACTATTTGTGGAGTTTAAGGTGAAGGATCTTGGAAGACTCAAGTATTTCTTGGGAATTGAGGTGGCCTACTCAAAACAAGGCATTTTTATCTCTTAGAGAAAATATGTACTTGATCTTTTGCAAAAACAGGCAAACTTGGATGTAAACCCGCAGGTGTTCCCATCGGGCAAAATCACAGGATTAGCTTCGAAGAGGAAAGTGCTAAGGTTGACAAGGCTCAGAATCAGAGATTAATGGGAAAGTTGATTTACTTGGCTCACACCAAGCTAGATTTAGCATATGCAGTCAGTGTTGTGAGTCAGTTCATTCACGATCTTAGAGAAAAACATCTACAGACAGTAGGTCGCGTCTTTGCAATATCAAAGTCGCTCCAGGGAAAGGGCTCTTATTTAAGAGAGGTGGAAGTTTGACTACAGAAGCTTATATAGATGCAGAATATGCAGGTTCCGTGAGTGACACAAGATCCACCTCAGGATATTACACAGTCTTGTGCTTAAACTGTCACGTGGAGAAGTATGAAGCAACGTATTATGGCCAGATCTAATGTCGAGGCAGAATTCATATCTATGGAACTGAGGATCTTTGGGCTATTATGGATGAAAATTGTACTTGAAGATAAAAGTAGAGGGTCCTATGAAGTTGTTTTGTAACAATAAATCGATCATCAATATTGCTCATAATTTGTTAGGCATGATAAGACAAAACACATTGAGATAGATCAACATTTCATCAAAGAGAAACTCAATAGTGGTTTGATAACTACAGCTTACATTCCTTCAGGACATCAGCTAGCAGATGTGTTATAGACAAAGGGTCTACCAACAAAATGATTCGACCAACTTACTTGCAAACTGGAAATGATAGATACCCATTCACCAACTTGAGGGAGAGTGTTGCAAACAACGTTATTTGTAATTATTGTATTCAGTCCATTAATCAGATCCATTAGATTTATTTAGAATAGTCTATTTAAACATATTAGCGCCTGTATCTTTTCCAAAACTTTGAAACATATGAGAATTATTTCTACATTAACTATTCTAAATTTTAGTCAGTGAAAACGGCAGGGTTCTTCATCTTGAAGTAAAAATAAGCATGAAACATGCACTATATTTACAAAAGGAAATAAAACTATTATGAGCAATTTTAACAAATAGGTTATTTTCTTTTTCACTTACAGAAAAAGCATCCTAGTTTATGTTAACAAATAAAAACCATGTATTACTCTCTGATCGAAAATTGTTATAATATAAAAATGAACAGGTTGAAAATCATGCATTATGTGTTAGTAATACGATGTAAGGCACTATCTATTCTGAAAATTCAAAATTGTTGACTTCAATTTAAGAGAATAAGATATGCCACAAAAACTTTGCACATGTAGTCAGATTTGCATCTAACTAATATTTCTTGCAATTGCTAACCCACAAAAGTAACATAAATAATCAAGTAAAGATACAGTACCTCAAGCCATCTAGGAAAGCCAAAGGCAGCTCTTGGGATATAATCAGGTGCTTCTCCATCATTCTTGAAAATAGACTGGCCCTTACAAGTGATCTTGTATACAGCTTTATCCTTTGTACTTCTGTTTGCAATAAGCAACAATGAAGCCTCCTGGTTTTCAAGGACTATATTGTCTGGGCTGACATTGCATTCTGGAACATAACATGATTCTTCGAGCATAGATCTGATTTTCTCATTTGATGTCATAATATCCCCAAATTCTTTTCTCCTAATTGATCTATCAGCATGAGAAATTCTCACATTGAACTTACATCGAACAGGTTTGTGATCACTATCAGTCACATCCATGCAAGCATCATACCTGTTAAATGGTTTCAATGATAACAAACTGTAGCCAATAGGAAAAACAAAAAATAGAAAACAATTTTGACCATGCAACATACTGTAAAATTGATGACACAACAGGACAGTCTAAATTGCAGTCAGAAACTGCAGCTGGCCGGGTATCACGATATATGATTCTATCACACCAGGCAGGAATTCGCTTTTTCTCCCCAGAATCATACCCTGAAAGAATGTATGCAAGTTACACCACTGTTAATTTTCTTACACACAATACTAGCCATTGTGACGAAAAAACAAACTGTTAAATCCATATTGACAGAAGACAAAATTGAAACTGCCATGTTCATTGAATTGCTAATTTTTAATCCATTAGACAGTGACGAACAAAATTGAAATCAACATGTAACAAATGGGCACCAGTAGTGCTTGACATGCCATCTATTTACCTCCTAAACCTGGTTGGTGCCTCTCAAACTTATAAGTTGGAGGAAATTTGATTATTGCCTCCCGCATTCCCTGGAAAACTTTTCCAGCTTTCATCTCCGCCCTGAGCTGGTCTTTTTCTCTAAGCCAATCAAAACATCTTTGAGAAACAAAGTCCCTGGCTTCATCATACGATATACCAAAAAGCCGGTAGTTGAAATCACCAAAAAATACCACCATATCTGCTTCAGATAACTCAGGTTTTGCTTCTTCGGGGTTGACACCCATAGCCTATGATACAATGAAGGCCGTGTAACTGTATGGTAATAATATTGATGGAGAGGCAGGGAGATAGTCAAAAACTGTAAGCAACTAAGAATAGACTCACATTTGTACCACGAAGCATATGAGCAGAAGTAGAGACACCAGCTGCAACAGACAGGACCAATGGCAAGCCAGAAGAGTAAAGTAGCCAAAAAAAATATGTGGAGAAGGCAAGAGAGCAAGACAAGAACAGGTATGGTACCATACCAGCTGCTGTATTGAGTAGGTTGGAGGATCGGCTGAAGACCATATTTCGATAAATGTGGTCAAAATCAGCATTTCGCCGATTAACAGCTTCCAAGTGTGCAGCCAAGTGACAATTCACAAAGCACATTATCCTGTCATAGACTCTGATTCTCAACCCCACTCCTCCCTGCATGATCAATTTTTGCCATGTAAGTGTTCATTACAATGAAGAGGAAAAAAGTTCATAAGTTAAATAAATTTATTGATGCATTTTTTTTTATCGCAACCTAGAGTTTCTACAAATAACATGAATAAAATAATAATGACTATTACTATAGACATCTCGAAGTCACGATAAAGTAGGTTAATTTTATCCCCAAAAGGAAAAAAAGTTAAATCATCCGAATCATACTTGCATACAAACAAATAATTGTAAAGCACTAAGGAGGGTAATTAATTATTTCAATAACAATGGTTTAAGAAAAACTGCACAAGCATTCCATCCAGCATTGTGCAATAAACATTAAAGGCAATCTGTGTTTGTCATTGTTATTAAAACTGGGACACACCAGCCAATTGAATAAGGAGCCATTTAGTCAAAAATAAAATAGCTGAGTTCATAACAGTGAGAACTGGTTGAACAAGTTCAAAATCAGATCAAAACTAATGAAAACTGGGGTGAAGAACCAATTTGGGCCAGTCAGTTTCTATTTATTGTTTTTTTGTATTTTTATTCAATTAAAATGATTTTTAAGCCAGATAGAACTACAATACCAAATTGCAAAGATCCATATATGTGAACTATTATTATTATTCTTATTATTATTCTTATTATTATTATTATTATTATTATTATTATTATTATTATTATTATTATTATTATTATTATTATTATTATTATTATTATTACTATTTATACAACTATTATTGTTTTTTATCTTACAAGACATATAATACAACTATTCTATGTTAAATTTAAATTTCGACTTGACTTAATGTCTTGGCATTCTGTGTTAAACTTATTATTTTATATACTATATAATGCTACAAATTTATTTAAATATTACTAGTTGAATTGAATTATTGAACCGATAAGCTGTGAACTAATAATGTCTTCAATGATTCGATATCTGGTGCAATTTTTAACAATGGTGTTCATTGGTCATTTCTACCATGGTTGTTCTTTTCATATGTGTTATCTGCTCCCATCATTGCTTTCTTCTTGTTAATATTGTAATTGGGCATCCCTAGCTTTCCATTTTAATTTCTTGTTTTATATGCTGACAGAGTAGTATGATTGGTGAGATATATACATGACCAGTTATACACACCCCATAACAGCAGTCTAAAAATTGAAATAATATGTCTGATGTCTTAACCATGATCCAAATATGGAGAAAACAGATTGAACTAACTGGATGGAATTTACAACTAGCTATAACGGTAACAAGAATATACATCACACATAATCAAGATAAAAGAAGTTACTATAGAGAGGTTTTAACCACATGATCTCCTCCCCCTTGAGATTCATTGGAACAAGGGGCTGAAGCCATAATGACTGAGAAATTTAAACAGACCGGTACTGGATTCCAATGGCAGCATTAGAGTATTATGTTCTTATCAAACAAATATCAAGTAGTCAGGAAAATGAAAACAAACCTTGTTGCCAATTGCACGTCCAAAACCACATGGGACTGCTCCAGCATCAATGTCCCCAACATGTTTTCTAAGATTCTTTCTTACCCTAATTGAGGAATGTCAACTCATAATATAAGCATAGAAACACTATCAAAGATAGAAATCCAGAGTACATAATAGGGAGAAAGAACTACAAAGCCTTTCCATAAAGAAAAAAATAGAAGTGGGAAGTCTATCACACTAATTGGTTTACACTCACTCACCAAAGAGATATAAGCAAGCCAGCAAGCTGCCTAGAACCCATACGCTCAAAAGCTTTTCCTTCTTCCAAGGCCTTTCCTATTGTATCCAGCCACCACTGCCCCATTGCACTTCCTTCTAGACCTACCTACAATTGTTATATAGACAGTAAATGCATGGATAGAATATACACATTACACAAAATTGTTCTTTGGATTTACATTAATTTCTTTTCTGATAATCAAATACACATGATTTTGACTTTCTCTTTTTTAGAAAAGAAAATGGCTACAGCTGCAACCACTTGGAAGCATCATTATTTTACAGTAGCAGTATACAGTACTATCTTTAATGAGAGTGTTAAACAAAATTCCTAGACCAAATTCCTTTTTTTTATTTCAACTTTGACAAAACTGTTTTTTCACCATCAAAATCTGCAAACTTAATATGGTAACGTACAAGCACAAGGGAAAATATACAGCACTCTAAACTTTACATCATCTTAAAATAGCCAGCATAAATATTTTAAACTAGGTGAGAGCCTGAGAGGTCCTTAAACTTTTCGAAACCTGCCAACAGACTATTTTGTCCACCAACTGAACAAAATCATTCATCGCATGATCTGCATGTGTTCATAAGTATACATGGCATTTTTTCATTTATCTAAACAATTTTAAAATTAAAAAATAAAAGAATGTATTCTTTTTTAATTTAATTTCTATTTCTATTGTTGAGAAGACAAGCTGAAGATACAGAAGATTTTCCTATTTTCCTAAAACTATATATATGCATCAAAGATCAACTTGCTTACTATTACTAAACATAACAACGAGACGGTGTCACAATGCATGCTTTTTCCAAATAAATCAAAGATAGTTTTCATTGGAACCACTTAGTTCATAGACTTTACATACTCTGTTTGACTTCTACTTAGACGAAAACTATGTGGTTCCAATGTTTGTTTGCACCAAAATACTTCATAGACTTTACTCTCGACTAAAACCCTAGTTTGACTCTCTGCTTAAACTCCCCTCTGCAAATTATGGGTTGGGCCAGATGTTCTTTTGGTAAGGCCCAACCCATAATCATATCATGTCCGTATTTTCTGATCTAATGATAGTTCCATCAAAATGGAACAAAGTTTATGTGTCTATACATTTTTTCTTTAAGGACGAGTCTAAACTATGTTTCCAATACAAAATCATCCATCAATTTATAAGGTAGTTTTACATATAAAGTAAATAAGGCTTCACACAAAATTTAATTTAATGTTCAAATGCATAATTAAGCATGTGAATAAAGTCTTACAGTTTCTTTTGCCGCAGACATTGCAAGAAAACCAGCACCCATCTCCACCTCTTGCAAACCAACTACAACAATGCCAACATCTGATACAACAGACCCCAACCACGACAAAAGTGAATCTTGAGAAGCTCTACCTTGACCAACATTCCATGTGCCAATCAAAATTCTGATATTGTGTCGTCTTGTATAAATAAGTTCCTTTGAGGCCAGCTCTGATCTTATTATGTTGTCGACAGGGCCTGGGGATGCAATATTCCATCCGCGTATGCCGCCATGAGTTGCCAAGCTATACACAGAACCGTTACCAACAGCCAATTTAAGCACAGGACTATTATGAGCAACCCATCCTGCAATTATATTGCCTTCTAAGTCCAGTACTTGGATAATACCACTCACATAGCCTACATATACTCGTGTTCCAAAAGTGCAGAAGCATTGAACAGCACAAGGGTGGCGATTAAAATCCTGCAAACGGGTTCCACTGCCATCCCACTGCACAAGTAAGCCATTTGTACATCCACTCCAAATCATCCCATCACTTGTTTGCACAAGGGCTTCTGTTCTTTTAGTATCTTCAACAAATGCCCCAGCTCCCTTGGTTGCAACTCGACGGACAGCATCCGCAGCTCCCATTATTGCATTACGTGACCTCTGCAGAAAACTCGAACTTTGGGACTTGTCTTTTTTTGAGTTGGAAACGAACTTTACCTTCATTTCGTCTTCTACTGCTTGATCCTGCTGCACCGACGACATGTCAACTCGATTTTCTGGCTGACCATCGATGTTAAATACTTTCAAAAGGTCCTTTGAACGGGCATCCCTTTAAAATGATGGATTGCAAGTTATTAATATATAAGTTGGAGTAGAAGGAAACACAAAGACTAAACTAAACTAGTAGCAGGAAAAGTGAAGTTTGAAATAGAATACCAGAGTGAAAAGGATAGAGGGGAAGCACACCAGACACGAGCTCTAATATGATCAGACAGCAAACACTTAACCTCTTGAGAAGATATACTGCAGACACCATTTACTGTGACTTGAATTCTGAGGTCAATGAAAGATCTCTCGACAAGTAAGGCTGCCATATGTCTTTCTTCTGGAGAGAGGGAAAGAGATTTTTCAACGGATTCCCATGGCCAGATCTTAATAATACCCCCTTCAGAACCTGACCAGAGATCGCCATAGCAAGTTATGACCATGGCAAGAACGGGACCTCTGTGTGCCTGCCAAGAAAGACCTTCCTTAAAAGGGGTAGAAAATTGTTGATCCATTTTCCATGACCTAATCTTGCCATCCTTATGGCCACTCCAAACCAACCTATTCCCGTTGTCGACAGTCAAACATAGTGTGGGGGAGGTATCGCAAGATTCATAAAATGGAGCAGCGTCCTCGTCGCCCCTTCTAACCCTTCCACCCAGACCGCAACCGTGTTCATAGGCATTTCGAAACTCCCACACCCTCACTCCACATTCTTGTCCAGACCACAGCTGTGTTTCGGTACAGGCAATGTTTCTGAGGAATTTACCCACTTGAGTCTCCCTTAACGGATGGGGCCTTAACTCAAGGCACGGTGGTCTCCCGGGGTGAACGGCAGCTCTAATGGGAGCCTTAAACACTCCAGTTCCGCCTCCGCTGCCAATAAATTCCTGCATTGGCTGATACTGACACGACGAATCATCCGAAATCCCTTCGATGTATTCATCAGCAGCGGCATGATTTGATGAATGGGGGAAAAAGTCGTCATCCGAGTCTGACTCGTAAAAAGACTCGATGATGTTATTCGATATACGACTGTCGTCTAGACTGTGCTTGCGGACTCGATGATGGCGTTTGTGTGTGGAGGTGCCTCGCAGTTGTTGGCTATATGAATGGGCCTTGCGGTGAGGTGGAACAGAGCTCAACCCGGCGGCGGCCAAGGACTCCTTCTCCTTCTCATCCTCGTCAATTCGCTCATCCATGATAGGTTAGGAGGTTCTTTCTTCGATTGAATTCAATTTTTGTATGATAATTACAACAGAGACAAACTGAAAATAGAATTTGCATGATGGAAAGGGTCTCCCGATAGAGGGGATTGACGAGTGACGACCGATAAATAAGGCGTCGCATACTGCAAGCTTACGGACAGGAATTGTTGTTTCCTTTCTTTTACTAACACATCCAAACTCAACGCGATGCACTCACTGAGTGACGCGAGTTGCTATCTTCCCCGATTATTTTCACAAATTAATAACTATATATCGTTATTATTATTTTGGCATGTATTTAAATGCAATGTTAACGACCGTTCTTGCTAAATATATAAATTGTTCGTATTTGTAATTGTATATTCAAATATTTAAGTGTTCAAATTTTCCTTTTTTTTCGTCGTTTCATAAATGCTTTTGATATTTGTTTAACATCCCCGTACATTTTTCCTCTCAAATCATCGATAAACCTGTAAATTTTCAGAATAGTAGATCTGTCGCACATTATAATGATTTTCAGAATATTTTGTCATTTCAAGTTAATAATCAAAATTGTATCAAATCTGAAACAAATTTATATATTTGATTCTTTAAGTTTTATTATTTTCTCGTATGTAGTCGAAACAATGTAGTAATTTGATTGTTAATATTATATTATAAGTATAAAAAATTAATGATATTAATTATATAGATTTATCTTTATTATTAAATTTTTATAGGATATTCTTGTGTTTAATTTGTTATAGATAAAATAATATATATATATATATATATATATATATATATATATTTATAAGTTTGTTTTTAAATAGACAAAGTTAGAAATTACTAATTAATTTTAAATTTTGTTATAATGATAGGTTGAATTTGTGATCTTATTGTCACTTTACTTCGCTCAATTCACTAAATCATTTTATGACGCTCCAAACTATTTATAAAATTTGATGGATATTTTTAAAAAGTTATTAGGAGTGACTTATTATTACAATATTTTATAGAATATATAATGATCAAATATTTTCAATTGCATTTATTATTGTTAAAAGCGAGACAAATAAATAATAGTACAAATAAATTATAACTTAAATAACAAATTAATTTAAAAGTTACTTTACCTATATTTTAATAATACTTTCATATGGTAAATACACATTTAAATTTTTAAAATTGTAAGAGCACATCAATTTAGTGTCTCGAGTTTAATTTTTTAATTTAGTGTCTCGAGTTTAATTTTTTAAAAGGAAAGTAGTCTACACTTAATTTGTTAATATTATACGCTAGACTAGATATGAATTAGTCACGATAGGGAAATGCTGAGTAATCAGATATAAGCCCTTATCCGAGTTGACGCTGCATGCCTCCAAAGTACTGAGGTGGAATGATCACAATTAGTTTCTAAATTTTTAGAAGATTACCATAACCTTTATGCTAATCTTCAAATATGCCAAATTGGAATGCTAAATATGTTTGACTAAAATAAATATATAATGTTTGAACATCAACTACGATTGATGATTTGATATCTCTTTATCTTGAGGTATTTTTCAAAGCTCTATATATACAATAGTAGTATATCGACGAAAAATAAGTGAGAATGTATAGTATCACATATGAACATAATGTCCAAATATTATTTAAATTCCCACATCTTTGATATCTTTAGAATTTTATTTTTTCAAAACAATTAATATTTTAAAGATTTACAATATGCTCAACTTTTGCTTTCCAACTATACTCTAAGAGTATTTATGATTAATTTAGTACTGAAAAATAAAAATGTATAAAACATGAATATATTATACATAGTTGAGATAAAAGTATTTTAATATATAATTGTACTAATTATTTTTAGTATATGGGAGAAACCTTAAAATATCAAAGATATAATATAACACGAAAGGAGAAATACACGATGGATGTGATTTATACCAAAAAAAGGAAGTGATTAAATAATAAAAAAAATGCATTTGAATTTGTCAATTATGGCATCAAACCCATGGATTGGAGTAAAATACACGTATTTATTATTGGAGGTACATTTAAAAATTAATATTAGTACTATCAAAATAAATCACCAAATGACATGTCATCTGAATGAATTTGATAGATTTAACACCACCAAATTTTTAAATTTTATCTTTTGAGTTTATTTTGAAATGACGTTTTTTGTTATGATTTTAATTAAAATTTTATTTTAATTATGAAAATAATTTATTTAATTTTTAGGGTCAAAATTGAATAAATAAATATATCAAAACTCTTAATTTAGTCAACTTTAATAGATATTGTAGTAATGTCCACGTAGACAAATTAAAAAAAATTATTAATCAAAATATTCATAATACCAATATATACTTTTTTATAATAGTATCGTAGAATTTATCCATCATTATTATTGGTTTACAACATGACTAATAAAAAAAAGTGAATATTATAGTAAAGTAGAGTTTTGTATTTAGTTTTTAATATTTAATTGTTTCAAATTAAAATAAAGTTTTGAGTTGATATTATCTTCCCAATAAAATTTCAAGGCACCTAAAAATGTACCAATAAAAAATCTTATGATTTACAAGTCAAAACAAATTTATCAATAACTTACTTTAGGCACAATGTGTGTATAGAATAGAAGAAAGACAAAAATAACTACAATTCGTCCAATTAACAAAATCTTTAACATGCATCTTAATAGTTAAAACCTTTAACGTGGGTCTTAAGCCACTTCATGATAAAAAAAATTTGTCTTTTTAATTAGAATTTAATTTCCATGCACCAATAGTTTAAAAAGTTTTACATTGTTGTCAAATCATAATCAATTTTATAAATAATAATGATAAAAGTTAAATTTTATTAATAATATAACGATTGTAACTGATTGACAGTGTAAAAACTATTGTAATTAATTAACAGTGTAAAAACTATTTGCACTCGTAATTGTACACAAATTAATTTTTTTTTAATTATAGAATTTGCATTTGAGACAACTTGACCGTCTAATTTCTTTATTGATTTCCATGTAACCCCAATTGTCAACCAAACTATGGTGATTCTTTGGTCCCCGTTCAAACAAAAATAAACCACCAACTTGATTAACATGAACAATGGCATTATTTGCAAAAACACCTAATAAACCTAAACAATCAAAAACACAATCCCACATGATCTCAAATCGAGGACATTCAACTTTATGTTCGGAGTTAAGTTTTTGATTTGAGTTTCAATTCTAAGTTAATATTCCGTTATTAATTGAGTTTGAAAAAAATAATTATCGACATATAAGACAAAAATATAATGTCATAACATTTTGTTGAGTCGAAGGTAGATGAAGTGTTAGTTATACCAAAAAGCATAAACAAAACCTCATAATCCCATCAAACCAAATATTTTAAAAGCAGTATTGTGTGTATCCTCTTGAACAACTCCGATTGGTGATAACCCAAACCTAAGTCAATGTTTGTAAAAACTGCTGCAGCACTAACTCATTCAAAAGTTCATCAATTGTAGTTATTGGAAATCGGTCTCTGACAGTTGCAATATTTGGAGATCGATTCTTAATGCAAAACTTACTAAGTTCCATCTTTTTTTTATAGGGTTGGTATTGGAATGAAGGGGATATGGTGGTCATGGAGTCTTTGAGGTGGTAAGCCATGAGGAGCTTGGAAACCAAATGAGAAGGTTGTATGCTACCAACATTTAGTTTCTACAACATGAAATTGTTTTTTTTTCTTTTTCTAAATTTATTTATTAAATCATTATTTATTTGATAAAAATATTATTAATCAACATCATATACTTACACTACTGACGTTGCTTACCACTAATTTATTAATATTTTATACATGTTTGATTTATAAATATGATTATTACACACATTTATTTTTCATTTGGTAGTTTATTTTATAAAAGTTCACAATCATTTTACAAGTTCAATTCAGTACATGTCTTAATCTCTAATTAAATTTTAAAAAAACAATTACCTTGTTACGAGATTTTACAATAGTTTGTTTATATTTTATTTGATGTATCCTTCAATTCATTCGAGACGTGAGCAAAATTTAAATTAAAGAAAAATACTATCCGTAGATTCCATATTTCTATTTATTTTTGTTTCAAATTGGTCAAGGGTTCTTTTGCTTTAGAAAATTATAAAGTTATCTCATGGAGAATTAATTGCACCCACAAATGATATAAACACTACTTTTGTATTAGCTATACTTACGTCAATAGCATATTTCTATGCGGTTATTTCAAAAAAAGAATTGACTAGCTTATTTTGATAAATACATCCAACCAACTCCAATCTTTTTACTAATTAACATCTTAGAAGATTTCACAAAATCTTTATCTCTTAGTTTTCGACTTTAAAAAAATATATTAGCTAATGAATTAGTAGCTGTTGTTCTTGTTTTGTTAGTACCTTTAGTAGTTCCTATATCGGTTACGTTCTTTGGATTATTTACAAGCAGTATTCAAACTCTTATTTTTGCTACTCGCCACGCCACAAAGTATGTGTGGCTTACGATAATTCACTTTCGGAACATAACTAAAAAAATCAAAAGAAATTTTGAAAAGTTTAAATAATACTAATAAGGATTATCTAACTCCAAAAAAAGATTCAATAAATATAATAAGTAAGATATAAATAAAAACAATTACAAGGGAATTGTAAAAATAAAAATAGAAAAAAGATATTTTAAATAGATCTCTTTTCTACTTTTTCTAAAAATAGTTTTTGTTTGACCCATTTGTATTTTACTGCAATTAAAATTATTTTTTTCTATTTTATGTGTAAGATATGATTAGATTAAATATTGAATAATCGGCAATCCACCTTTCTTGAATATATTTGTAGTTAACATTGAAATTAACTCAACCGCCATTTTATTTATATTTTATTATGTGACTCATTATGTGATTTTTGATTATTCACGCGAGTTTTAAAAGTAATCATGATTAAAACCAATGATTTATAATAATTTAAGAGTTATAATTTATTCACGCTATAAAATCATTTACACTGACAATATATATTAATTAAATTATATTTTTATTTTAAATAAAATAATGAATTTGAAAGATCTCCTCCGGTCAAATTTAATTAATGATAAAAATATTACAATAACATAAAATAAAAAAAAATGAGAAGCAAATTTGGCCACTCTTTCTGGTGGCAGGCAAAGCACATGAAAAATGAGAAATAAAAGGTAAACACACCCAACCTTCACAATCATTCCTCTTCTTCAAAAATTGAGCAATAGCATATCCATTTTCCTCTCAGTGTTCCAAAATGACAGGAGAACACACAACAACATCGGTTTCCGATGAGTCCAACTTAAAGGCCCCACTTCTTCCAATCCAAAGAACACAAAGCATCATCATCCCCTTCAACTTAAAATCCCTTTTCAACCTCAAAAACTTTTATGTAATTTTAGGACCTTTACTGTCCCTTATGATATGCCTCTTTGTAAAACTGGACAGCACCAGCAGCCGTAACATGCTTGCTGTAATAGCTTGGGTTTTCAGTTGGTGGGTGACATCTGCTTTACCACTACCTGTGACTTCTATGTGTCCTCTGTTTCTATTTCCTCTGTTTGGTATATCTTCAGCTGATACAGTTGCTCATTCTTACATGGATGATGTCATTACCCTTGTTTTGGGAAGTTTCATTCTTGCTCTCGCCGTTGAACGCTACAACGTTCACAGAAGATTGGCCTTGACCGTAAGTTTCTATTATTACTTTATTATTATTATCAATTAAATGATTCAGTTCTTCCCAATTTTTATTTATTTATTGATATCA
Source organism: Cicer yamashitae (assembly GCA_037974755.1). Classification (NCBI taxonomy): domain Eukaryota; kingdom Viridiplantae; phylum Streptophyta; class Magnoliopsida; order Fabales; family Fabaceae; genus Cicer; species Cicer yamashitae. The sequence goes on from JBBPBQ010000002.1 coordinate 36,478, forward strand.
AATTATTTCGTCAGATTTGATTTGTTATCTTCCCAGTTCCAATCAAGTATTCGATATAATCAGTTTCCATTTCGGTGGTGAATAGCTCTACTCAATTATTGAATTTTTTTTTTTGACAAATATTCAATTATTGAATATAATTATATAAGAAATAATTGTTTGAATCAGCTTAAGAAATAATTAAATGAACCTCGTGGAACTTTTTTTTAAACGAGTTAAGTATGATGTTTATTAAGATTGAATAAACCTCAAAATTTTAAAAATACTATTAAAAATATTTTTTTACATAACATTTTAATACTTTAGTGTTTGATTGAATATGTTATAATAATATTCTGTAATATTTTTCATATTTATTATTTATTTAATAATTTTAATTTTATATTTATTTGACCTTTATTAGTATCAATAGCACCATTTTCTCGTGTATACAAAAGAATATATTTTTTTTGTCTTTTTTTTATATAATTTTTAACATAAAACACACCTTTTATAATCATAGTAAACTCATGGTTAATTTTTTATTATAATAGATGAATTTGGATGGATAAACTCATGGTTATTTATTTATTAATTAATTGTTTGAAGGACATCATTTATTTATTTCACGAGTTGGAAAAAACGAGGAATTTTCATTTTAAATTGTGTTTTTTGTTGTTGCAAATTTTATATTATGTTAAATGAATAAAAATAATATTTAGTGGCTGTGCCGAGATTGATGATTGGTTGGAACGATATGATGTGTGAAGGTGACATCAATGTTTTGTGGGGAACCGTTGAACCCAGCGTTGCTATTATTGGGTCTATGTGCCACGTCATTCTTTGTGAGCATGTGGATGCACAACGTGGCAGCTGCCGTGATGTTGATGCCGGTTGCTACAGGACTCTTACAGCGACTTCCTCCACCGTCAGAGCAATCGGAGTTGGTGAACAAGTTTAGTAGAGCGGTGGTTCTGACGGTGGTGTATGCGACGCCAATTGGAGGGATTAGTACTTTGACTGGGACAGGTGTCAATCTTATATTGATTGGAATGTGGAAGAGTCTTGTCCCTGGAGCGAAGCCAATTAGTTTCAACACGTGGTTCTTCTTTGCTTTTCCTGTGGCATTTCTCTTCCTCATGTGCTTTTGGGTAATTATCTGCTGTATCTATCTAAGGAAGGGTTCAGCTACGGCTCTCTCTTCTTATTTGAGCAAAGCCCATTTGAAGAGGGACTTACAAGCTCTCGGTATCTTCTTTTCTCCTCCTAATCTTTATTTTTCAAATTAACATCAAATTACTATTACTACTTTTTATTTCTTTAACTAATGGTAAATTAATAGATGCATTTTTTAACATAAAATTAATTAAATTAAATATATTTAAGTATCATCTTTAATAAATGTGTATAGTTTTGATTTAAATCCGACACATCTCGATTCAACAAAATATGTGGTTGTTGTTTTATGATAGAATTTAGAGGGAATATGATAGGTCACAGAAAATGACTAGCAAGCTAGCTAGTCATCATCCTTGTCGTTTTCTATCTGATTAAACAAAAGCTTACGTGTCTTCATTATTGCCACATGGAGCAAGCTTATCAGGGTCTAATGTCGACGTGTCATCTCGTTTCTACCAATACTTTGCACATACAAAGCCACTAGATTTTAGTGCTTCATTTATAAAAAATTAATTTAATGAAATAGTTAAGAAAAAAATTTAAGTTAATAAGAAAATTGACCTACTTATGTCCATTAATTAATGATTAACTATATTTTTATAAATAGTTTAATAATCAATTAAAAATATAGATCCATTGGTGTCTTATATAAAATATTCCAACCTCTAACAACATTGTGTTGAGAGAGTTTGACAACATCACACACACAAAAACTGAAGTTTGATTCTTGGAGTTGTCAATTTGGGAGGTACTCCAACACTAATAAAAAATATTAGATGTCCCATGGTCGATTCTATGATTATTCTCATAGCGTGTCCAAATCTAATAGATTTGTAAGCATTTTGAATAAATTTTCTTCTCAAATCTTGCATTCTAAAACCACAATTAAAACTAATCTATGGAAAAAGACTTATACTAGAAAATTATTCTAAATTCTACTTGTAATTTAATTTAGCATAATGCCCGGCCTATTTTCCCTGCCCTATGCTTAGATTTCTTATGCAAAAAAATGAAAAGAAACAAGAAGCGTTGAAAGAGATTGTAATGGACTTGTGTGAAATGGCTTGTACCATTGAAATGGCCAACTGCATCTACAATACAATCTTAGACATTTGTTCAATACTTAAAGTAGTAATTTTTTACTAATTGTATTTTTGTTGCAAATGATAGATGATTGTCTTCAAATACTACCATAGTTGAAATATTTTGACATTCACATGATGCTTTTACCTTCTATTTATTTGACTAAAAAATATACAATATAGTCTCGCTAAAAATAAAGTAAAGTTTGTAGTTAATTATTCATCAAATTCATTTGGAAAACATGTTAATTTATAGTATAGATTAATCCTTTCTTTTTTGACTGATAGTTCAATCCTTTTTTAAAATCCCGAATTGAATAAAATTTTCCTCACAATATACATCATCATTATATTTACTCAGAAGCAAATTAGTTCTAATCAAAGAAACATGTGTTTGACCATTTGATCATGAAAAATTAATCTGATGTATTTAATAATTCTGTAATTGGTATTTGCAGGTCCCGTGTCCTTTGCCGAGAAAATGGTGTTGTCAATATTTGGGGTGTGTACATATATATATTTTTTAAATCATTAATTTTAATAATTAGTTGTTAATTTTAATAATTTAATAATGTGAAATATAAAAATTATTTTGATATCAAATGCATTAACCAAAGGTGTTGTAAATTCAGCTGCTGATCATATTATGGATGACAAGAAGGATCACAGATGACATTCCCGGATGGGGAACTTTTTTCCATGGTCTTGTTGGTGATGGAAGTGTCAGTGTGAGTACTCTATTTTTGTAATGTTTTAAAAATCGGATCCAACATAGATAACATTAACTAATTAGAATTAATAAATTTTGAAAATATAGGTTATGGTGGCTGTACTATTATTCATAATACCAAACAGAAAACAAGAAGGGGAAAAGCTAATGGATTGGAATGAATGCAAAAAATTACCTTGGAACCTTATTTTACTTCTTGGAGCTGGCTTTGCATTAGCTGATGGAGTTCAATCAAGTGGTCTAGCTGATGTTCTTTCGAAAGCCTTAGATTTCTTAGAAGATGCACCATACTTAGCCATTGCTCCAGCAGTTAGTCTTATAAGTAGTATTATTACTGAGTTCATCACTTCTAATGATGCCACTGCCACACTTATTATTCCACTTTTGTATCACATAGCTAGGACTATGCATGTGCATCCTCTTCTTCTTATGATCCCAGGAGCAATTGCAACTGAATTTGCTTTCTTGCTTCCAACTTCAACTCCCTCAAATGTAGTTGGATTTGCCACTGGAAATATTGAAATTAAAGATATGCTTAAAGTTGGTGTGCCACTTAAGGTTGCTGGGATAGCTGTCCTCTCATTTCTCATGCCATCTCTAGGTAAATTATGGGGAAAATCACTCTTCATTCTTTAATTTTATCTAAAATCCATTTTTCTTTTTAGAAGTTTAATTGTAGTTTTAGTCCCTTTATTTTTACTAATTCACAGAATAAGTTCTCTTATTTTTATAGTCGACAATTTTAGTCTCTCATTCAGATTTTTGAACTAAAAAATTATAATTTGACATATTTTTAAATGATGTGACATATAATTTCATGAAAGTGAAAAAAATTTCGAAGTAGAAGGTTTTATTGCGATTTCATAAATGTTAATCATTTTATATCATTGTATCATATGTCACGTTATTTAAAGTATATCATGTCGTTATTTTTGAATTAAAAAGTCAAAATAAAAGAATAAAACTGTCAAATTTTAAAATAAAATAACTAATTTCATGAATTTGTAAAAATAAATTGACTTAAACTACGACTAAACATTTTTTTTTACTAAAATGGTCTTCTAAATTTCAAAACATTAATATCATTTTGTTTTTATTTAACTCCGTTTATAAAAGACAATGTGACAAATCGACAAACACGATATTCACGTGTTATCACGAGTATGCGATAAATTCAACTAAATTTTTAGTGAGAAAATTAATTTTATTTAATTATTTTCGTTAACTTTTGTTTGCTATTAGAAAATCACTTGAATAGAAAGAAAAAAATGATTCTTATGTTTTGGCTTTGGTGTTGCAGGAGCTTTTGTTTTTGGAATAAATGATGGTGTTCAATGGATGCCAAACAAAATCTCTCATTGGTTGAGAAATTGATTTCTTCTTCAAAGTTTACGATGCTTTATAAATTTTTTGCTGTCATTTAATTATGATTGAAAAGTTGATGCAACCTTCCTTCTAATGACCAAAGTATAGAGAGTGTGGATAGTCCTGGTATATGTAGATATTCATAGGCAAAGGAGGATGGATATAAATATACTATGTCTATTTGTTTATTGATTTATTTCTATTTTTCAGTCAGTTGGATGAAGAGATTTTATCAGTTTCTTTTGTAAAATATTTTCCTTCAATAATTATTGAAGGAAGAGTGATTATGTACTTAAATTGTCTATAAATTGTGACTTTCTCTGTTTTGTAGCTAGTTATATACTCCCTCTGTTGCATTGTGTCATGAATGTCGCATGTGAGGATGAATTTGGTAAATTTGGTGTCCTCCTCTAATCTCATTTCATTTATTTATAATTTTTGTGAAATAACTTGTTATTTTTATGTTAACCCTCGGAAGAGGATGTGTAATTTAAAATTTGACTCTGAAGTAAGTTAAAAGTAGATAAAGTATTGTTTTAGTTAAAAGTATGATAATTTATCGTTAAATCTAAAAGTGTTTAGATTCTATGACTTGATCATGTAAAATGAGTGTGAATGGATTAAGGCAATATACCGGAGAATTTCACTGTGTGATTTTTAAAATCACATTTCCGTTCAAAAATACATGTTTAAATAATAAAAATGGTTTAAAAAATGATTTTTTTTCCATATGTACTTCTAAAGTATATACATGATAAAAGAATCTACCACTAGATTGATTATGGTACCATAAGAGTTTTATTGGGTACCAAAGTGTTATACACTTTTTTTATGGTACCATAAGAGTTTTATTGGGTACCAAAGTGTTTATTTATTGTCAAAATTCATATACATTTCTAGATATCTAGTTTCGCGCAGTCGATTGTCGAAACGACAGTCCCGCCCCAAAAACCCGGGGAATCACTGGAAGTCAATTTTGGAAGTCAATTTTTGAAGGTGAAAATTGGATTATATATACTATTTGATAGTGTGATTTTAATAGTAATTTTTTATATGTTGTGAGCAAATATTAGAATGTGAATGACGAATTACCTATCAAAATCTCATGTAATTAGGCCTCGGTCATTGTCGTTCATGTATACGTGGGCCTATTGGACTTGGGACAGGTCCACAACAAAAAGTAATTTTACTTTATGAATCAAATCAAATCAATCAATTTTAAATCAATTTTAAAACATCATTTTCAATAATGATTTTTTTACTTCAATTTGTTTAAAAATATGACACAAATGAACCAAATGATGTTTACCTATATTAAGGGCAATATTATTTTTCACTAAAATTAATGTCGTACTACTAAATTGGTGATAATAATTTGCATAAAATGATAACCATTATCCTCATAGTTTATTTATAGATCTAACCCACGTAATTTCCCAAGTTGGTGGGTGATATTCAAATTAAATGCTTCCATTTGTTGATTCCACAACAAAGCACAACCAACACCACCTGGCCCATCTTTATCCCAAACTCGCTTTCTTTTTATATTCAGTGGATGCTAATCTAATCTCTCGTAATTATTCATTTTTATTAGATTTTAATTTTCGATTAAGTATAAAATTATCTTTGCGTTTTAGTTACTTTGGGCCACAATCTCAATATTAGGCTCAATTAAAATGGATTAAAGCCCATTACGATTATGTGGCAACTAGCTGTCAAGTTGGCATAACTTGTACGCAATATAAATGAGAAAACCAAGCGGTGCTAACTAACCCACAAAAGCACGATTTGAAAAGTAGCAATTGCAGCATGATGAGACTTCAATTGATTTTTCTTCTTCTGGTTGTTCTGTTGGCCTCTAAGACTACGAGAAATCAAGCTATCCCTGGCGGATGGAGTCCGATCGAGAACATCAACGATCCACATGTGATTGATGTCGCCAATTTCGCAGTTACCGAATACGACAATCGAAGTGGGGCGAAGCTGAAGTTCGAGAAAGTTATCAAAGGTGAAACTCAGGTTGTCTCAGGAGCCAATTACCGCCTCGTACTTTCTGCTAATGACGGTTCCGTTTCTAACCACTACGAAGCTGTTGTATGGGAGAAGGTATGGCTGCACTCTAGGAACCTCACTTCCTTTGTTCAAGTTCATGCTTAAATTATTAAATGTTGCTTATTATATCATCTTATAATAGCATCATTCCCCTGTATCACTTATTATTATACCAAAAATAAAAGTTTATGCTATGTTCTTGATTTGTTTCTTCTTTTTTTATGAATGAATAATTAAAACTTCCACACTTCTGCATAGTTTTGGATTTTTTCAATATGTGCAAGATTTACATGCATTTCACAAGATACATAACTTTATCAATGCTTAACAAAATAATGTACTAGGTTTATTAGTAGTGATTTTTTTCCCGTATAAATTATCAATCACTTTTTTAAAGTTACAATATATTTAAACTATTTCATATGTGGATCTTGGCCAACAATACTCTCTCTCCATCGTATTCTAATTTTTGATTTGTTCGGCGATTGTTAAGAAAATATACGATAAAATGAATTCTATTTATTCAAATACTCTTATTAATTACTTAGTTGTATTAGAGATTATAGTTAGTTTTTTTATCTTCTGTTTTTCTATTTTTCTATTATAGTCATCTTTGGGTGTTTCTTATGCTTATTACTTTGCTTAGTTTGGTTATTATAACTTAAATACTTTGGTTAGTCGGTGTATTATAAATACATTGTAACTTTACTTTTTTCATTTAAGGTAATATTTCTTTTCATTTATAATAAGTTGTAATATAATAAATATGAGTATATCAATATAAAATAATTAAGGTTTATTGAAATTGTTAAATGATAAAAATTCAAAATTAAAATAATAGTAAATGAGAATAAGTGACAATTATTATTTCACACATATTTTATATCTTCTTAAGAAAAATCATATGTACTTTGTTAAATGAAATTGTGGTTTTAATTTCTAAATTATTTTCACGTATATGAAAAATAAAAATTGTTGCTTTTGATGTAAGTAAATGTCTTTTTCTTTCATTATCATCAATAGTTATATTACTAATTTTATTAACTAAAACAATTATTTTAGAGGAGCCATATTCATCAATCAAATAATAATTTTTTGAATTTTTTTATTTCTCTTAAAAAATTTCTAATAAAATTATTTGGAATAATTAGATATATATTATTAAGGTTGCTAAACATAAAACGATTTTTGGAATAATATTGTTTTGGTAGACAAAGCGAACCCTATGTCCCCATTGAATCTTCGTGCCTCTCTTTAACGAGTGGATAAGTTTCCCTTTCTTCAAAAATATTCCAACTATATTTGTTTTTCGGAGACACAATTTATGAGCTATCATCCATTGAGAATCTTTGAAGACATGTAAGAAGACTTTGGACTAGATTTGGTGTCGGCAGTACTCATGATGACCAAGAAGAACTTCTTATGAATGTCATTCAGGCAAAACAATTGTTATCGAGGTAAGATCACATAAGATTCAACGGGATTGCAAGATAAGACATATTAGAAGTTCATATTTCATTTTAAGGATAGTTAACAATGCCCTTGATACTAAATCCATCTGCTATTGATATTGATAAAACTCAATTATCTATGTCTTATCTTGTCAAAAAGCTAAGACAATGAAAATTTGGAAGCTGTGAGTTTTTGCCTCCTCGTCCTACTTCTCTTCATCCTCCCAAGAGAAGTTAATTTTGTTTTGTATTTATGTGTAACGCTTCTTCTAAGCTTATACCTCAAAAATATTGTTATGACAAATAAGAGGAATATCTCAAATAATATATTTTGGATACACATAAGTCTCTTCGTTCTGATGCGCTCAACTTCAGTGAAGAATGTTGGATATTTATTTAATCAAATATACTATATGTCATAAAATAAAAAGTGGATGCTCCTCCATTTTCCTATGTTTGCCCATGCACCCTCAAATATAATATCGAAAATTAGAATCTAATAAAAATGAACAAATATGAAAATTAAATGAACATCTATCAAAATAAAAAATAAGAATTTCATTAAATTTTCAATAAAAGGAGGATCTGAGCCCAAAAAAATAATTACAACTTAATTAAACGTGGCATAAAAATGCCTACAATATTTGTTAAAAGTAAATGTCTAGACATTGCTAATAAACAATCGCAGAAGTACCCTGTTGATTAAAGTTTGTACCTTGAAAAGAAAATTTGTTGAAATTTAATCAAAGAGCATATATATCAATCTATGAAAATAGTTTCATTCTATTATTTTATTTAAATAAATTAAATTTTTTTAGACCAATATAATTGAGTTTAGCGGAATAAGTTAAACTATCACAAGTAGTGAATCAGAATTTAAATCTCAACTAAAAAATGTATTCATATTTAGTAGAACCGTAGAGGTAATACATTGGTCCGCTTTGTGTTAGTCTCCATGTCAAAAAAAAAAAAACGAATACTATTAAAATCTCGTATTTAAATAAAATAAAAAATCTACAATAATTGATAATTTTATGTATAAATACGAAGAAAAAAAATCAAAAATACTTAAAAAGAACTCTAATAGTCTAAACTAACATTAAGAGAATAACAAAAAAAAATAAGATAGAATATTATTTCTTCTATTTGTCCGCTTACGTTTTTGTAACGTCTATTTGACGTTTAAAATCAAAAATAATTTTTTTGGATATTACAGGGATGAAATCCAAACAAATATTTTTCAGGAACTAAAACTGAAAACTGTTATATTTACAAGGATCAAAAACATATTTAAACCTTTAGTCCACGTTTTCCTTTGTCAATTAACGTTTTCGTAACATTCACTTGACGTTAAGGACCAAAAATAAATTTCTTTGATATTACAGGGATGAAATCCAAACAAAAAATTTAACAAAGACTAAAACTAAAAACTATTATATTTACGGGAGTAAAATACCTATTTAAACCTACTTAAAAAGAACTCTAATAGTCTAAACTAACATTAAGAGAATAAAAAAAAAATAAGATAGAATATAATTTATATAATTACAAAAGCATTAATTAGTCCAAAATTCATTAGGGTTTAGACTTTTCTTTATGTGATATGGGTTGAATTCAATGTTGGATCAAATTAGTGGAGAAAAGTAAACTTATTTTTTTTATAAATAAATTGTAGTTACATGGATCGCGGGTCAACCAACGAATTTACAATTTCAATTGAAATTGCACAATCCTCGGTTTAAACGGTCCAACTCACACGGAACAACAAAAATTGGTCTAAACTTGTGTGAGTCATCCAACTCTGATATTTAGTATTCAACGCGTTTTGAATAGATTATATTCAATAGAGAAAACCTATAAGAAAAAATAAAAATCAAATCAAATATCTTTAGAGCATTTATTTTTTTTTTTTTTTGTAAAGGCTCCTTAGAGCATTTACGACCTCAATCTCCTTATAAAATATCTCATTTGAATTATACATAATTCGTAAGAAAATAAATAATTATGTTGATTTTAATAATAAAATGAGTTTCATTAACTCAAATATCTTTATTTATTACAATTTTTGGAACACTTAAATGAGTTGAAATACAATATATAGTTATGTACTAGTGAAAAAAGTATTTATATTTTATTTATATACTATTTTTCCAATAATATACAATTATTTTGGTAAAATTATATTTTTTTGTCATTTATTTTATTTAGTTATAATATTTTGGTAATTTTCCTTTTAAAAGGTGGCCAAGTTAATAATTTTTTTTTAAAAGTTTTTCTTAAAAAATATTAAGGTGACATCATATTTGTTTTGAATTATTTATTTAAAAAATAATAATAAACTTATAAAAATATTCAAAATCTTCTGTGTGGTCTTCATTTTCTTTACCATCATCTTCATATCAAATCCAAAAAGAAAAAAAGAAAAACTAAAAAATCTCAAATTAAAAAATAAACCATAGATCGATTAAACCCATTAAAAAATAAACCATAGTTGGACTAAACTCAAAATACTAAAAAAAAAATATATATATATATATATATATGGTTTTGGTAGATTTAGGATTTATTTTTTGATTTAGGATTTTGTTAGTTTTGATTTTTTTTAAATTTATTTATGGGGTTGATATGAAGATAACGAATATTGTTAGAGTACATCCAACATTAAGATTTTTCTAGATTTTTAGTAGGAGTAACTTGATTTTTCATAAATTTGCGGATGCAGTCCGCCATGGTGGAAAACCATATCCTCTTGAAACAAAGTGTTTGTGAGCAAAAACAACAATTTAAAAAAGAACAAACTAAGACCCCTATTTTGAATGGTTGTAAGCTTCATGATTTTTGTATTGAAAGTCAATTTCAAAACAAAAACTTGTTTCGATAAAATAGGATTGAATTGATTTTTACTTAATTGCAAAACAGTTTTTTCAAATAGGTTTTATAATTGGACAAACCTTAGTTGCATTTCCTTATGTATTTTTACGGTTCTTAACTTAACCAAATATTATTTCCGCCCCTTAACTTTGATTTTTAACCTTTGACACTCATATTAAGAAATAATTAGGTTGGTTTAGTCTTTTTTACCCTCATTTATTAAATAAAAACATAATTCATTTAATACATATTTTTGAGTTATTAAGTATATAAAAAGAAAAATATCATTAATTGTATCTTGATATTTTAAAAGAATCGAAGTTATAGAAAAAAAGTAAAATACTTAAAAAGGACCAAAGATTGATTTTATCAAATTTATAATTTTTTCAAAATTTATTATAATCACAAAATGTGTAGTTGGTATAAATAATTTAAATTTGAAATCAAATACATTAAATTTATTTACAAAAAGAGTAACTCATGTGCAATATAAATAAGAGTCTAACTAGCAAAGTCTAACTCACACCAACAAACACCATTTGTGAATCTTGAAAAAATAATAGTTACGATTTGAGCATCATGAGACTTCAATATATTGTTCTACTACTCTTTGTTGCGTTGGTGGCCTCTATGGCTACAAGAAATCAAGATGTCCCGGGGAGTTGGGTCCCCATCAAGGACCTTAACGCCCCACATGTGACCGATATTGCCAATTTCGCCGTAACCGAACATGATAAACAAACAGAGTTGAATCTAATGTTAGATAAGGTCATAGGTGGTGAGACTAAGGTTGACGAAGGGATAAAATACTGCCTCAACATTACTACTACCGGCGGTTCTGATTTTAACAAATATACTATTACTGTGTTGGAGAAAGCATGGATAAACTTTAGAAACCTCATTTACTTTGAGCCTATTCGTGAATAAATTATTCTAGGATCTTACAACATCATCCACATGTATACAGGCAATAAAATAATAGAAATGTTTTTTCATTATAATGGATTGTGAATCTAATTGTGTTGTCAATATTTATAAACTTTCGTATGATTATGATTCTCTATAAAATTGATTATTTTTATTTTTATGAAAATCGGAAAGTTTATATAAGTTTTCGTATTTTGATTTTCGGAAATTGATTATTATAACATGTTTGATTTTCAATTTGCAAAACTTAATTTTGTAATAGAAAAACAGTTTGACATTTTGTTTAAGTTCTCTTGAAAATTAATTTATAAACTTAATTTTTTTCTAAATCAACTTTTATTCATAAGCAACACAAATTTATAAACTTAATTTTTTTCTAAATCAACTTTTATTCATAAGCAACACAAATTTATAAACTTAATTTTTTTCTAAATCAAATTTTATTCATAAGCAACACAACATTATTCATTTTTCATTTAGAAGCATAAATATTTATGGCTCTCATTTTCTCATTCAGATGTGAGATTTTTGTTATTTTTTTTCTTTCTCCCCAACTAATTTTATTTATTTTTCACACTTGCTTTTTTTATGCTAGAATTTTTTGCATTTTTTTTTTAATTTTGTAAAAGTGTCTTCAATTTGAATTTAC
>JBBPBQ010000002.1:64579-78209 GCA_037974755.1 Cicer yamashitae
TTTCCCAAAAAAAAAAAAAAAAAAAAACTCTTGATCATAAAACCTAATCATGAGTTTGTTAGAATAATAATCTTTGATTATCCCACTTTATATTTTATTAACTTTAGTATGTCTCTAGGAATGACATCAAATGACACTATGGTATCAAAGTTTAATTTGACGTAGAACTTTAGTTTTTAATTTTATTTAATTGAAAGACCAAAAACAATCACTAAAATAAATATTTTATAAACTCAAATATTTAATTATTTGATTCTAACTCTCCTGGGATAGAAGATTTTGCACCTTATTAATCACTACCGAAAAGTTTCCGTTGGTCTTTGTTTGACAACATAATTTTGTTGTTGTTGTTGACCCTTGATATTCATTATATATAAATTTTAAAATCTATTATAAATTAAATATAGATACAAACAATTTTTGAAAATGTTATATAAAAAAACAAATTTTGAATTTGTTAATGATTATTTTATATTTGATATATATAAATTTCAAAAATCTATTATAAATTTAATATAGATAACAACAATTTTCGAAATTGTTAATAATCATTTTATATTCCACATAAATAATAATAATAATAACAATAATAATCATATTAATAAAATAATAAGAAAACCAAAATGAAAAAAAATAAAAATAAGATATTTGTTTCTTTTTCTTTTTTATCAGAATATTTGCTTCTTTAAATGTTCTGATTTAAATCTTCTTTTTTTTGACTCAGATTTAAATCTTTTTAAGATGTGGTAAATAGATTTGAATTTTTATTAAAAGCAAGCTTTTACAATAAATAAATAAATAAGAGTTTAAGGAGTTGGTGTGAAAAGGAAAAGGTAGGAAACAGAAAAATTTCCCAAAAATTGGTATAAACTTTTCTCTATAAAAATTTAATGAGGTAGGTGTTGCTATTCTGTCTATTGTTTATTTAGTATATTATATATAATTTTTAAAATTTTTTTCTTCCTACACTGATGTAATTTTATGATATTATTATAAAATTTTATATTATAAATTGTAATTTGGATCAATCGAAAATCAATCTAATTTAAACTGCATTAATTTAGATCAAATAAGCGTTTTTTTTTAATTTTCATACAAATTAAACCGAACTGTAAATATATATTTGAATCAAATGAATTTTTCTCTCAAAACTGATTCAATGTAATGACATTTGTCTGTTAAAGTAGAATTTAAAAATGTATGATAATATTTTTACAATAATACCACTTATTATATTTTTTTATTTTAATCAACTCATTTATTATTGTGACATGAAAATTAGCCATTGTTATATTAGCATATATACTTTTCCCCTTTAAAAATAAATATAAATAAATCGATATATATGAGTTAAATTTTGAGTCAAATACATTTAATGAGAAAAGAGAAAGAGTAACTCATGAAAAAATAATAGTTACAATTAAGACCGCGAGACTTCAATCTGTTGTTCTTCTCCTATTTGTTGTGTCGGTTGCCTCCTCTATGGCTACAAGAAATCAAACTATCCCCGATAATTAAGTGATGAAACTAAGGTTGTCGAAGGGATAATCTACTGCCTTAACATTACTACCATCTAAGTGGTGAACTTTAGGAACCTCATTTACTTTGAGTCTGTTCAAGAATAAATAAACAATTGTTGATAAAAGATATTCTTTGAAAAAATAATCTAAATTAATTTTTTGTTCATCTTCACAAACTTTAAATACCAGTAACAAGAGTATGCGGATGATTAACAAGAGTATGTGAATCGATTAACAAAACCCTTTTATTTTCTAGGGTTCTAATTTTAATATAAGGATAAAAAAAGTCCTATCATTTTATTTTTTGATAGACGAATGTTGGTAATTAAAATTAGTATATATGTTAGAGAAAAAGAAAAATATTAGTATTAGAGATTGACCTATTAACCTGCAGCATGTAACAATTTCAATGTTCCTCACCAAACCTATCCCTAGTCAAACCACTAAACTAATTATTAAAGACACGATTCAACATTTTTTTGTATATATTTAACTATTAAGTCTAACAATTTATAAATTTAGAATTTTAAACTTAAAGTTCAAGGAGAAAAAACATTTAACAATTCAAATTTTAACATTTTTTACTATATAATTTTTCTATACCACATTTTTCAATTATGTAACCTTTTATACTATAAAAATAAAAAAACCGCACTTAATTGTGGCTTTAAAACGAAAAAGTTTATGAGCTAATGTCAGAGTTGCCACTACAAGTACATATGTCTGAAGTACATTTACATATATTTGTTTATTTACAAAGTAAAAGAGCTTCATAGTTGAGTGTACGTTTTTTAACTTGAAACTATGTTCTAGGTGTAAATATATATATTCTTTCGTCAATAACAAAAGTACAAATATAATTTGGTAGATAAGAATAATTGCTTGGGTTAAACATTAATATGGATAATATGACTAAGCACATAACAACCCTATTTTCTTCCTCAAAATAAAAACTAGATTGTAACTATCACGAGAGATATAAAGACCCCTAAGAGATCCAACTCATTCTCATTATGTGAAATCTTGGAGAATGGTTGAGACTACAACTAAAAGACTAAAAAATGACATGCTCAAACTCATGCAACCAAAAAAATGAATGCTCAAACCCATATCTTTTATAAAAATAGTGAGTTTATATAATTTTTTCAAAAAGGAAGAAAAAAAAGTAATTTTATTTTATAAATCGTCTCTCATTGAAGCTTGTTCATGAAAATAAAACAAATTATTAAAAAATAAAATCTATATTGATTCAAAATTATTTTAAAAATTATAATATTAAATAAGGTAAAATTATTCAAATTTTATTTATATTTTAGATTATATGATTATATATATATATATATATATATATATATATATATAAGTAATCTATCTAAATAAAATATAAACAAACATGATATATTTAATTAAAAATTAAGATTATATAATCTATCTAAATAAAATATAAACAAACATGATATATTTAATTAAAAATTAAAAAAAAAATATATATATATATATTTTTTTTATGTGAATCAGATATTATCCCTTTAACCGCATAAAAATACAATTATGGTCGAAGTTATCCCTTAAACAGATTAAACACCACTGCATTTTCATGACTAAATTTGAATTTTTAATCTCTGAATAAGTTAAGACAAAATAAATTAACTTTTGAAATATATATTTTTTGCTTATTTTCTAAGCTACAGTATTTTCTATGAAATTGAAATTGGTTTGTAGAAATCGGCAGGGAAAGAGCAAATAACGAAACGGACACGTGTGAGGGTAAAAAGGGGAAAACGTACGAAAACTGAAAGGTAGATTAATATAGTTTAATCATATGAATTCGGCGAGCAACAGCAACCCAGTAATATAGTTGAAAAGAGCGAGACAAACACTAAACCAAAAAATACAAACGAATTAAGTGTTGGAGGAGAAGTTTATTGATTCTCGATCGAAATTCGAAACCCTAATTCAAAAAAATCAAATGAATCAGAATCAGTAGAAAAAATAGGTGTGTGCGTGTCTACACCGAAGGGGCTCCGAAGAGCGCCTTCATCGGAGGGGGTGGTTTATTCCGAACCACCTCCTCCGGAATCGCCGAAGATGAAGAGCCTCTTCAAGCCTAAGCCCCGAACTCCTTCCGACATTGTTCGTAACACCAGAGATCTTCTCCGCCTTCTCCAACACGCGCCCGATATCAAGCGCGATAACGACAAGGTCCTCTCTCTCTGTTTTTTTTTTTTTTTTTTTGAATTTTTGGTTTCTGTTATCGATTTTGTTTCTGATGTTTTTGTTTGATGGTTATTTTTAAACCTAGGTGATCGAGTTGTTTAAAAATTTAAGGGAACTGAAAACGATTCTTTATGGAAATAGTGAAGCTGAACCAGTCCCTGAAGCTTGTTCGCAGTTGACTCAGGAATTCTTTAATGAAAATACTTTTCGACTCCTTGTTCAGTGTCTTCCAAAATTGAACTTGGAGGTAATTACGAATTTGAAAAACATATAGTTTATGATATGATACTAGCATTTGTTTAATCATATGGTTGATTTTTGTTTTTTAATATTTTTTTAGTGTTTTGTTATATTGAGAGTTTGGGGTTGTGCAGGCTAGGAAAGATGCCACTCAAGTTGTGGCGAATTTACAGAGGCAACAGGTTCAGTCCAAGCTGATTGCGTCTGATTATCTGGAGAAAAATTTGGATCTTATGGATATTTTGATATCTGGGTAAACAACTGTTGGATTAATTTTTTTGGTTTATTGATGTTTGGCTTAATAGTCTGTTGGTGAATTCACCGGCTTGACGAAATGGATGGAAATCTAAATCTAATTTTGAAATATTAGCTGAATTTTATGTATCTTTGGTGTACATTCGTCACTCATATTATTACTATGTGCAAATGACTAATTCTTGCTTTATCGAAATTGATTCTTGTATGCTGTTGACTAACTATTGTTTTTTTCTCTTCCAGATATGAAAACGCCGACATGGCTTTGCACTATGGTGCAATGTTAAGGGAGTGCATAAGACATCAGATTGTGGCAAAGTAAGGAAAAAGGAGCAAATAATTTCATTTGTGTGTTTTCTGTGATTTCAAAAATTAAGTGATTCGTGTTTTCAGATGGAAACAGAATCATTTTGGTCGGGGTTTTAATTCACGTTAGATTAGTGTTATGTCTTGAAAGTGATATATAAATGCTATTGTTTCTTATACTTCCATATAATTACGCCTTTTGTTGACTTATTTTAATTGCGAAATGAGAAGGGTACCGTGTAAGAAGCTCATACAAAAACTTGAGTGTAAATAGATGAAAAATAAAAAATGTCATAGGTATGTTATTTCTTACAAGCTACTAGCGCAACTTTTGTGAGTAATGCTGTAAATTGGTTTTATATCAGATATGTTCTGGAATCACCTCATATGAAGAAGTTTTTTGATTACATTCAGATTCCAAATTTTGACATAGCTGCAGATGCCGCGGCAACTTTTAAGGTAGTTATTAATTTTGGCGTCATGCAAATTTTGCCCATAAAGTTTGGTGTTTTAAATGTCATTTAATCGCAGGAACTCATGACGAGACATAAATCTACTGTAGCTGAATTCCTTTCCAAGAATTATGAATGGGTAGGTCCCCATACACACAATTTAATTACAAAATATTTGCCTTTTTAGTTGTTATGCTTGTCTATTGACATGCCACTTTTTGTCCTATCTCCCCTCCCCTTAGCATATTAGCATGGGTGGTATGCTTGATTGGTGAAGGTTCTTACTGTAAAAGTTAGTAACTTGGTGCTAGTGAGGGCACTTTTAGCGTTTGTTTGGAACATATGAAAAAGAGAGGAAAGGAATTGTCTGAAACGAAAATACAACAATTGAGATTCAGTCTGCATTTTTTGGTTGGCAACATATAGCAGAGGGAAGGGAATAATTCGCAGGACCCACGCGCTAAAGTGTTTCCTTCCCTTTGGATGGAAAGCATGATAAAAGGCTGCATATTGTAGCTGTTGTTACCATAATAACCTTATTTCATTAATAGTTAACTGTATATTTTTTTAATTTTAATATTTACGTCATTTCACATAAATAATAACCTTATTTCATTGATAGTTAAGCATGGGTAGTAATAGTCATTAACTTGTTGCTAGCGAGACACTTTTAGCGTTAGTTTGAAATGTATGAAAGAGAAGAGGAAAGGAAATGTCAGAAATAAAAACACAATAATTCAGAATCATTCTGCATTTTGGTTTGCAACATACAGCTGATGGGAAAGGAATAATATGCAGGACTTACACAATAAATTGTTTCCTTCCCTTTTGTCCCTTTTGGATGGAAAGCATGACAAAAGGCTACATATTTTAGCTGTTATTGTTATCATAATAACCGTATTTCTTTAATAGTTAACTATTAAGTATTTAATATTCACATTTTAACGTTAATATTTATATTTACGTCATTTCACAAATATACTTTTTTTTTAAATTTCTTTTCACTATGTACCACTACCAATCAAACAAGAGAGGGAGAAAAGTTTAAGCATTCTTTCCTTTCATTTTCTTTCCTTCCGTACAACTAAAAAAAATCAACTCTCTTTGTCTCCTTTTATATTTTCCATCTTATTATCGCTTCTTGACTTTCTCTCTGAAGTCAAGCGAAGCATTAGATCATGTTTTTAGTTCCGTCCATGGTAACACTTAAATTTATTTGCTTTGGCCTAGATTATGTTCAGAGAAAGATAATTTTGTTATGCGTATTTCAGACTATAATTTTAATCTTTCCATTCTTATTAGCTGCAATGGTTCAAATAGATCCATCTCTTTTGTTTCCTTGCTTTCATAAATTAAAACATTGTACTAAAAAAGAAATTTCTTAAAATGTGGCGGAAGATAACTTACAAGTACACATGGATGAACACATTTTCTATTTAGCCACACTTGTAAATTCATAGTCTTATTTTTCGGTGATTGATAACAACATAAATGAGTTTATTCTCAGTTATTGGAATCAAATTAAAAACCACCCCTTTTTACTCTTTTTGGAGTATGTAATTTCTGACTTTCTGTTACTTGCAATATTTTGTATTTGATTTATCTCATTCCGTGTCAGTTACCAGCCACAACTCACTTTTTTATTGTAATTCTTTCAGTTTTTTGATGAATATAACTCCAAGCTATTGGAATCTTCCAATTATATTACAAGGCGTCAAGCTGTGAAGGTATGGTGTGAGTTTTTGGCATTTATATCAACTATAAGAATATTGAACTAGGCAAGCATGCAGATGTCTGGGATTCCAAGAAAGAATTATCCTCTTGAAATTGTTTTAATAATTTAATAAATTTTGCTTGTTTAATTGTATGACCTATAAATATGAAAAATATACAACTCAATGCTCTATTGCTGCTGCTTTTGTTATATTGTTTCCTGTTAGATTGATGTGTAATTATGTTTCTCTCTCTCTCTCTCTGTTTTACAGTTGTTGGCAGATATGTTACTTGACCGCTCAAATGCAGCTGTAATGACACGATATGTCAGCTCAAGAGACAACTTAAGGATTTTGATGAATCTTATGAGAGTATGATATTTATGGTATTCCTGTATAGCTTCATATGACTCATGACTTGTCTTCCTGCCTTGCTTGTTTCCTTCCCTGTCCAAAAGCATAAAGGGTTGAATTTCAAAACATATCTTGCATTGATAGTATAGAAGTATCAAATTGTTGTAAGCATTGAAAAATGTGTTTTTTTTTATTGAAATGCATTGCACCCTGTTCAGTGGTTCTCACTTCTCACTGATGTGGTCAATATCGAGTTTCTGATGAGCATGCATTATTGAACAGAAAGATCATTAGTTAGTTATATGTTTACACATGCTTTTAATGGGATGTTACTTGTTATTGTTATTCTTCTGCAGGAGTCAAGCAAGAGCATTCAGATAGAAGCATTTCATGTTTTCAAGGTACTAATTGCATATTATCATACTATACATTTTGAAGCTGTAATTATTCTTAACCTTTTGTCTCCCGAATTTTGCTTCTCTGTATTGACATGTTCTCGCGACAGCTATTTGCTGCTAACCAAAAGAAACCACCTGATATCATCGGTATACTTGTTGCAAACAGAAGCAAGCTTCTGAGACTGTTGGGCGACTTGAAAATCGATAAAGGTAAGGATCTGATGTTATTTGTCAAGAGTTTGCATTTGGTTTAATGGTATCATGTTCCCACATTTGCATATTTATTGGGATTTTCAGAGGATGAACAATTTGAAGCTGACAAAGCTCAAGTTATGAAGGAAATCGCTGCTCTTGAACCTAGGGAGTAGGGACCATCCTTGAGCACCATATTCTGTCAAGTTGCAAGTTGCAAGTTGCACTGCACATTTCATTTTATTTATTTGCCTATTGTTATAGTTCTTTTAGTCTTCATCAACTTGAGATTAATATTTCACACAGATCAATGTTTCCATTCCATAATTTTATTTTGGTTCTGTAAATTTAGTAGTCAAATAAATTGCTAAAATAAGATACATGCAGTAGAAGTATATGGCTTTCTTGGTGTTAAGAAAGTGTTACCTTAGCAACTCAGTTGTTTATAAATTGCAAGAGATCATTCAAAACTTGACCATCTACGAATTGTATGATTAATTTAATCTTAATATGACGGTCTTCTGAAATGCAACTTGTTTACGGTACAGATTTAACCAACTGCTGTAACCAGTTATGGTCCTTGACAATATATTATTTTGGTATAAGCTGTCTTACACTATAAACGTTTGCATGCTTTTTTGATGTTCCATAAGGAAATTGCAGCTACCTTGTTTCCTCTCGACTAGGTTGAACTAAATTGAGTAGGTTGAAGTTTCCTTTGGGCATTAGATAATGGCGGGTGATTTAGTCCTTATATATTTTTGGACCGGAAAAAGGACTCCGTTAGAGTCAGCTAATACTAGTAGATATATTTAGACAAATATTTTTGTATTAGACGCTTTTAAAGTGAGAACTTCGTAACTGGATAAATCAACAATTGATATTATAACTATCTTTGATTGATCATACAAGTGAACATAATATCAACAATTGATTTAATTAAGTTTTTTTTTGAAGAGGCATCAAAACTGCAATTAAGTTTTTTTTAAAGAGTCTAGACGTAGATCTCACAAACATTAATTGTGGAGAAGAGGTGGATCTTAAATTTAATTCGCGTCTCAACATATTAAATGTCTCTGTGTGTGAGTTGTACTAGGACAAAACTGTGACACTTATGCACAATACTTCAAAAGCGGACAAAACATCTAACGTGTGGCTTGAAGTGAGAACAATATTTCTTTAAATTTTTTTAAATGTATAAATTTTAATTATTTTTTTTAATTAATAGTCAATATAAAAGAGAAAAGAATAATGGAACATATAAATTAAAAAAGTTTAACATATTAGAAAAGAAGAGCTTATCTAAATGTGTTAACTCTAAATGATTTTGAACTTGTGTTGGGCCTAGCCTATTCTTGGTTAATGATATAAGAGATCTTTTGACAAAAGAAAAACGAAAATGCTAAATAATAATAATAATGATTATAATTGTGAAACTTACTAAAAAAACTATATTTATCTATTCACCCACAATCCAATTACACAACACACATAGAGTAAATTGATCGGTTTACTTTGTGAGTGACTTAAAATTAGATTTTATTTGTGAATGCGAAATTGAGATAAATATAAAGTTTTATTGGTAGGCATGCGGGGGAATGATGCTATAAGATAATTGATTATTTACTAAGGAAAAGCGTAAAAGAAAGCGAGTTTGAGGGAGTGATTCAATTCATCCTCTAAGACGAGAGCTTCATATTTGTTAGAACTAGCGGAAAAGATGAGGTGGAATTGGTGAATGGTATTTGGAAAATAATATTGAGCCTCGATGATCTTCTCGAATTTCAAGTTCATCCCAGTTCTCCTGTCGTGTTCGTTAACGGCGAAATTGGCTAGATCTGCCAAATGTGGGTCGTTGATGTCTTTCACTGGTACAAAATTACTTGAAATAAGTATACTCCCCGTCGCCGTAGAGGCCAACAAAACAACTATGACAACAATTTGGAGTTTCATCATGCCTCTATCGTATCTGTTACCTTTTCAAATTTAAGGTTTCACTTGGCCTCAGCCACTTACGATCTTATATAGATATATATATTTACATGTAATAAAATACTCGGTTTTTCATCTTGGGTATGCTTTAAGATTTTTGTATATATATTAAAAAATGATTTAATTAAAAGATATAGATAATCATTATATTAAACTATTTATTTTAATTATTCGTAAACTTTTTAATATAAATTATCAATGTAAATTAGGATAATATTTTGTAAGTTATGCAGACAGTAATTATTTAAGGTTAATATATGAAGAAAATAATTAAAATTGCATTGAAAATTGATCATAAAATTTATTTTGAAACAATTATTATTATTTTTTTTGCTGAAATAACACTCACTATGAGACAAAAGTATTAAAAGGAAAAATATATTAAAAAAAATTGATCTATTTGATGTAAAATTTAGATCAAATATATCATCTTTCTTTGACTTATTTTTTTATATATTTCAAGAAAAGAAAATTTATATATATATATATATAGTAAGAATCATTTGACTCAAATAATAATTTGGAGATAAATTATTTCCACTTAATTACTTGTTATAAATAATGAATTATCACCATTGTTATACATGAGTGCTGAATTGGCTTGTATTGAATTAACCACGGTATAGAAAAGTGTTATAGCCCACAAATTAGAAAAAGTCAAATGCTAAATAAGGAAACAGTAACACCAAAGAGAATTTGACATTCCTCGTTAGCTTCTAAAGATTTATACTAAAATTATTTAGGATGGATTTTAAAAATCTATACTAAAATTATTTAGAAAAAAATTCCTCACCAAATAAAAAAGAAATTACATCACTAAATTAAAATCAAACAAACTTGCAGTCAGATTAATAAATACAGTAGTTTTTAAGTTTTAGTTTTATTGATAAATATCGATATTATTAGGTTGAATATCTTGTCTTGACTCGAATTCGAAATTTCACAATTGTGTGAGTTAATTACTATAAAATTTACCAAATCTTTTAAGATCAACAAAAATAATAATAAATATAGCAAAAATATATTATATTTATTTGTGTAACATTTTCCTTTCACGTCTGTATTAATTTTTAAAATATATTAATTAATATTAATATTAATTCTATTAGTACAAAATTATACCATATAATAAATTTTTATTCAAAAAATATGGCTATATCTATTTTAAAGATTATTTAGATTCGATTTTAAAAATAATTCCTTCTACGTGGTATACTCTCAGCTACTCAGGTTAATCCAACATTAATAAATGCAATTATAATAGATCAAATTCAAATTTGAAATCCATATTCCATTTATTCCATCACAAATAAATGCCTACATTAAATAGAATAGCATCACTGAATCAAAAAAGTTCTTGACCAAATCAAAAAGAAATTACATCACCGAATTTAAAACAAACAAACTTGCAATCAGAATTATAAATATAGCAAGAATATATTATATTTATTTGTGTAATATTTCCCTTCACGTCTGTAATAATTTTTAACATATAATTATTAATATTAATTCTATAAGCACAAAATCATACCATATAATAAATTTCGATTCAAAAAATGTGCTTATATGATCCTATTTATTTCTCTTCAAAAAAAGGATCCAATTTATTTATAAGCAATAAATCACAATTGACCTTTATAAAACCAACAATCATTCACCGAGCAAAACATTCTATCTTAATTCCACCGATTTTTAACTTTTGAAAATTAATAAAGAAAAGTAATAAACAATATCTATAAATAAGTGTACACGGGTTGAGTTGGGTTGTTTTTGACCAAATCCAATATTCGAATTGATCAATTTTATGAACTTACAACCCGTGATTTTTCTATCAAACCTGAACCAAACCAACCTGATTATGAGCGGATTGAATTGAGTTGAGTTCACGGGTGATAAAAAAAAATATTTTTATTTTATTTTAAAAAAATGTAATTAAATTTAAACATTTGATTATCTAAAAAATAATAAATCTATGTTGCAACATATTATTTACTACTTAAAATACATCCAAAAACACTTAAATTAATTAAATTAGTAAAATTGTCAATTATAGTCCAACAACTAAATTTTAACTATACATCAATAAAAAAAAAAAATATATATATATATATATATATATATATATATATATATATATATATATATATTACGTCAAAAGGTTAAGTTCGCTGGTTCATGGATTCAAAATATTAAATCCAATACTCAAACCGAACATAATTAGATTTCAATTGATTGGTTCGGGTGTTAGACCCCAAACCCCAAATTGAATAGGTTGTGTAAAAATACGAGTTGTATTAAATTGGATGATAGACCGAGAGAATTTAACCGTACCAATGTACAATCCTAACAATATTAACAATATTACGATTAATCGAATTAAAATCAATCATTCTTTAAGCTGTGAGTTTTAGATAGGAGAATCCCCAAAAAAAAATAACAATCAACCATTACAACTATAAATCTTTTATATCATATGTTTGTACAAAATACGCTACTAGCAACGATCAACCCGTGATTCTATTCAATAGTATCAATAATAATATAATAATAAAACAAAATAATCAGTATCATCAGCCTATTTTACTTTTGATCATCTACTCTTTAAAAATAAAATAAAAAATCAAAATTAAATAATTATTATTCTCTACTGTACAGGAATTTGTCCTATTTCAATCTAATCTTTTGTTTGATATATCAAATATAATACGATACATAATTTTTTTATATAAAATTACTTCATAAATTTTTTATCTTAAATATATAAAGAGATAAAACAAAAGAAAAAAAAAATTAGCGTAATAAAACAATCATGATGGTAAATAAGTATCAAATCTAATAAAATAATTAATTAATTTAAATGAAAAAAGAAAAAATTAAACCGATTGTAAAAAAAAAATCATTTCAAATACAATATGATGATAAATTTCATTAACAAAAACAGGTGTAAAAACCAAACACACCTATTATTTTCCATAAATCGCTCTATCTTAATTTAATTCATTTCTCTTTTGTCAAAATGCTAGTAATTTGTAGTATCATTAATAATTTTAATCAATTCTATAATTCTCTTGAAGAATACCACATGTAAAATAATGCTACTGGCTTGAGAATAATTCCGTTACAAATGGCCGCCTATGGATCCAGCTGCCAAGAAAAATAATCGTCTTTTGACCACGCTTTTGTCTTTCCACATATACCAACACTTTAACTCCTTTTTCAATTTCTATTTTTATAATAGGTTTAAATATATTTTTAGTTCCCGTGAATATAACCTTTTTTTGATTTTGGTACTTGTAATTTTTTTTTTGTTTACATCCTTGTAATATCAAAAAAGATTTATATTTGGTCTTTAACGTTAAGTGTACGTTACAAAAACGTTAACTGACAAACGGAAACAGTTTTTGGTCTCTGTAAATACAACATCAGTTTTAGTCCCTGAAAAATATTTTTTTGAATTTCATCCCTGCAATATTCAAAAATCTCCTTAAATATAAAATAACATACAAATTGATCTTTATTAATAATAAACTTATACCAAGTAATGTTTAAAATATTTTCACTTCAATAATTTAAAATTTATTAATATTCTATTTTATTTATTTATTATTATTAAATTAATTTTCATTTTCTATTTTTAAAAAATCACTAAAATCTTCTGTTTTATTTAACTATTATTATTAAATTAATTATATTAGTATAAAATGATGATAAAAATAACTTTAGATTTAAGCTTTATAATTTTAACTAAAATCTCCTTTTACGCTTTAGATTTGTTTCATTATAACTTAAAATAAATAAAATATATATTAGGTGATAGATGTATTTTAATCATTATTTTATAATAATATAATTGTAGTTAATATTATATTAATTTTATTTTAATTATAATATTATATTATATATTTATTTTAATTATATTATATTAAATTAATTATATTATATTACATTATATGTTTATTTTAATTATATTATATAATTAATATACAATTATA
>JBBPBQ010000002.1:78622-105267 GCA_037974755.1 Cicer yamashitae
AATATAATATTATAATTAAAATAAAATAAAATTAATATAATATTAACTACAATTATATTATTATAAAATAATGATTAAAATACATCTATCACCTAATATATATTTTATTTACTTTAAGTTATAATGAAACAAATCTAAAGCGTAAAAGGAGATTTTAGTTAAAATTATAAAGCTTAAATCTAAAGTTATTTTTATCATCATTTTATACTAATATAATTAATTTAATAATAATAGTTAAATAAAACAGAAGATTTTAGTGATTTTTTTAAAATAGAAAATGAAAATTAATTTAATAATAATAAATAAATAAAATAGAATATTAATAAATTTTAAATTATTGAAGTGAAAATATTTTAAATATTACTTGGTATAAGTTTATTATTAATAAAGATCAATTTGTATGTTATTTTATATTTAAGGAGATTTTTGAATATTGCAGGGATGAAATTCAAAAAAATATTTTTCAGGACTAAAACTGAAAAATGTTATATTTACAGGGACCAAAAACTGTTTCCGTTTGTCAGTTAACGTTTTTGTAACGTCCACTTAACGTTAAAGACCAAATATAAATCTTTTTTAATATTACAAAGATGTAAACAAAAAAAAATTACTAGGACCAAAATAAAAAAAAAAATTATATTCACATGAACCAAAAACATATTTAAACCTTTATAATATTATAAGATCGAGTCTTGAGGTAGTTGGTAGCATTATCAAAACAAACAAAATTGGAAAAAAGTATGTCAAAAATAAGACATGTAGTTAGCCATCCATCATCATGTATGACCTGGCATTGAGTCTCTTTCGTTTTTGGTTTACGACGAACTCTCACAACATACAGTGAAGTCTAACCTTTAATGATTAAATTAAATATATGAAATAAAATGCAATTGGATTTCTATTATGTAATCGAGTTGAATGAAATAGAATATTTTGTATTGTTTGCAATGAAATACCATGGATGTTATTATTAAAACATATATAAAGTGATGGTCAATTAGGTTTTTATTATTTTAAAATAGATCAAAAATTAATTCATATTAATTAATTATTAAATTTAAAATATAATTAATCTTATCTCTTACTAGTAATTTGATAACTAATTAATTAAAAAATAATAATTTTTAAATAATTAATTTAAATATATATGACAAAATAATGATATATTGGAATATAACTAAATGAAAGTTTTAATAAAGTATTCCAAAATAAAATAGATCATTTAGCTTAATTTAATAGGTGATTCTTGATTAAAAAAAAGTTCATAGGTGATTAAAAAAAACTTTTTTTTTTCTTTTTACTTTTTAGAAGGTAAAAATCATCATCTTATGTTTTGTCACATGCCAAAGAAAGGTGTTGCTCCAAGAGAACGTTATGATAGTGGTAAGCATATTTGAAACTCCAAGAAATGTAGAAAGAGTAAAACATAATTAAACAATAAATACAAATATGAAAAAAAAAAAAAAAGTGATGATACACTAAATACAATGTATAGCACACACACAAAAGCACACCCCTAAAAGTAAGTATATATCAAGTGAAAGAATTTATCTCAAAAGTCAAAAATGAAAGACTCTTAAGAAGCTGGGGTACCCAAAATATACAAAGGGTGTAAGTCTATAAAAACAAAAATAAGAGGCACAAAATTAACATAAAAATCCAATATAATCCTAAACATACCGTGGCCTAGAGACTAGAACCATATCCATTAGCACCATTTGTTCCATTAACACCATGTGAAGTTTTGTTCTCTGTTTTCTTCCTCTTCAAAACTATAATCCACGTGTAAGCTTCTAAAAAGACAGCAATACCCCCCAAAGCTCCAATAATTCCAATATAGGCGTGTTTCCAGTCCTTGTAACGATCTCCAACATAATCTCCCATAGCTTCAAACCCTTTAAAAACATTGATAATGCTAATGATTATGGTAGAGTATCCAATAAGGTAGTGGTAAATATTCCAGTACAATCTCATTTTGTGGTCTTTGTTAGGCCTTAAAAACAGAGCAAATACTTGAAGAGTTGCAAAGCATACAAGGACAATAGCAAGTGATTTATGAGTGTCGTATTCAACACCTTCAGAGTCATTACCAAGTTTGAGACCTGTGCCAAAACCAGACAACCCAACTATGTAGGCAGAGACTTGACATATTATATGAAGATAAAACCAAGCTGGGTCTGCGGATTTGAACACCTTCAAATACCTTGCTATTACTGCACCTGTTGGCATCAAGATTCCCCAGCTTATTGCATTTAGTACTCCATGTGTCTGAAAATTATCAATCAAAATTCAACTTCAAAGACAAACCACACTACGCCAAAAATTGTATTTTATAGCGCACATTTTATAGCGCTTATTAAATAAAAGCGTTGTTGTATAGTATTTTAAAATTAACGGATACAACAACGTCTTTTTGACAAGCACTTTGGAAAAAACGCTGTTGTAGGGTCATATAAGGTCACATACAACACTTTTGATAAAAGCGCTGTAAATTGAAGTACTCTCACATAGTATCAAGATCGGGACATATATAATACTTACATTTCTTCTTCTTTGACGTGAACCAATCCCACTAGCAACTTGGGAGGTACCAGAAACAAGATCCAAGAGTTGCTTAGAGTTTTGATGAGAAGCTTCATGACTATGTTCTTGAGGTATTGAATCAGAAGAAGAGAGAAACCCATCTTGCCATACATGGACCAACGAAGTTGTTCCATTTGAAAGAGTTAAAGTAGCGAAAATAGTAACCTCGTTATTTTGATATGTGGCAGATAATCCAGAAACAGGATAAGTAATTTTTCCTTCTTGCAACTGTGTGCTGGTGCTTACGATATTTGAAGTATAAACTTTTGGGGTTCCAGTGGATTGAAGTATAGCAACAAGAGCTTGGGCTCCAATCATAGCTGGGTCGAGATTTTTGTTTGGATTGATGGCCCAAGCAACCCATCTATTTGTTGAAGTAATTCCACCGTGTCTGAATGCTATGTCTAATTTGCCACTCGATTCTTCGTATGTCCAGTGAAGGTAGGAGGTCAATTGTGGAAGATCACGACATGTTTCAAAAACCTTGTTGTTTGAGAATGTTTGGTTTTTACATGTTTGACCAGAGGATGTTAAAACCATGGAACTTAAAACACAAAAGGCTAACAAGAACCTTAACATTTCAGCCATTAACATGAAATTAATGATGATTGTGCTAATATTCCTTTTTATTTGAAAAAAAATAAAAGAAAAAGGGAATCGGTAGTTTAGATTCTGGAATGGGTTGCTCTTGGTTGCTAGTGAAATAGAAAATTTGTGGTATTACCAAATGGGTTTTTGAGAAATTATCAAGGAGTTTTGATTGTTTGTTTCTTGTGATGGAAACAAGTGTTAGTTTAATAGAATGAATGAGAGAAATAAAGGAGAGAGGTTTATTTATTTATAAAGAGTTGGTGGAGTTTGTTTTTATTTTATTTTTGAGGGATGGTGGGGTTTGGTTGTTGAGTTGTTGATGTGGAATCAGGAATGAGGGCGGAAGGAGAGGGACATCGATTAAAATCTCACAATAGTTATCACTACCAAATAAACTTTATAATTTTAGTAAATAATAAAAAAATCATCAGTAAATTAGTTTTAGATTTACAATAAATAATACCTATTGATTTAATCATGGTACTAAATAATTACAATATAAAAAACCACTCATTCAACATGGTGATTAAATCCATTAGCTATTTCCTATATACTCCCTGTCCATATTTCGGAAGTTACTATTCCGTATGAAAATGGTTTGAAACTTTGAATAACTATTCCCTCAAATTGTTTAAATTCCTAACTTCCCCGGTTGATAACGTTATTCTATCTTCTTTTAATCAACCAATGTCTCTAATAATTGATTTCGCAAAGTAAACGTAGGTACTAGGTACAACTTATACATCAATTTCACATTTGCGATATTGGTGCGAGGGTCATCAGAGTAAAGAGGAATAGAGCTTACTTAGAAAAATAAAGCATGAGGCGGCTCAATAATATTTTTAATCTTTTAGAATGCTTAATTCTCTTAATCTTAAGCTTTTTCTTTAATATTAATATATAATACTACTAAACTAAATAGTAAGTGCAAATATTTTTATATTAGGAAGTTATTCAAATTGTATTTGTTCTTATGTATAAAAATCTCACATTATTTGAAAACCAATGATAAAGTTTATAAATAAAATTTACATTTCTCTATCTATTTATATGTCTTTTATTAAAGATAAATTTTTTAGAGTTTATTTAATATAGATTCTAAAATAGACAATATCTTAAAAATATAGTTTGAAGTCGATAAAGAGTGACGTTGGTAGCGGTGGAAGAGTTTGACCAAAATTTTTTGAGTGTCTGATAAATATATTTTTATAGGATTTTAAGAGGATATTTACTCCTCGTCCCAACAAGTATCTGCCACTGATTGGTAGGAAATGATAGTCTAAGTCATGCATTAGGCTAACAAACTCTTTAACCCCTTAATCTTGATTATAGTCAAGACTAATTGTAGTTTATAAACAACACTTAGTTTCTAAAACTCATTTATCCATGGATGCACTTTTTTTTATAGTCTTTAGGTAAAACACACACATAAATTATGGAGAACAGATGAATCTCAAGTTGAAATCGATCTCAAGTTCAAATATATATTTCAATATATTAAATATCTGCAGTTATTGTGTAAGCTTTACCAATAATAAAACCGTAACACTTACACACAATACCTTAAACACGGACAAAATCTCTAAAGTGTGGTTTGAAGTGAGAATAATATTTCTTAAAACTTCTTTAAATGTATAAATCTTAATTAAAATTTTAAATAATAGTCAATAGAAAAGAGGAAAAGAAGAATAATGGAACTTATTAACTAAAAAAGTGTAACATATTAGAAAGAATAGCTTATCTAAACGTGTAAACTCTAATT
Organism: Cicer yamashitae; assembly: GCA_037974755.1. Taxonomy (NCBI): domain Eukaryota; kingdom Viridiplantae; phylum Streptophyta; class Magnoliopsida; order Fabales; family Fabaceae; genus Cicer; species Cicer yamashitae. The sequence continues at coordinate 83,559 of JBBPBQ010000002.1, forward strand.
TATTTTGAACTTGTCTTGGCCTAGCCTATTCTTGGTTAACGATTTAAGAAATCTTTTGACAAAGAAAAAGTGAAATGCTAAAGATGATTTATTTATTTATTTATTATTAGTATTATCACTGACAAATGACAAACCAATAACACAAGACAACAAAACAATCGGTACGTAATAAATAATAAATATGAAAAGGCATTAGCGCGTAGGAGAAGAGAAGAGGACCAAGCAGCATGGAACTGGTTGACCCTTTTTATATAATTAATAAATAAATAAATAAATATTGTTAGCAAAATAATAATAATAAAAAATGGCACACCCTATTTGATTGGACGGACCCAGTCTACCTGCCATCGTTGGTGTCTTTTAGTTGTTGCTCCTATGATCGATGCTTCAGAGTCGTCCACTTTAAGAACAGGTCATTTTTGGTGTACGGTATAGCCGTTTACCAAAAACGTTAAATTACAAGCTTCCATTCCTCCAAAACTTTATTCTATCCAAATTTTATTCCATTACTCCATCTTATTTTAATCTTCACAATCTATTCAACTCAATTATTTCAATTTAATACTTCCCAATTTTTAATCACAAAGGAAACTTTGATGATTGATATTGCAACAGAATTGTTAAACCTATTCATTTTTCAACATGGTTGAGATTGAAGAGATACAAATAGCGAATGAAAATCATACAGGGTTAAGAACACACAATATTAAAATAACAGGATTTGGATGTAAATTTTCAATATTTCATAGTAATCACTTTGATTTAACCCAACATTTTCCATTAATTCGTAATTGGCTTTGAGAAAATTGTTTTGGGACAAAAACTTAGGTTTGAAATCAACAAAAGCGACAAAGTAACGGTAATAAATCTCAACTAATATTATACGATAACTATATATTATATTTAAGGGTTATGTTAAATGATAAGGAAGACTTAAGATTTTTAAAATTTGATTTTGATTTTATATTTTTTAAAATAATTTTTATGAGAATTTATTTAAAATTAATAGAAGTTATTTTAAACTTATTTGTTATCAATTAAAAAAAATAAATTAATATTAAATAACTTAAATATTTATTATTAAATATTTTTACGTTATAAAAATCACATATTTTAAAAAATAATATCTCTAAAAATGATTTTTATGAAAAGTCACTCTCAATAGCTTTTCATTATAATTATTTTTTGAAAAATTTTATTATTCAAAAAAAAAATTATAACAAATACACAAAATACTTAAAATAATAATTTAAGATAAACTATTTAAACCAATTTTTCATTTAAAGTTTTATTTATAAAATTATTTTTTTTAAATATGATAACAAATAGATAAAATATTATAAAAATTATTTTAAAAAAAATTAAACAAATATATCCTAAATTGCCACATAACATATAAGTAATCTATAAACAACCTTAATCAATTTTTACTCTAATCGTGATTATATAATAAGTAACTTATATATAACCCCACTAATTTATATATTTTTTATTTGTTGGCTATAGATTTTTTTAGATAATAAGGTATAGTTTTTTTTAAACTTTGTTCCATATAAAATAATAAGATATTTTTATAAGCAATGAGAAGTTGAATTCTTATATAAATTCTGTGTCTTGGTTTTAAGTGATAAGAGATGATAAATTAATACATTCTAACGTTTAAAAATAAATAAAGTGTGTCTTTTATTAAGCAATTACTATGTTCTCAACGTTAATATACTCTCAGATGCCACTATACGAGAAATGTTGTATTGATAGTTAATAATATAAAAATAGTTTAATTGATATGTATTATATACTTGTTTTTTTTGTGTGTTCCGAAATAAACATAGGGGAAGAAAAACACAAGTCTAATTAAAAACTTTAAAAGATGAATCTAAAGGTAGTGCAAATTTAGTTAACAACTGGCAACTAATTTTGTCTCTTTCAAAGCATGAGCAAAATCTGAAATAACCTGAATTATTGTGTATGGGATCTAATGCAGCCACCCTTAATTAAGTTAAGGCCTACAAACAAAAGGTGTGAAGAAAACACTATAAAGATTGTCAAGAATGGGATTCGAACCCATGCGCTTTCGGACCAGTACCTGAAACTGGCGCCTTAGACCAACTCGGCCATCTTGACTTTTTATATAAGTTTTCGCTACTAGCATTTTGACATTATAAAATAAGACGTAACATGATGCTTAATTTATTATTACAATGTAAAATAAAAATTAAATAATGCGATGTCAAACATTATTAAAATATTTCAGTAAAAAAAGCAGTATTGCAATACAACAAATTAAAGACACGAGTTTCTTTTTTATAAGATTTTTTTTAGTACATTCTTTTTAATAGGATTTAAAGCCTTGAAAACTCACCAAAAAAAAAGCTTTTAGTTTTCATATAAGATTCGATGATAATATTTCTTTTATCGATTGTCTCTTTTTTTATAAGAAATTTACTGATTGACTTAAATTTCATACAACGAATTTTTTTGACTCGTCAAGTAATTTAAATAAATAGTGTTAAACTTAAATTTTATAATGCAACCTATTATTTTTATTACGTTTCAAAGTTTCTTTTATATTCAATTTGGCTAAACATTTTTCAACTTCCTATGTATACACTTGATTGCCAAAAAATTGTATCTATAGATTAAAAATAGATAAATTTATTTTAGAGATTAAAAACTTGATAAATTTTTTATAAGGACAAAATTAAAATTTTAAAATTTTATAAAAATTAAAAATTTATTTAACCTTATTTATTTAATTTCATATCATAAAATTCCTCAATAGTGGAATATCTCAGCAATTTATTTTCTCTATGTAAGTATTCAAACAAGGGGATTGACCAACAAATGTATCCTTGATTGACCTAGTGAGTAATGGTGGGATTGTATTCTCTCACCAAATTCTGTAGGCTTTTCGCCACACTGATTTGTTCTATGACATCTTCTTAATCCATGGTTAAGATTGACATCTCTGCCTAAAAGGGATGGATCAAACTTCCATTAGAGTGACATTCGTCAAGTTATACATGCTTTCCCCAACACTAATATTGTTCTATGACATCCTCGTAACCATCCAATTCTGCAAGTGATAACTGGTCGTCCAAGGGTTAATAGAGTTCAAATATGTTGGTATCTGATTTTTGGTAAAGGACACGTCCAATGACTCTATGGCACAAATAACTGATCCATTTATAGAAAAAAAATGTACTAAATTAAATTCACAATTTTAATTTCTAATACATTTCTTTCTTATGTCTTAAAATATTTCACACTTCTTTTTAACTGGAACTTATAATTAATATAATATATATTATTTCGAATTCAATATTTTTAATTTTACATTTATGACAATTACAATACATCAATACCAATTTTTTAAAAGTACAATTTTTTTTATTTATACATTTTTTTAAATGTATATATCTATTTCTTTTATAGATTTTATTAATATAAATAAAATATTTCTTAAACATATATCTCTTTATTAATATAAATAAAATAATCAAATGCCCAATTATTTCGAAGAAGAGAGTATTACTGTTTCCTTCTGAAGTTTTTATATAATTTTCAAAAGAGCAGATCTTGAAATTAGTTCTCCTTTAACAAGAGTATAGATATAGAATTTTTTAAAAAATTTTACTTTTGTAGATGATTTTTAAAATTTTATGTAATATTAATTTTTTATTTCAACAAAAAATCTTCCATACCTTGTAAATTTTTTATTAAATATCTTCAAATCAACTAGTAATATTATTACTATTTTTTAAATGATTTTTAATTTTTAATAAATTACTATTTCAATAAATTAATTATAATACATACAATTTTTAAATTTATTTTTTTAATTTTATTATTATATAATAATTACTATTTTATTAAATTCATTATAATAAATACAACATTTAAATTTATTATTTTATATATATAAATGGAGTAAGCTAAAAATTAGAACCTCTACTTTTCACATTAATAAATCCTTAAGCAACTCTATTTTGAAGGACCCTAAATCTTTCAGCATAATAGATTCAACACGACTAAGTTTTTGGTATAAATAAATTTAGTTAATAGTGATTAGGAATTTAAATTAATTTGAATTAAAAGAATCTTTGATTATTTATCTAGTATGTCTCGGTATTGTCATTTTAATTCATGAAATTGTAGGTATCAAACAATCTTGAAATTCAAATTTATGAAATATCAATTTGATTCCCCAAATTAATTAAGTGAATCAAGTTAGATAGTTTGGACTACAAGTTTAAAAGTTCAAAAGGCATTATAATCAACGTCAAAATTATGTATTTCATCAAAATTAAGGAATTGTAATTTTAATTGTATCACGGCCTCAGAATTGCAGAATAACATCAAGGCATAAAAGCCATTCAGTCCCGAAAGATGGTTTGTTTCATAGATATCATCATTGACCATGATTCTAAAAATAGGACGAGTAAAAATCAATAATTAATATAGCCTATTGCAATACCTAATTTGAAGGACGCAAACAGTTAATAATTGAAATTGTTCGATTTTTAACTAAATCAAAAATAATTTCAACATTCAAAGTTGCTGCCCAATGTGATGGAATAATAGAAAAGTCTTAAATGTAGATATATATTAGAAAAAGATAGAATTGATTAATTAGAATGTGTGAAAAAACGCAGTTGGTAGTTAAAAATAATTAATGAAAGTAATAGGCATTTCATCTACTGAAATATTAAGAATAAAATAAAAATAAAGTGTGAGCCTCAGAATTGCAGAATAGTATCAGCAAGGCAAAAAAGCCAATCAGTCCCGAAAGATGGTAATTGGTGTATAATGATATCCTCATAGGCAACACTAGTATTTGTATGCATATATTAAAAAAATTAAAAACATAGACAAACAGACAAATAAACATGAACATATGAATAAAAATGTGTGTCTCATGGCCAGTCCCAAGAAGTAAAGGCAGCAACGCTGCTCCACAAGGCAATGGAATATGAGACAAGAACCGACGGAGGAACTCTCTCCGAAGAGAGAAGACCGTCAACGTCAGTAAACATTTATATGCGACGTTTACTAGGAGTCATGCAAACACAGTATAAGTTTGCCCCCATTCAAGTTGGGAATTTGGATTAAAATCCCCCGTCACAACAAATCAAAATCAGAACAATTAAAAGACTAGAAACAAGATCAACAACAGAGAAATATAAGTCAAAAGATGAATTCAAACAATGAAAACAATAATTTAAATGCGCAGCTAAAAAACCTAAATCTAGAAGAAGAGAAGATGAAGATAATTGGAGTGGTAAGCGTTGAGAAGATTTTTATAGTAGTTGGGAACTCTCGCTGCCGCCTCTAAAGCGAAACTAGGTTTTGACTCTTTCTGCTCCGCACATGGGCTTTTGATTCAATTCATACTGGCCCAGACCCATCTTTAGTCTGCTACTTTTAAATATTTTCACTCTTCTAATTGAATGTAAATAAAAATTAATTAATTTCTTCTTAAGTAAAGTACTGGTGGTGGTTAGTAACAAGGGGTGTACAAAGCATTATATCCGACAATTTTTTAAACTCAATCAAATCTGACGTGGTTCAAATTTAACAAGGAGAACATGATATAAAATGGTATAAAGACAAAATTATATTGGTCTTAAGACATTTCACTAAATAATAATATATATATATATTTTTTTTTTGGGAAAAAATTAATTAGTTAAGTAATAAAGTCATTTTTTTTTATGAAAATAAATTTCATTCAACAATTGATACAAATCAGATAAAAGGATTTGTGTTGGGACGTTGTCTATCCACATAATAAATCCAATACAACTTCATAAGTCACCTAAATACTTGATACTAAAATACATAGAGAAGTCATATGTAAATAGAGTCTCCCTAGCCAAACTCTTGCTCCTATGACACAAAATCAATATCTTCCACACATAGTCAAAGGCCAAAGGGAAATGAATGCTCATATCCACACTTTTTGATCTCATCTAATTAAGGATCATTTTTTTAGTTTGTGTATGTTCAAATCGACTATAGGTGGTTTCGAAAGTGATATGTTCAATGGCATGTTATGAAGTCATTAGTAAATTTGAGGAGGATCTGAGGTTGGAGACATTCCACCATAGCATTGTCTTCCAAATACAATTCCAAAAGGCACAATAAACAGAATCTTGACAAATTCTAAAATTAACAGTTTGGGGTGAAGGGTTTGGGCTAAGTGTAGGCATCAACTTAATGGATGATGGCTTTATGATGGCAAGAGGGAAGCCAAGATGGGGGACTTGAGAACCAGATGTCAGGTTGACCGTTGTTGAAACGGTGATGGTGGTGGTCAATTTCCATCCGCGACAAAAGGAAGAGGCAATGGAAGTGTGGGGTGAAGAGTAGACATGAAGGAAATAAAGAAATAGAACACACATGGAATGAGGGTGGAAGTTGACATTTACAAAGAAAGAATCCCCAAACGATGTTGGGGAGTCCAAAACCCTAATAGAGTAGGGAAAAGTTCGAAGATAGAAAAATCCCATTTTTGAGTAATAAAGTCATATAAAGTTTGAGTAAAATTAATTTCAATCCATTTTGAACACAAGTTCTTGAAACGTAGAAATGAAATGGTAAAAAATGGACACTACATGTATAAAATTATAGGTAGGTCTATGGAAAAATCAATGCAGTATTTTTTTTTTTGGTAACGAGTGTGAATTTGCGAGTAAAAATATAAAATTGATGAATAAAAATTTACACTTCGTATTCTCTAAAACTTTTGAGATGGCACACGTAATCTGACGATCAACTCAAATTTAATCTCTACTTTAGCCTGACCTCTATCTTGTCCTTAGTAAAGAATGGAAGACTCATTCGCACAACAACTAGTTTGAGCTTGTGAGAGACAGTTTAATGGAGATGTGACGTGGACTAAACCAAACATTTTAAAAAAATATTTTAATTTCACAGTTTCCCTGAAATAGTACCCCTCCGTGTCGTTTAAATTTTTTACACATATTAAAGAAATATAAAATTAAAAGAAAGCGAAAAGTAATTTTACCAAACTATTCATTTTAACTATTGATAAATTTTTCATTATTATTATTTTAAAATATAATAATAATTTAAAAGTTGTATTTATAATAATTATCAATGAGTAATATAAAAAAATAATAATTAAAGTTGTATTAAAAATTATAAATAACATTTATTTTGAGATAAATTTTTTTTTTAATTATTGAGAGAATATATGTGTGGTGGTCAAGTAGTGTCAAGCCCTGTCCGATCCAAAACTTCATACCTCTTAGGGCATGAAAACTAGTATTGCGTAAAAACTATACCAAATGTCTCACCTTCATTTATATACATACACTAGTATTGCTTGAAAACTATCTAACAACCAGTCTAGTTTTTTTTCTTCAATTTACACACCAATATACTCTTTAAGTTCTAACAGATTCTTCGTCTAATTTATAATAGTGATTCTGTTGTTTCCTTTGCTTATGTGTATAGTGAAGCCATCAATTGCGTCAATTTTCTCGCAAAGTTTGATCACAATGTATCAAAACCTTCTGAATTATCTCCTTCCCAGCTGCGCTTTCTTCTTTATTTTGATGTTATAAGAAGTAGAACTCCTCGTTTTGCTCATTATTTTTTCTTCTATTTTCGTATTCGCTAAAACAAAATTCAAAAAATTTTGACTAATACTCTACTTAATTTCATTGTTTTATCTCTGTTTATAAAAAAGTTTATTTATATGCATTAATTGTGTAAAATAATTTTCTATAGACGTTCAATTAGTTTTGATCATTTAAATACTCTTGTAGATTAAAAAAAAAATATTATACACATCTAAACATTGAGATATAAATGAACGTATATGAAGAAAAATATTCCTCCCTTTTTTCATAAGTATCCGTCCATGGGACTATGACAGTTTGTTTTATGTTGCAACTAACACGTGGAATTAATTCTTTTTATTGTTGTGTTTAGCCTTATTTCAACTTCTTCCAGTGAAATATCCTAGAACATGAGGTTGCGTCTCTAACTTAAATTAGCAATTGTGTAAGAAAAAAGAAAAAGCTAAAATTCGCAATAATTATTTGTTCATTCGAACACCTGGTGAGTGTTTGTCTTCATTAATCAGCTTTGTTCAACATTAAAGAGACCTATCCAATATATACAACAACCGAATAATAATTTTTTAGCTTTTTCTTTGGTGGGGACTAGCGAATTATCACCATAATACTTTGTTGCTTGTGACCACTCAAAAAACGTGACAAAAGTCCATGGCCTCTCAAGTCTATTAAGTAGGTATATATGTAAAAACATATTTAATAATACAATTCTGACCATTGTGAGTAGACTAAACTTGTAAGTTCTACGTTGTGATTAGTTGAGTACATAATTAAAATAAATTGGCTGAGGAAGAGGTAAAGGATAATACTAGAGTAGAAGACCAAAACTTGTGAGCTTCATGTACCTCTGCTTTGGAAATTTTCGCATGCTATTACAAGGACAAAAAATTAATCCAAGAAACCTTACTCATCTCAATTATTTAAATACAGTAATAGAATGGAATTGAATAATAGGCTAGTTAGTTTTAAAATAAAATTTGTGTTATATCATTTCATGTAATTCCAAGCTATTCTATCATATACTATCAATCCAAACATACCCTAAAGCTGGCTAAATCTCAAAGTTTATATATGGAGAAACTGCAGATACTATGTATTATGCTAAAAGTACATGTCAAAAAGATGGCAAAAAATGAGGTCAGTTTCACTTCCAAGCAGAAAAGGTGGCCATAGCTCTCTTCATCCAACCAAGACATAGAGCACCGTCTTTATGTTCAAGTCTATAGTTTTGATTGAATTCCTTCAAAAGATTTTGCGCAGAATGCATCACTGAAGAACTCAACGCGCATTGTCTAAATCCAGCCATGGAAAATCTCATCCTCCACTTTCCAAAAACTTCATGCCTCTCCACCCTCTCAACCCCCTCACATGCTATCATGTTGACGATGTCGCGTGCCACGCAGTTCTGCTCTGCACTAATCCGCTTCTTATCGTCTTTTAGGGAAGCCACGTCTATTGATTCAAACATAGCTGTATAGTAATCCATTGTCTCTACAAACCTGTGAAAGAAAGGAGAAGTATTTGTGTTGGATTCTTGCTCTACAAGGGTGACAACCTTTGGAGACAAACTCTTAACCAACCTCAACAATCTGTCTCTATGATTCTCTATGCTCACACTCTCATCTGGCATATGGTGCAAAATATAGGGAAAGTTTACAGCAAGGGCTTCACCAGGTCTAACACTAAGATTTTGTTGTTGAACTTCACAACCAGACATTGCAGCATAATTGAACTCAAATGGAACTCCGCAAGACCTGGCAAAGTCTGAAAGCCGTTCTCCTACAATCCGAAGTCCTCCACCTCGAGCGTGAAATGATTGGGAATCATCAACACCTGTTATTCGAACGAAAGGGGGTCCACCGGGCCTGTTTGCAAGAGCTTGAATAAGTATATGCCACTGCGTGCCCTGTGCAATTTGGAAATCAATTATATGAATCCTGGATTCATTTGCCATTGCTTCTGCAATGACAGCATTTGCAGATAAGTATGCAAACTTAAAATATGGACAAATCTGATACAAGATGTGCATGTAACTCATTAGCTCTTTGCTTGTCGGTTGTTCGCATTTCAAGGCCTTGTATATCAAGCTCCCTGACGATTCCAACCTTGCTCTAAGCCCTTCCAACAAGTAAGCACCCAACCTCTGGATTGGATCTCCACCAACCGAAACCATCTTCACCAATACATTATCCATCCAGCCTCTTGCTGTTGAAATATCACCGTCAGAAACAGCCTGTGCACATAGCAAGAGGACTTCTTTCAAGTCGAGCCTCGGAATGTTTTCTACAATTAGATCCCAATTGTATTTAGCAGATGCAGATGCTCCGTGGAAACTAGCCTCCATGCAGCTGCCATAACTGTCAACAATATCTGAATCATCAGGCCCCAACAATGACATTTCCAGTTCTCTAAGTTTGTGCTTCAAATCATTCCCATCGTCAACACTGGACAACCCGCTTGTCGGCGATCCATTGGTGTTGTAAGATGATTGGTGGTGATCTGAATAGCATGGCTGAGAATCTTGTGGAGAAAATGGACTCTTGTTAGACGATATGCTGGCATAGGAAGGGGAATCACAATCTATGAAACCAGTAATTTCTGGGTATGATTCCAGGGTGAAGCATTGTTCATCGAAGGTTTCGAAAGAAAGAGGAGTTCCCTGGCTGCTGCTACCATGTTTATCGCCACATAGATTGTTTTGTAGGCAATTGTCCTGTGCAGGTTGGTGATAGAAATGGATAGCAGCTGAATTTGATTTTTGTTGAGACGTTTGCATCTGGAAAAAATGATTTCCTCGACCGAAAAAAGTAATAAGAATAGTGAGTAGTCAATCTTTCAAATTGTAACTTAAAAGGTTGTTCTTCCCAACTCCGCCGGTTCACTCGCTAGTTATGCAGAAGAGCTTAGCAATAAAGTTTTGAGGAATACTTTGCGGCTAGATGATGCAATGAATAAGATCACAACCAACAGTTCACAAATGTATTTAAGAAACACAACCTGCATAACAAAATAAAAATGTTAAGGAAACTTTAACATGAACTAAAACAAAGCAAATAAATAAATGGAAACAGTTTGACAGAGAAAGATCTAATCTACATAACTATGTTAAGAATTATGGTTGAGCCCAAGAAAGAGAGAAATAATTAAAGAGAGCAATAAAACTTGAAATGATTATTTGAAGAATTGTTACACAATTAGAGTGTGATGCACTTTTATATAGTGTTATTAATGTAACTAACCTAATAAATTTCACCTAACTATAAGTATTTTTAACTACCTCTAATAAACTATGAAGATATGCTGAAGAAAACTAAATTGAAGCTAAAATGATGACAATCTATGGAGAAAAACAAGTACACAGACACTCGAGATTCCCATCATATGGAACCCGACTTAATTGCACTTTTGGTTCCCTATTTTATCATGCTCACCAAAATTGTCCTCCTATTTTAAGATTAAACTTTTCGGTTCCTCAATAATCATATTTATTGCAGTTTTGATCCCAAGCTAGATTTGTTACCCTAAAAATGGTGATTTAGGAGAAGCAAACTCAATTACTCAACGATGTATGAAATTGACAGATTGGGACAGAAGCTAAGAAAGGAAACAACATTTATATGTTCCACTCAAATCTCTTAAAGATTATTTTCTTTCTATGTATATTGGATTGTTCTTAGAATTCCAATTTCAATTGAGGATCCAAAATAAATACTCAAGACCTCATAGATTTACATCATTCCTCTTTAAATTTCCCAATTGAGAAATCATCAGGTAAGGAAAGATGATAAGAGAAGGATTTGTGATAGGTAAACCAAAAGCATAAAAGTGAAAAATAATGAAAGAAATAAAAGAGATATAAAAAGTATAGTTTCAACGGTTGCATTAATTAGTTACTAGTATCGAAACATGAAGAAAGAGAGAGAGGAAAACAAACCTGTGGGTTGTGTTGATCAAAGAATTGAGAGAAACTCAATTGGTGTTGGTCCTCCAGAGTCGAGAGTCTACACCTAGGAGTATGATTAGGAAGCACTTAGCTTTGATAAAAATATATGAGCTGGCATAATAATACACATTTATATATTAATACATTACTAGGTAGAGTTGAATACTAATAGTGTTTTGGTGGGGTAGCCTTAGAAAGTTGGAAGGAACTCGGAAGTAAGCTGAGGTAGAAAACAAAGAGCGAGTAGAAAGAAATTCATCGCCATTCGCCACCCACGTTCATCACTTCAATAATCCTATTAACAACGCTTTGTTTAAAATGTTTATTTATAACAAAATCAAATAGTAATTTTGATGGTTGGTACGTACTAGTACATGCTTGGAATGGATGCCACAAAGCAAAGTGAAGACAACTAAACGCGCTTTCTGACAAACGTAACCTTCTTTTTAGCAAAAAAACAATTCTGCCTATATTCACCTCCTCATATTGGCTATTGCATTTTAGGATAACAAGTTGCAACCAAGGGCATGTCAACAGCTCTCTCTGTGCTTTATTATTTTTTTAGTTTCGGATAAATTATAAATAAATAAATAAATAATTTTTTAATGCTAGCCTCTTTCTTTTCTCCAAGTCGGTTATGATTTGCCCCAATCCATTCTTTTTCCTCGTCATGCGTCTTATTTTACCAAAATCGAACATAATAAATAAATATTGTTTAAGTAGTAATAAATAAAAAAATTAATCATATTTATAGTTTGACACTGTTAAAAATTAAATTCCATATAATATATATCAAGTACTTTTTGCACCTACACGACAACATTGTACTTTATCAATTTGAATATTTAAATACATATTTATTTTTATAAGTAAAATAATTTCTTTGTTATTAATTAAAATAAATTTAATATTCAATAATTTAAATATTCATTATTAAAGATTTTGATACGATAAAAATAATTTTTTTAAAATGAATCACTCAAAATAATTTTTATGAAAAACTTTTTAAAATATATTTTAATCATTTTTTGAAATTTCATCTCTAAAAACAATTACAACAAATGATGAAATATTTAAACTAATTTTTCAAGCTTTATTTTTAATTTTTTTTTGAAAAATTATAACAAAAAGAAATAATTTTATTAAAATATATTTTTTTTAAATTTAACAAATGGACCTGAAAATTTGCCTCGATCACCAAAAGCATAAGAACTTTTTACAGAAAAAATAATATTGATTAATTCAAATCAATAGAGTACATATATCACTAAAAGCGAAAAGAATAAATTTACGAACATACAAAATCCAAGTTAATAGCATAAAACGACACAATGTCTACAATTCTAGAAATGATTTGACAAAATCAAAGTGACTGGAATACCCATGTCTTTAGATATGCAATCTTGACGACTTAGTCATTGGTTGAATCAATAATTAATTGAAACTAATATATTAATCTAAATCAAACAAATATCGCAATATGATGAGAAATTAAACAACTACTGCACCATAACGAAAAATCAAACAGCATCAATTTAAAACGATAAAATCACAAAAGAAAAATTAAGTTTATGTGAATACCACTTGTTTAAATTAAAATCAAGGAAAAAAAAAACACAAAGTGATTCAGGTAAAAAAATGACTCACATCCACTCAATTCCGATGAACGAAGAATAATAAAAATTTAAAGAAAATGTAAAATTATCTTCCTACACAAATTAAGACCGGCTAGGAGCTAGTTTTGTAACAAAAATGTAAAATTATCTTCCTACAAAAATCATTTTTTTATTTAAACGGTAACAAAGATGCATATGACTATTTGGCTCGATCACCAGAAGCATAAGTTTGGTAACCGATAAATACGGAACTAAAGAAAGCAGAAAATTTGAGTTGAAAGGTAGACCTCAAATATAAAACCAATAAAACAATAACTTGGACTCAAAGCTAGCCCTCAGTCACATAGAGAAACAGCAAATTTGGAATCTTGATGACTCTCTAGATGTTGAAACTTGAAATCCTTCAAACGAAAGGAACCATCCCAAAAAATGAAATAGAAAACAAAGAGACTTGATTAGTGATTAACATGTAAGAATTTTATGAGTGATGGGACAAAAACCCACAGCAAGTAATAGTACTATACCCACAAATATTGGCAATTATGCCATCCAAACATGGGCTTTGATAATTCTATATTGAAGGATTGTTTCGCTCTATATCTCCTCAAATTTTTAAAAATATCAAATATATTTTTGATTTTCTTTTTTCTTATTTTATCAACTTAAATTCACTTTTTTATTTTTACTATTCTAACATTCTCTGACCAATCAAAAAAAGTTTATTGGTAGGTCAAAGTTTTTCAGAAGTTACCGAAAAATATTGTAGAAGATTTCCGGTACAGAAGGTTTCTACTGGAAAATTTTAAAAAAGTTTTCCGGTACATAAGCTTAAAAATGTATACTACGGAAAAACTTGAAAAAAGTTTTCCGGTATAGTAGGGGTTTACCGCACAAGTTTTTCGGTATACACCAATTTTATTTTATTTTATTTTTTAATTTTTTTAAGAAAGTAACTTCTTTACAGGAAAACTTGGAAAAAGTTTTCGAGAGTATATGTTGTGTACCAGACAACTTAAAAAAAGTTTTCCGGTAAAATTGAAAAAAAATCACCGAAAATATCAAATGATGAAATGGTAAAAAATTACAAATTTTAAAATTTGTACGAGGGTAAAAAGGTCATTTGCTTGCATTTGTGGGGGTAAAGGTTAAATGTGGGGAGTATAGGATAAAACCATCTAAGCTAAGTTATTGGTGGGGCTAAGCCCTTGCTTTACTTGCCCAACAGTTGGGCCGGCCCATATGTCAGACAATTTATGAGCTGCCCCAACATCACCAAGTGAGGCATACACATGAATAATGGTGTTCCAATTATGAAACCAATTAAGTCTTTTTGAGGCATCTTGTTGAATAGTTGGTTTGCCATTTTAATCTCCCCAATTCTAACACACACACCCAACAGAACGTTCTAGGAAACTAAGCCTGGTTCTTCCATGTAATCCAAAACCTTTATGTGTACATGCCTATTAAAGAGATACTTTCCAATCATATTCAAAACTAAACTTAAAAAAACAAATCGTTTGATGGTGGCAAAATTGTCATTTCGAATTAGCCTTGTTAAAAATGTTATTTCACTTGTTCTTATATATTTCTCTTTTAAGGTTATTTTGTTACATCCTTACATTTTATTTCTCAATCACCAATTTACTTTCTCCATACATTATTATTATAAGTGTAAACAAACTGATAAAGAGAATGTACAATTGGCAATTTTTCTGAATATAATCTTTAAAAACAGCATATAAATAAGTATGTTTTTTCTTAAAAGATCAACCATTAAATAGAAATTGAGAAAGCACTTTAAAAAAAATAAAATTGAAGTTACTTGACCTCCTTTGAAGCAGCTACTTCCACTCAAACTCATCCCCAATTTCCTTTTTCTTTATTGGGCATAGCGAAGCACTAGTCACACAAGCACCAGTGTTTTAGATAATTCATTATGGAAATACAATAATTCATTCTAGCAAAACATGCTTTTTAAAAAAAAAAAACTAAATCCGTCAATTAAACCCAAAAATCTCAAAATCTTTTACTAAATATTTTAATATTAATTTTTTATTGAAATAATTTCTTAGTTTATTATTTTTTTATAGGTATTAATGAGAGAGTTTATAGATATAATGTTTTGTTAATCGAGATTTTTTTTCACAAAAAAATCAAAACCTTTTTTATTAGGAAAAAATTGATTTTTGTTTCTCGAAATAATTTAATGAAAAAAATTTAAAATATTTTTTTGAAAAATTTTGGAAAAAAATTAAAAACATTTTTTTTTCAAAAAATATTGAATTTCTTTGCTTGAAAGTTTTTAAAATCATTTTTTATAAAAAAAAAATCGAAAGATAAATTTAAAAAGTGAATTTATAAACTCCACTTGACTCAGTTTTAAGAATTTTTTAGCTTTTTTTTAAACTTTTTAATCTATGAATTTTTTTATTTTTCATGTGAATGGAACCAGTAATTAATGTTTTTGTGAAATGGACCCCAATAATTTTAGCTAACTTAATGAACAAATGAAAATATAATAAGATTTTTTAGTGCACGCCTGACCTATATTTAAGTCTAATAAAAGTTTGAATCAGTGAACACGTGTTTCAAACTTCAAAGACATAGTAGACAAAATAATATGAAAAAAAGAGGTCTAATGCATAAAAGAAGCATTAGTGGTATCTGCAGCTTTCATTTCTGCATGCCATTCACATCCAAACACTTAGGACAAAGAACTTGCATAGAAATGAAGCTATATATAGAGAGGGAAGAATGTTGGTATGTTTGTCTTTGTCATACATAAATTGTTGGATCAAAGCATTATGATTTGCCGAGGTTATTACCCCTCTCCTCCTTCTAATTAACCCTTGTGTTTGTATCTTTTCTTCTTTAATTTACACTTCCCCTCTATCTCCCAAGTCCAAACAAAAGGAATAAGTTAAAAGACTATTAGGAAGAAATAATAAACAAATCTATAAGCAAAGGAAAATAAATTACTTTTTCCATTTAAATAGGTCATTTTTAAAGAATTTTTTTCGTTTTTTTTATTCCAAGCTTTCAAAGTTTAAAATAATATTAATTATTTTTTTGTAAAAATTATTTTAATTATTTATTGCTGAGAAAAGAATAAATGATATGAAATAATAAATAATTAAGAGTATTATAGAAAGAAAAAAAATTCAATTACAACATGTAGTTGACCCTGCTTATGTAGAAAACTAGATTGAAAGTGAATAAGATATCTTATATATCTAAAACTTTTCTTATTTTTAAAAGACGAAATATATTTTGTACCTATAAAATAATTATAAAAAAAATCTTTAAATAATTTTTTTATAGAAAAATAGATAAAGGCAAACAATTTCCTCAAAAATAAATTTTATTGACTTTTTTATATGCGTAAATAACTTTAAAATAACAATTAAAAAGAAAGTAAATAATTATACATATGATGATGATAAAATATCCAAAGTTGAAAAGAAGAGTGGTTTCGGACATTTTGGCACAGCATTACAGGACTCAATATTCCTCCAAACACACCCTTCCATGAGCTAATTTCCGACATTCCCTTGGACTATTCTATGAGTCTCTTTCTGCTTTACCAATGCTTTTGCCACTTTGTAATGGACATATTTATGCTTATGCAATCCTCCTATATATATTTTGCCCAATCAACATCTTCTTTTTGGACTTTGCACCTTACCTGCCGATTCTCATTCCTTTTTCTTTCTTTTTTATCATTAAGAATTTCATCGATACACTAAAAAACTAAATAATAATCTATATTATAAAATGTTAGCCATGTCATGTTATTATCACTCTATAAATACACACGTAAAGCAATTCATTACACCTTTGAGCTCAATTTCTTAATAATAATGAACAGAAAAATCCATGAGCCTACTATGGTTCACTCTTCAATTGCTTTGTTACAAGAGAGGTTTAGACAGTTACAAAGAGTGAAAGAAATGAGGGAAAAAAGAGAGTTACTCAAAATGCTTAGTAGCAGCAACACTGATCAACCTAAACTTTTCAATTTCAATTTCAGTTCCAATTCAACTATGATTCATCATGAGCCAATTACAAGGATATTTTTTCACCCTGAATTGATCAATATCAACTCATCATCAGTTTCACCAAATCATGTTTCTCTTTCACTATGGCCAACAACATCACACTGCATGAAAGAATATGATAACAACGTTTGTGACTCTGGTGTTGATACTTCTCTTCACCTGTAGCATGTATAACACTTTATTATATATGATGAATATCTATATATGAATCAAGTTGTGTATTGTTTTTAGTTAGCATCACTCTTTTTACATCTTCTTTATCAATTTGCCAAGTAATCTTTTTTTGTTTTTAATTAGTTAAAGTGAATCTGTATATGGAACGAAATTGCGAGCTTCTACTTAAAACAGACGACTGTTAGACACATTAGTATAACTCACTAATGTGTCTAATAACTACATCTATCATTGTTAAGTTTCGAGTGATGGATCACATATTAAAGTGGTCCATCGTAAAATTTAGTATGTTATATAGCTATGTGAATGTAATAAATATGTATAGAAGAACAGATCTCTTTGAGGGCATGCTTTTCAATATGTTTACATTTATCATAATTAGGATCAGGTACATTAATCCACAATATTTAAGCAAAAAGTTAATTTTCCTGTGTTGAAGTATATATGGGCTTACAAAGAATAACAACCAACAATGGTTTGAACTTTGAAATAGGTAGTATTATTAGCACATTGGAGTTAAATTCCTTTCTGACATGAAAGCACTAAAAGAAGAATGGTAAAAAGTACTACATCCTAAATTATGTGATGAATTACCTTTATTGAATATTGATGAATATATATAGAGGAAAAACATAGAAAGGAAAGGCAAAAATTCTGTTTACAAACCAACAAAATGCTAACTAACTAATCTAACAGTTACAATTATTCAATACAAATAAATAAAGACTAAGGAGACAGTTGGGAGAAGCTTTTCAGGGTGTTTTCACCTGCAAATACAGGGTGTTTTCACCTGCATGAGGACACTTCATAACACAACATTTTTTTTAATATAAACTAACATGACAAGGCTTGTAATTCTTTTTAAATTTTGTGTTTGTCTGTTGTACTCCAAACAGGATAAGCCTCTGCTCAAGTTTTTATGATTGCACCTAATTATACCCTTTTCTTTTTATCCCTTGTGGAAAACAGAAAAACAAGTCATAAATTTAGTTGGAATAAGGTATATAATAAACAAATAAAAGGACTAATTTTTTTAAATGCAATTCCTGTAAGCACCCTTAACTTATGCTTTGTATATAGACTCTTATTCCTTGCTTGGTAAATTAGTTATCTAGATTCCTCATTGCAAAAGAAAATATGCTTAGGATGGACCTACTAGACTATTTATTCTTGATATATTGTACAATAAAACACTAACATCAGAATCTTAACCAATAAGATAATTTGTTTGATCTCCACAGAATTTTTATTATCCTTTTAAGTACTATTGTAGAGGTTCTCTGAATTTACTTTATGTACCATGTGCAATTATCCACTCTCATTTGGCAAGTTATCAATAGATTAAAAAAAAAATCTGAGATATCATATTTGGGATTTCCACACCTTAGATCTAGATATAAGAAAAGCAAAAAAGTTTAGTATAACAAAATAGTGACAGGGACATTCTAGAGAGCAAAAAAGCTTCAATTAAGTTACTTGACACTGAAGGAACGGAAGTAGGGCCACAATTTGGAAAAAAATAAATATTCTTATTATAATGTAAGTTTTTTCCTATGCAGAACAAACCATATGATAAAAAGGGACACACATATAAGTATATATTTATAGTTCAAGGCTAAGATACCAGAAGCTCATGTAGAACAATGACTTCTCCAATGCTCAAAATTTTGATAGCTATGCTCCTTGGTCTATCTTCTCAAGCATATGGTAAAAACATTTACTTATTTATTAGAAAGCAAAGCCTAGTGCAATATTTGATTTGATGATGAATCATGATGATTTTAATTGGAAAATTTTCAGGACAATTTATGGAATGGTGCATAGCTGATGAGCAGACACCAGATGATGAGCTGCAGAGAGCCACGAACTGGGCTTGTAATGTGGGAGGTGCAGATTGCACAAACATACAATTGAACCATCCTTGTTACCTTCCAAATACTGTGAAAGATCATGCCTCTTATGTCTTCAACAATTACTATCAAAAGTTCAAGAACAAAGGAGGCTCTTGCTATTTCAACTCTGCTGCACTTACCTCTGATCTTGACCCAAGTAATTTAAATATTCTCTCATAACTTGACTCATCTTAAAAGTTATTAATTTTAAGAGTTTATCCTTTCATTAATGTGAATAGGCAAATTTTTAATCCAAATTGAAAGTGTCGGTCAAAATAGTCCCACAGTTTTGCAAATTGGTAAATATTCAGAATTGTAAAACATCATTCAAAATAGTTCTGTCATTAACTTTTAATGTTAGAGGTTGTGACGTGATATGTTAACGGGACATGTCGAGACATAATGTCATCTTATTAAAGAATAATTTGCATAAAAATTTTGGTCATCTCATAGACAAATTTATTGGTAATTACGATTGTACAATGAGTAGTTACCAGTAAATCAGTTCTTGAGACCTAAATTTTATCAGCAAATCAGCCCTGATTCACTAGCATTGACGTCAAATCAATATAAAGAGACCACATAAACCGTCAACATACCCTATTATAGTCACTAATGATAAAAATTTAAAGGGACACTATTTATACCAACACTTGGTCATTCTTTTATTAATTTAGAGTAACAATTAGCAAGACATTTATTGGAACAAACTCAAGAGTTGATAATAGATAAAACTCTACAATAGTTTATAAAGAGAGACAATCCACACCTTTAAAAGTCAATTTTATAAGGATGATCAAAGTCTATTCAATCAGACCACCCACCGTTTATAGTAACGTTGATCTTTACATAAATCCAATAAATTTATCATCATTTTCAAACAAAACTCAGAAAATTAAAAATCATCTTCAACAGAAATTAGTAATCATTGAATACCAAACAGGACAACAGCCCCTTGGATTTACTTACATCAAACATTATCAATTGTTTCGATTTATCTGATTTTTGAAACAATATCAGTGCAAATGATATTTTCTCTCTTTGTTCAATGGCAGGCCATGGCTCTTGCAAGTTTGAGTTTCTCCCTTAAATGAAGTTTGGAGTAATTTATTTTCTCACAGTGAAGACAGCAATGAAGTGAATGGAATATTCTGCGTGCATCTCTTAAATTTTATTGTTTCATATCTTGATATGAAAAATTACCATGGCAAAATGACATTGAATTGTTCTTCTGTTGCAACTTAAATGGTTGAGAAAAATTATTGTGTATCTGAATGAGCGATGCCGTTTGTCAATTGGATACTCTCACATTTTTTAACATGTTTAATGGTATTTTTTTTATTAAAAAAAAATTGATATTAGTCGGCTCGAATAGCATAATATATAGATGAAATACAAATTTAAATTTGTTAAAAATAAAAAAGATGAATATGAAAAAAAAAACTCACAGAACCAAGTTAATACAATAAAGGCAATATAGCACAAAACGACAATAAATTTTTATTTTCAAATATGACAAAATTCTAGTGCATGTAATATGCCTTCAAATTTGTAAAGTTGACGACGCGAATTTACGAACAAACTCACACCACTCAAGTTAATAAGTAATATAGCACAAATTGGCAACATGCTTATAAATGACAAAATTCAAGTGTTTAAATACCTAGCATTTAGATCTGTAACATTTACGGCGTCAAAATCATTAAAAATTTTATAATAGATCGAAGCGTCGCACTAAGATGGACAACGCACTAGGACGAGAAAATAGAAAAGCATCGCACTAAGATGAGAAAATAAAAAAAAAAAGTTACACTCTAAAAACAAAATCATGTATATTAACGAAATATTAATTTTATTTTTTGTATAATTTTTTTTTTTACAAAAAAATAATAAAAAAATAAGATTAATATTTCATTAATATATTCATTATTATTTATCACTGTCTCTTTTTACGAATCTTTTTATCTAATCAAGTGATTTTGTATCCTCAATTGTGTATGTATCAATGATTGATTCTTTAGACAATTAAAAATTAGAGTATAGTTCGAGTTTGTATCTTCCTCAATCGCGTATGTATCGATGTTAAATTTTTCATCAAATCTAAATTGTATGGATTTGACTACGGTTTATGTTGATGGAGTTCTCAACTCTTAGCTTACTTGGATATTGTTTTAGTGTTTTAAAGGATTTGTTTATTTAGTCTTTTGGTAACGATTTGTTGTTTGTGCTTAGATTGATTGACTTCTTTTTATCTTTTTGTTATTCATAGCACATATCATGATGTGAACGGTTAACATATTTTTTGCATTCCTTTTTTTTATTAAAGAGTATGGTTCTCTTTATTGCTTTGTTTGTTTGTTTGTTTTTTTTTGTTTTTTTTTATTTTATTTTTTTTTTAAATTTCCTCTTGATTAAAAAA
>JBBPBQ010000002.1:120765-185569 GCA_037974755.1 Cicer yamashitae
ACAATGTAATCATTAAATATGAATACTCAATATGAAATTAGATGACCAAATATTATATTATTTTACAAAACATTTGTTTAAATAATGGATTTACTTTTACAATGTTTAATTATGTAGTATATCAATATACTCATTTCAACATTTACCCTCAATTTGACATGATTTGTAGTCGAATTAATTTTTGTAAATATGCATTTTTTATTTTACCTTACAGTTTAGCAATTACAAATTTCATATCCGTTATTTATATTTAGTTATGAAGGAAGAACTAATAAATTAGGAGCTATAGTAGCATTCTATTATTTTTTGGAAACTCTAAATATTCCACTATAACTCCTTTCAATACATGATATTATTAGATTATTAAACAAAAAAAATGTCCATAAAGGTTTGTATGTCAAACCCAATAAGAATTTTTATGATAAATTTTTACATATATAATATTTATTTATATATAATATTTTTATTTATTTTCGTATTTTTACCTCGTGTAAGGCGCAAAACTCATCTGTATAAGTCTAATCAATTATAACGAATCTCATTTGATAACGTGATAATAACGGACATTACTTTTTATATTTAAATTTAATTTGATGTATTTACTCGGATCATTTATTATTTTTCTGCTGGACCGCTTGTCCGCTTTGGTGCAAGGATGTCTTATAGGTCGTCACATGTTCAATTTTTATTATAATATATTGTGTTTTTATATAGTATAGATGTTATATCACCAAGTATGACTTTTTATATTAATATTTGAGTCCAAAGAAAGTATAAAATAAAAATATCCTAATATGCAAGGGTTTTGATTTGAACTACACTTATTTGATAATAATATTAATTATATTTTAGTAAAACAATGTTAATTTGAAGACGACAAAATATATATATATATATAAGGAAAATTTGATTTTTGTTTTAAAAAACTTTGGATCACTATTAATGATTTATTATTTTTACTTACCATTTTTGATTTGATAGTCAATTATACTCAAATATTAGTTATAATGACGAAAAGATTTCAAAGTGTGATCATAGCAATATTTGTTGTATAAATCCGTTGCATGTAAATGAATAAAATTAAATTAGATATAAAAATTCTCAGCGTAATCATAGCAATATTTGCTGTATAAATGTGGTGCATGTAAATGAATAAAATTAAATTAGATACAAAAGTTGTGATAAGAAGCTCGTGAAAAACAATGACTTCTCCAATGGTCAAAACTTTGATAGCTATGCTCCTTGCCACCCTATGTTTTCAAGCATATGGTAAAATCAACATTAACCCAGTTAATCACTTTCACCAAGAATATGTGTTAAATCAAAAGAATATGTTTCATTGTGCTTTATTAGAATATTGCAATATATATTTGATTTGATGAATATGAGTTTATTGAAAAATTTCAGGAGAATTCCGTGAGTGGTGCATAGCTGATAGTCAGGCACCAGAAGATGTGTTGCGGAGTGCCATGGCTTGGGCTTGTTTTCATGGTGCAGATTGCACTCCCATAAAACTCAACCAATCTTGTTACTATCCAAATACTGTGCAGGACCATGCTTCCTATGCTTTCAACAATTACTATCAGAACTTCAAGAACAAAGGAGGCTCTTGCTTTTTCACCTATGCTGCAATTACCACTACTACTGACCCCAGTAATTAATTAAATAATCTCTCATAATTTCAATGCTTTCAATTCTTTCTATTTATCTCATTTTCAAATATTATCACTGCTAATCAATTGTATCTTTTTTCTTTCTTCATTCACAGGCCATGACTCTTGCAAGTTTGATTATATCTCTTAGAGTCAACTTCCAAGTAATTTATTTTCTCAGCAATGAAGTCAATAAAATGTTATTTAAATTCTTGTTGTTTCATTTACTCTTAGGAAAATTTAAATTAGTTCTCAGAATTATTAAATAGTTAGCAAGTTTAATTATTATAATAGTTATAGACTATTTTAACACCAAGTTGTATCTTTTTAGAACTATCATGCTAATAAATTTTATTTATCTACTCGTTCAAAATTGTTCAATTCAAACAATTCTGAATCTCATTGCAAATTGTACTCATTTTTATGCGATTATATTTAAAAATATATTAATTTTAACTAATTCTTTAATAACAATTATTTGTCCGGTGTATGATTTTTATAAGAAATTATAATTATTGTCATTTTTGTTTAAAAGATATAAAAAATATATTAATTTTAACTAATTAATTGGTGACAAACATTTATCATGTGTATCGATTCTACGTTCCCATGGCTTCTTTAGCGATTAATTTCCAAAAAAATGTGAAAAAATTAAAGTATGAAAAAATAATAGTTTGGTCATTATAACTATTCTCATTTTAATTATAATATCAAAAATTATAGTTTGTGTTTCTTTAAGTGTTCTCATTTTTACTATCGGATACCTTTTTTTTAATCAATTATACAATTAATATATTATGATTATTCTTATTTTTATTTAGAAGATATAAAAAAATAATTTAACTAATTGATTAATGACAAACTTTAATCATTCGTATAAATAATACGTTCCAATAACTTCTTTAATTTATTTCCAAAAAAACTAATAGTAAAAATTATAGTTAATGTATTATAATTGTCTTATTTTTATGTTGATGATATTAAAAAAATTCACAAATTTTAACTAATTCCTTAGAGACAAACAATTATCCCTCGTACAATTTATATAATAAATTATAATTAGTGTATATTATATTATGATTATTCTTATTTTTATTTAGAAGATATAAAAAATATTAATTTTAACTAATTGATGAATAAAACAACATTGTAGTATTTGCTTTCTAATAAATGACCATTTTAGTATATGTATATGAGCTTGGATTAAGGCTATATATATATATATATATATATATATATATATATATATATATATATTTGTTTAAATTGTGTGGACCATTACAAAAGAGTATATATATATATATATATTAGTAGTATACTTCTTATTATACTATGTTGATTAAGAGTATATATATATATATATTAGTAGGATACTTCTTATTATCCAGTCTCGAGTCCGACGCGACTCAGTCCGTTGAAATCAGCTTGCCCGATTGGGTTTCATTACTCTTTTTTTTAGGTTTTCCTCTTTTTATTAGGTTTTCCATCGCCGTCGTCCACTTTCTTCTTTTTTGTTCTATATATGCGTCCCCCTTTGTTCTGCAGGTGCTCATAACTAATATTAGCTGATGATAAATTTAATTTAAAATTTTTACAATTGTTAAATACAAATTTTTTGAATTAAATACTATTTATGAGCAAAAATGATGCTTATGCAAAATCTTATACTTATGATGAATTTAGTTTAAATTTTTTACATTTAAATCTTAAACACTTTTTTTTTTGTATTGTATTTGAAAATAGCAAGTACTTTACAAATAAACAATTGAAACACTAGTATTAAAAAATTATGGTAACTTAGTAAACTAAAATGGTTGGTGAGTAATGTTTAATGAACAACTTGCTTTTTCACCTATGCCGCAATTACCACTAATACTGACCCGAGTAATTAAATAATCTCTCATAATTTCAATGCTTGCAATTGTTTCTATTTATCTCATTTACAAACATTATCAGTGCTAATGAATGATATCTTTTTTCTTTGTTCATTGCCAGGCCATGGCTCTTGCAAGTTTGATTATATCTCTTGAGTCAAGTTCCAAGTAATTTATTTTCTCAGTAATGAAGTCAATAAAATGTTATTTAAATTCCTGTTGTTTCATTTACTCTATAAGGCATCCAAAATAAAACAATTGTTACTTATTTAGCTAACACAAAAATTTCCTCAAAAGACAACAAAAATGCATCAAAACTATACTATCAATCAAACATGTAGTTAAGAAATTACGCAGCAACTAATTCAGATGAACGCCTAGGCTCCATCCATGACTTGACTGCTACCTGTGTAGTCAAAAACCAGCCAGCCTTATCGGGAGCCTCCTGAAAAGGAGCATTCAATTCCTTCAAATGCGATTCAAATGCACCTGCCAAACCTTTCTCAGAATACCTGTGTTTCCCATGACCGGTATTGACTCCGAGCAACGGCGGAAGGTCCTCTCCTGATTCAAAAGCCTTGGACAAATCATTTATCCAAACATGGAATGCGGTAAGTGCAGCTCCGAGTGAGAGACCCTTTAAGTGCAAAGACCACTGAGTTTGAGACCTGGATTGTATATCGGTATATATCTCAAGTGTCAAACCAAGGTCCAGAAGCACACATGCTTTGTCCAACAAATCCAGGTTGATACAAAGATCAATCAGAGAATTGCAAAATGCCCTCTTTACTCCTTCAGTAATTGAATTGAAGAGTTCTAATGCTTCTTTTCTGAACTCTCCATCACCCTCCAGCCCTTCCACCAAATTTCTTACCACAATCCCAAGCTTTGGATTAGCCTTCTTCACACAATCTGTTAGCTTACCAAGTTCTTCTCTCGGTGTTTGGGTCATAACATTCAGAAGACAACCGCAGAATTGATCATCCGGTCCAATGCCCATATCCAAGAGCTGATTAAACGTCTTCACAACATCATCAGTACGCTTGGCTTTTCCATAGCACTGGACTAGGGAAGTCAAAACAAAAATAGTCGGCTCAAATCCAGATTCAATCATTTCATTCATCATTCTTTCGGCCTCTGAAACTTTGCCACTGCACGAATATATGGTAATCAAGGACGAGAATGTCCAACTGTCAGGACAGCAAGTATCGGAACTTTTCATGTCTTCGAAAATTTCAAACGCTTGGTCAGTGTAACCAACATCAGCACACATAGCTAAAAGGGAGTTATAAAGATGTGTATTCAAATCCATTCCCTGTTCCTTCATTTCCCTATACACAACGAGGGCATCTTCACAGAACCTCGCTCTACCATAGGCATGTAAGAGAGATGCATACGTCGCTCGATTTGGCAAAATTCCATTATTCATCATCTCTTTATATATAGTCTTGGCCTGCCACGGCCTCTTCGCTCTCCCCATGGCATCCAAAAGAGTGTTATAAACAACCAAGTTAGGCTTAACACCAAGAGCCTTCATTTCTTCATAAACATTTAAGCATCCATCATAGTTTCCCGCCACTCCATACATCTTTATCAATGTAGAGAAGGTCACATGATCAATGCGCCATTTCTCGGTTCTAGCACGATCATACAAATTCAAAGCCATATCAATATTACCAGCCCGTCCATAAGCATCAATCATAACTGAGTACGTAACATCATCAGGTTCAATCCCAAAGGAAGGCATCTTTTCAAGCCACTCCACAGCCTTATTAGGCAGATAACAAGACCTAGCACAACTAATTATAGTTGAAAAAGTAACATTATCAGGCTTAACCCCTCTCTGAAGCATTTCAGCAAACACCTTCTCTGCCCCATCCAAATCCTTACATTTCCTAAACACCTTGAGTGTGACATTGTACAGGATCACCTCCCTAGTGGATCTAATCTTCCGTTGAATGTACTGAAGAACAAAAGGTACAACAACAGAATTCTCCATGTTATTGATGATAATTACAGCGTCTTGTTCTATAACCTTATCTCCTAAACCCTCCAAAATTTGAGAAACATCATGTTCACTGGGATTGCATAAATCCAAAGAGTTGGAAAGCTTGACAAGAGAATTGTACCTTGCATCATAAGATTTCTTGCCAAGTTGTTTTGCTCTAGGGCTTTTGGGATTGACCCAAATGTAACTGCTTTTTGATTTGACAACAGGGTTATCAAAGTTTGTGTCTTTTTGGGAGTTAATGTCATGTTGGGGAGTGGGTTCTTGTAGTGAGACGTGGAGAAGGGTTTTGGAAGAAGGGGTTTGAAAGGAAGGGGAAAAGTTTCGAACTTTGAATTTGAGAGAAGAGATGGAGGGTGGGTCGTGGAAGAGAGAGGAAGGGGAAGAAGAACAGAGATGGTAAGCCATTTTCTCAACTTCTATGCTCTCTCTGTGTTTGTTTCCTCAGCCTTATCTTGCAAATTCACAAAATATCTTGTTTGGGGGGTTTGGATCTGATGTGCATGGCTAATAGTAGACCAGCATAGGGAATTTTGGATTCGGGACATAGTTATTATTGTCAACCGTCTGATCAGAAATGGATAGTCAAGATTGTTTAACGTTAATTTCATTATTATGTGATCTGAACTGTTCAATTTTGTATCAATGGTTGAGATCATTATCTACAGACAATTCGGGTTGAGCAATATAGTAAAACCCAAACGCAAATTTTCTGCCATTATGAGTCTCTACTTTCACAAAATCAAGACATTGATGACTATTTGATTGAGATTGGAAAATTTATTTGTTACAACACAATTATCACATGTGTTCGATAAATGATATCAATGATATATGTTCAGATCTTCTTGAAAATGAAGGAACGTGTGATCGATATCAATGATATATGTTCAAATTCTCTTGAAAATGAAGGAACGTGTGGTCGTATCTCAACATGCATAGTTTTTACATATGGTTGTGATCGTAAACTTTAACCTCTGCTCCGACTTTGTTTCGCTTTCACTTCATGCTCTTTGTGAACATATTTGTGTTGTGTCTCTCTACCATGTCTAATTCAGGTAACTTCTTAATCTTTCTTCACCCCTAAAATTATCAATTGAAAAACTCAAACAATTAAAACTAATACAAATTTTTTAACCTAAATCCTAACTTAAACAAAAAAATGGCATTAAGTGACTTATCGGAATGGTCACTCCAATAGGTCTACAACTTAGTAAAAACTCGAACAGATAATTACAATGACGGAAAGTCAACACTTACCTCTTCGTTAAGAGAAACAAGATACTTGAGTACGATTTTGAGAACTTGATACTTTGAGAGTTTGACATGGAAAAATTGGTAATAAAGAAGAAGGGATTCTAGATGTTAGATTAATACCAACGAGAAGAATATGAGAAATTTTCAATAAAAATGATATTTTGTGGACCACCTAAACACACTAAATTTTTTGATTAATTTTCAGTTTTGTTCTTATTTTTACTCGTTCACGAAGTTAGTTCGTCAATTTTAAATTTTTCTAATTTTGGTTTCTCTTTGACTCCGTTAAATTTTTTGACTTAAAAATAATAATATGACATATTTTTAATGACGTGACACAATATAATGACATTCTAAAACGCAAATTTCAATTTAAAAAATTATTTATTTTTATAATTTAATTAATAAAATGTAAATAATCAATCCATCTAAAACATTCTACCTCATTATTTAAAATGTCACATTATTATTATTTTTGAATTCTAAAAATGCGAGGGAGGAACAAAAAATAAGATAATTTAAAATAGAAGAACTAATTTCGTGACTTTGTGAAAATTAAGAGATTAAAATTGCAATTAAGTTAAAAACAATTAAGAGTATTTTTTACCTTTTTCCTCTCCAAAATATTAGGTATTTTTTCTTCTTCACAAAACTAAAAAAAAATAATAAAAATTAACACCACTTTGATCAAACAGAGGAAGTCTGCATAACCATTTTGCATGTGTATCCACATAAAAATTGAAAAACAACAAAAAAGAAAGATTCATAAAATTAATTCTAACCTATCCTAATATAGGCATAGAAAACAAAGTTACTATTTTGTGTATAGCTTTGGCTGTATGATAATTTTTATTCACTATCTGGTCTTTGGGGCTTTAGACAATTTTTTCTTTCTTTTCTTCACAGACTTGCGGACTTTAGTTTTCCTTGCTTCCCTTTTCTCCTCTTTCACCTTCTTTTTATTTTCTTTCCTAGCTTGTTTTCTAGTAGCTATATTCTCAAGAGTATCTGGATCACTTTCAGAAAATGAAACCTCTTCAGAATCACTTTCGTTATCTACTTCGTCCTCGCCCGATTGAGACTCGATGTCACCTTCTAAGAGATTAGATCTACCATCAGAGATGACACGTGAATCTTCTCCAGTGTCTTCCTCGCTTGTTCGTTGTACATCCTCCTCACCATTCTTAACATCAACAAGAGAAAAAGTCAATGTGATAAATAGATCAATATCACTAGTGCTTCTAGTTCTTTAAATTACGTTGAAAAAAGTTATCAAAATTAAACTCATGCTGTTTTAGAAAGAAAAAAAATCAAAATTGGAGGGTTAAATAACGTATGAATTTTACATTTCGTAAGTTGTCTATGAAATAATGAATCCATGGTTATGAAGTTAGTCTTAAGTTATTTGCGAATATTTTATCCACATGTGTGTATATATATAAATATGTATAATTTTGCCCCATGGTAAAATCTTGCAAGTTACAATCCATGTTACGATCTTTCAACCCCTCCTTAATCCTAGGTACAAACTCAATTTTCACTACATTGCTTGCTTGTATTTGCTGCATTTCTGTGTTTTAATTGATGTGTTTCATGAATTGTAAGTGTTCTAGTTTTTGTATCCTCAGGGACTTGATCTTCATAGTTTGTTACACGTTTCTGCTTGGAGCATTTTATTAGTATAAATAAGCTTATAGCAGTATAAATAAGCTCCCATGTTAAGATATTCACCACAACAATACAAATATCTAAAGATTATACTCCCTAAATTTCTTTCTTCAGTTTTTCCTTCATTTTCTTGCTAATGCAAGTTACCTTCAAACACAAAGTAACTTATTAAAACAAGTTACCTGCCCAAATTCCAAATCGTCAGATACATATTCTCCGGCCAAAATTTTTTGTTGCACCTGAAAATTTTTGCAGACATTAAAAATATGTTCGAAGTTGTTCAGAGAATGTAAACAGTGACAAACTAATGATGACAAATACCTTTTCCAAATAACAATCCACAGCATCATCAGCAATTGATGCATTAACAATAAATCCACGCAGTTCTTTTATTGACATGACACCAACACCATGTCTTTTAAAGAAAGCCTGCAAGTAAAACAAGTACTTTATCACGCATTTTCCTTATTAGCCCTGCAACACATGAGAAAGGGGGCAAGAGATATGAAATTTACAGCTAGAGCGTAGGAGTACTTACGGATACATGATTACAGTCTTCAACCAGAAAATCAAGAGCATGAGGATGGTCAAGGTCAACAGCTTGAGAAACATCAATAATATACAAGTGACCCTGATAATTAAAGAATAAATAAGTAAACTATTTAGAGAGAGACATTTAATCACTAAAATATAAACACCCAAAGTAGTACTCACCTCATAATAAAGTATATTGTATTCACTGAGGTCACCATGCACCAATTTACACTTCTGATATAATGTCCGCATTGCAACAATTATCTGAAATACAAATGCTCATAATGTCAGCCTAAAAAATTGGCATAACAGAATAAACCTTAGCACCTTTAGAATTTAGAAAGGTATAAGAAATGCGTAAGAAGTGTTTCCATGGAGAATCCTTAAATGAAACCGTTGATACCACAGAAGATAGTGTAGACTTCTAAATAGCTTTAATCACACAAGTGAGCTTTTAGCAGTGTCGTCAAAACAGTAGAAAATAGCGTTTTATTCAAATTCTGCTATGCTACAAAGTTACAGCACAACTATATCCGCTATTTAACAACACTTTGTGCTAAATAGTGTATCATGGAACAATAGCAATTTGTTAAAATTCCCCTACGCAATAGCGCCACTATAACCGCTATTTGACAACTCAAGCTTTTAGTAATCATTCTAGATAAAAGGCTAATGAGGACCAAAACAGGAATCTTATATTAAAGCATCCTAACAACATCCTATCAAAGAAACCTGCTAAAGGGCTAATTTCCAACTTCTAAACCATTGCTAACTTTACTAGATTATTGTAGCACACACCTCAACATAGCCTTCCCGTAACTTGTCTAAAGATAAATCTGCGTCTTTGAGAAGTGGGGCGGCCCAACCTTTCTTTCCTGCAAAAATCAAATCACCAGAAAACTTCAGTTAAAAACCTACTTGCATTTCTTCTGTATAAGCTGCAGTATGTATTACCAGAATGAGATGATATGCTACAACAAGAAATTGGAACTTTCTACTGATAATGCATTTGATCAATATTGAACCGTGCATTACTTTACTTAATTTCCATCTTATACACACTGGTATTCGACATAACAAACAGAATTGAGGGCAATTGATTATAATTGGACAATCAGATTGTATCAAAATGCAGAATAAAAGCAGTACCAATGAATTCCATAACAAGGATATTTTGCCTCTGAAGATGTGGAGTAGGGCCTCTAATTCCTTTTGCCTTTAACCTGCACTCCAATATAGACAGTAATATCTTAACAGTTTTTAGTTAAGTGCATATCCAACATAAGAAGAAGAAGAAAAAAGGAATGAAATAAGAGCAAATGCAAACCTAAAAAGATTCCTCATTTCTTTTTCTGCCCATGTTTGTACCATTTTTCTGGGATTATGCTTGCAGTACCCATTTCTAAACCGGTAATCTCCTTTCACATATCTATCTCTATCCCTGATATCAATCAGATCATAAATTTCAGTTCATAAAATAATTTAAGACACATCTGTGAATCAAGAAACTTCCATTTATTGTAGCAATTTGTGCTTTTTGGGTATCTAAGGAATTATTATAAGGAAATAAATAAGTAAGCACACACTCCCTAAATTCAATTGAAAAGAAAGAGGAAATATGTGATAATATTAAAGATCGAAGCCATGGAAGAAAATTTTGCATGATAAAACAAAAATAATATTTGATAGTTTGCTTAAATTCACATCCCAGTGCCCTTTTCATAAAGGAAAAAAAAATTTAAGTAGCCTATGCAATTCTTAATATTTTGGTGTTCACGATAATCTGTAATAATGAAAGAAGTTCGAACAAGCTAACACTTATAATACTTACTTAAATCCCAAAACAGATGTTTTGTATACTTTAATTGCAAGTTCTTGACCATTGGATTTGGTGGCATGATAAACATTTGCCTGTTCAAAAATACAAAGAGAGTTAACAAACAGAAATATTATTAACATATAGAAAAAATTATCCACATATAAAACCTTAATCACGAAAAAAAAATCTAAAACATGTAAATAAAAGCTTTTGGTGTATAACATACTTCTTTTCCAGTTGAAATGCACCCATTGATATCTTGAAACACTCCTCTGTTTAGCATCTTAAATAAAATCATGCGCGTTCTGGGATCAATTGCCTAGAGGAATTTTAGCATTAGTAGCATACAAATTAGTTAGACTAACACCAATTAGTTAGTTAGTTGTTACTAACACCAATTAGTTAGACTAGTTAGTTGTTAGTTAGACTAATTAGTTAGCTAAACTAGTTAGTTTTATAAGTCTTATCGTACTTTTTCAGATAAAAACAATTCTCTCGTAATTCAATATATTTTTCTTTCCTTTTCTCTCGTTAAAAATTGTAAAATTTTATGAAATAATTAATGTTAACCTGTTCAACGGTGGCTCGGTCGGCTTTCTCGGTAGTTCGAGTTTTACCAATAGCCATGTCTCTGACAGTTGCACGAATTGCTGTGGTAACAGTGTTAGACATGCCAATATTCATGCTTCCTTCTTCCCATTCCTCTAAAGGAGAAGCTCGAATGTGATGGGAGAATTTTTGGTAGCGATTGGAGAGAGGTTGGAAGGTGGAAGAAAGGGAGTGATGGCCACCATGAGCATTGGGACGCCATGAACTAATAACATCTATCGAGTCATATTCGATTTTCGAATCCGAAGAAAACGATTCATATTCATCTTTGTGTTGAGTTTCAGGTAGGTGTTTTTTCGCCATTGATGACCGATAAACAAGTTACGTGGAAGCAAAGGCACTACTATAACTGCTCATGATAACTAACCATAATTTGAGATATAAAAACTGTTATGAGTCTTTTTTTTTAAATAAATCTTTTCTTTTTTTGTTCTATATCAAAATTTTAATTTAGTAACAAACATTTTCATTCCCGTGATGTGTGCTACAGTAGTGGGGCCCACTTCGATCGTTTTACTAAACGATTTTTGGCTGGTTTGCGTTTCAGTTTGAACGCGTGATCCATTACATTTTTGTGCCGTTTTTGTGAAAATTTGATAAAAAACTGTTTCTGCAATCTTTTTAAATAAAAGTTATTTTACTATTTCTATCCACTCACGAAATCGGTTCCTTCATTTTAAAATATAATAATTTTGATATTTTACCTTAATTTT
The DNA here is from genome assembly GCA_037974755.1 of Cicer yamashitae. NCBI lineage: Eukaryota > Viridiplantae > Streptophyta > Magnoliopsida > Fabales > Fabaceae > Cicer > Cicer yamashitae. The sequence continues at coordinate 132,900 of JBBPBQ010000002.1, forward strand.
TTAATTAAAAAATAGTAACAAGATATACTTATACTTTAAATAATGTGATATATGATAAAACGATAAAATAAAATAATAAAATTCTAATAAAATTCTTTAAATTTTTATTTTATTTTTATAATTTAATTAATGACATATGAATAATTAATGTATTAGATTATTATATATGATGAAATTGCATGCCACATCATTTAAAATATATAAAAAATTTATTTTTTAATTCAAAAATCTAAAAGAGAAATTTAAATTTAAAATAAAAGAACAATTCCGTGAATTAAAAAAATAGAGGAATAAAAAATACAATTAAACCTAAATAAAAACTGTGATTCAAAATTTATTTTTGCTAACACTTAGATGCATTCTTAAGTTTGGAATGCACTGGTCAATTTCCAATTATATTATGCCACCTGTTAAGTCTACTAAATCTAAACAACACTTATGTTGTTTGCGTGAGATGATTTAAAAGATACCGAAAATGTTATGACTTTATTATACAAAAATAGTATAAATAGAGATAGTTCCAAAGTGTACTCAATGGATAATACAACTTAGAAATGCTTACAAACAAAAAGTAAATCAACACTTAAACAACAACTAGTTAACATAAACAAAGAAACTACTAGTAGCCAATAGTTTTATAATTTGATTAGGTCCACCACTAGATTATATCTATATTTAAGATTAAATATATGAAGTTGGAATCAAATGAAGGTTGTTTTTCCTAGCCACAGCAGCTCCAAAAGCTTCAATCATATCCAACTCCTCTGCTTTTATTCCATTTGAAAGTTTCCAATCAAAGTGGTACAATAATGCAGCCAAAGGAAGTTCAATATTAGCTAATCCAAATAAAATTCCAGGACACATTCTCCTTCCCGCCCCAAAAGGAATGTACTCAAAGTTATTATTTACTTTATTAAAATCAAAACCAATTTCATGAAACCTCTCAGGTATAAACTTCTCTGCATCATACCAATACTTAGGATCTCTTCCAAGTGCCCAAGCATTTATTATCACTTTAGTCTTTATAGGTATTTCATATCCACCTATGTTGCATGCTTCCCTGCATTCTCTTGGAAGCAACATAGGAACAGGTGGGTGTAATCTCATGGTTTCTTTGATAACTGATTTCAAGTAACTAAGTTTGTGTAAATCACTCTCATAAATTCTTTTCTTTCCCTTAAAGGCTTCTCTTATTTCGGCTTGTGTCTTCTTCATCACTTTTGGGTTTTTCATCAACTCTGACATACTCCATTCTATTGCTGTTGCTGAAGTATCACTCCCAGCAGCGAACATGTCCTGTTCAATTTCACATATACTATGTTAAAACAACTTTTCATCGTGACAAAAAACCCACATAACGTTTATTTGTATTGAAATATATGTGTCATGTTTGAAATTGAAATATTTTGTTGCCTTAAATTATTTATCACTTTATAATGTTAGGAGTTAGGACACATTATTTATCACTTTATTTTAAAATATTCTTACTAGCTTTTATAAAGAGACTAAGAAATTAGAATCTATTATAATATATTAAAACAACTCTGTAGATTGACACATCACACACTTATGTGCCACATCATAATTCTACATCACTTTGTAGTACTCTCCATATGCTTCTACAATTCATCTTACATCTTTTATTTCTCAATTTAGTTTTTACATCTCACACATTATTATATACATATGTTGAGAACCCACACAAAAAAGTTTTTCATGGAATAATTTTACTATCAAACCTCCTCGTGAAAATAATTTTACTATCTTTTCACTTCAATCAACTTTCAGTGCTCCTCCATTTTTAATTTTGTATATTCAAATTAGTTGATAACAAAATATATCATATCTTGTGCTATCTCAAGAATCGTTCTTTAAATTCATTCTTAAAATCATTTTCTCGCTCCACTTAAATTTTATCCATCTTCTATTTTTCCTTTTCTTTTTTTTATCTATGTAGTTCTAATCTAATATGGTTTCTCAATTTTCAATTTTCACCCCAAATATCAATGGAAAATGTGATATTGTGTAACCTTTTAAGCGACTTTATAAACTAGATCAAAACTTATCTTTAGGTCATTTTCTTTCTCCATTTAATTTTACTCATCTTCTATTTTTTCTTTTTTATTTTTTATTTATGTCTTTCAGTTCTATTTTAATATGGACAACACATTTTTTTTTTGAATACAAATCATTTGTTTTTCTTTAACTAAGATCCCGTTGAATACTTTTGAACTCTTAAACCACAAAATGACATTTTCAATTTTTTTTTTTTTAGAATTTTAGTTCAACTATATATAATATATAACTAGATATAAACAAGTATTACGGTTCACTTTAACCAAAAAATTACAAGTCAAATAGCATAGCAAATTTGTTTTGGTCCCAATCATCATGCATCTCTACGATTAAAAAACTAATAATAGAAAATATAACTAGAGTCTACGATTATTAATTATATAAGTTTTCACTTAAATCATGGTTAATATTTTATATCCATGAGGTGTTAGTTAAATAGTAAGATTTTGATATTATAGACAAAGTTTAAATTCAACCCGAAATGCCTGTAAAATGATGATTAGTTCTATTTTGACTAATAATAATGTTTCCATCCCTAAAAAATTGATAACTTTTTATGATTAAACTTTTGCAAAACATTGTTTTTATCATATTATTTAAGGAGTAAAAATACTTATTTAATTACAAACTCTACAATTTCTTCTATCTCATTTATTCTTCTTATAACCTTTTGTAAAAGTAATACATCAATAAATTATATATATCACATTCAAAAAAAATATTGCGGGTAATATTCTAGTATGTATAATTTTATGACAAATTTAATAACTAACCCATAGGACAGCTTTGATATTGTCGTTTGTGATTGGGATCTTAAAAGTGCCACTTTGTTGAACATGTAAAAGAACATCAACTAGATCTTCACCTTCTCCTTGATTATGGTTTAATTGATGTTCTTTGATAATGCTTTCTAAAATCTTATCAAGCTTCTTTTTCATATTTTCCAATTTAGCTTTCATCCTAGTAATCACATGAATAGGCTTAAATGAAGGGAACAAATCAGCAACATCAAAACCACCAGCCATTTCCACTGCTTTCTTAAGCAAACACAAAAGCTCTTCTTCACAATCATTTTTTTTACCAAACGCTGCCTTTGAAACAAAAGCACTTACCAAAGGGTAAACTATTTTAGTAAAATCAAGTGAACCTTGAGAAGCAGAGAAGTGAATCATTTGAATGAATTTTTCCACCTCATCTTCTCTAATGGAAGAAAAAGAATTGACCCTTTTAGCACTAAGAAGTTCTAATGTACATATTTTTCTCATTTGTCTCCAATAATCACCATAAGGAGCAAAAGCAATATCTCTTGAATCATAAGCTAATATTTGAGGACAGAGGAGTTGTGGCCTTTGAACAAAATTAAGATCATGTATTTTCATTATTTCTTTGGCTATATTAGGAGATGAAATAATCACTGATGAAATTTCACCAAGTTGAAGATGCATAAGAGGTCCATATTTTTTTGATAGGTTTCTAAGTGTATGGTGTGGAAGTGATCCTGAAAATGCTAGTTGATGTAAGTTTCCTATTAGAGGAAGTTTCCATGGTCCTGGTGGAAGTTTATGAACCAAGTTTTTCACTTTGATTTTTTGCTTATAAATCTTTGTTAGACAAAGAAGCAAGAAGAGTAGTAAGGAAATTATTAGGAAGGAAGATTTTAATTCCATGGCATTATTACCACTTTGAAACTGATGTTTAGGATCTTCTAGCCTTCCCAATATACATATTCATATAAACTCAAGAGTATATATAAAAAAATTGCATCTACTTGTATTAAACAAATATCATGAGGCAACAAGGTGATTATATTATGAGTACCAGAGTTTACAATATTAACGGTTAGATCATATAGCCAAATTTCAAATTTATATACATTTTTGTGTTTCATCATTAATGTAAGACGTATGTAATTAACAATTGGGGTATATATAATACAGCAAGATGCTTTCAAATTTTGAACTATGATTCCTTATTAAAGAGACAAACATGTGCTTACTGATACTGAGGAACAATGGTTCATTTGAATTAATTTTTGTCTTATAGTATCAGCTGTCACATTATGTAATTAATATTTATTTATATCATTTTTTAAATATCAATAAATTGTTTTTTTTTCTCTAATACTTTTTTTATTAACTCTTATGTTCTTAATAATGAACTCTATTAATTCAGAGTTTGACTGAGAGGTAAATAAAGTCTGACGAAGAATTATTCTAGTGAGAAGTCAAACTCGAGTTCTCCCAAACAATTTGTCTTTAATTGAAACTAATTAATCATTTGAGTCCAATATTTAATTCTCTAATACACTTATTTATATCTCATTCTATTTAACAATCTTATTAATTACTACCTTCATCTCTAAACATAGAATTTCTTTGATCAAATCATGATAACTAAGAAACGTGATATAATAGTACTAACTCATGACTCAATTAGAAGCGGACATAACTAATAACACATATATTAAGAATAATAGTTAACTACATTTAATTTTCTTGATACAATAAAATATTACATTTCCAAAACTAACTCAACATTTCATTTAATTTTATATGATAATTTGTTATGGTCAAGGATATTTTGATTAGTATTGAATATAGTAAAATTAGTTAATTTTTGTTTATATTTTGGTCCCACTAATTGTAACTAATTTTTGTTTATATTTTGGTCCACTAATTGGATTTAAGAGGTGAATGAATTTCAGTTAAAGACGAATTATTCAGGAGAATTCGAAGTTTGAATTATAATTAGAATAATTTTTTTGTCATATTTTACTTACCTCCCGACCAAATCTAAATTACTAGGACTATTTTCTCCTAAAAGTCAAATTGTTAAAATAAATAAATAAAAGTTATTTACAATTTCACCATTCCTTTCCAATCCAAGAATCATTTTTTTAAAAAATCGTAAAAAGTTAGGTATTTTCTATACTTTTTATCGACAAAAGCGGATAAATACGTTAGTGTTGATTTTCACACAAGTATAAAATCAATCTTAAAATAAAGATTTCATTGTAGTTTTGATCTCTTTATTTTTATCAATTCACTAAATTAGTTATCATGTTTTAAAATTCAACAATTTTGGTATCTCTTTTTGATTTTCTAGCTAAAAAAATATTGATTAAACATATTTTAAATGACGCAACATACAATCTAGAACTATCTAGATGTATTAATTGTTTATATATTATTAATTAAATTACAAAATGAATATTTTTAGAAGTTGAAATTGAAAATTTTATGATTTTTATTGCAATTTCATGAGTATTCATCATTGAACACTATTGATCATATGTTACATTCTTTAAAATATATCATATCATAACTTTTTAATTTAAAAATTCAAAAGAAATACCGTTTAATTTTAAAATAGAACAAATATTTTTACAAATTAAATAAAAATAAAAAATAAATCAAAAGTGGAAATTAAGTCTAGAATAAATGAGAGGTGTCCACGTTTGGGGGACGTAAATATGTAAGATAAGGTAAGAAGGCATAAAATCATATAAAATTTAAAGAAATGAAGATAAGATTGTATTGATATGATTTCTGCAAACAGCTTCATTTACATCCACAAATTGAATTGAACAGACTTAAAAGGTTAGCTGCATATGCGAATGATAGCTAGCTACCTACAATTAAGGAACAAAAAACAAGATGAAAAATCTCAGCTTGAAATTAAAACTTCATCTTCCAAGTTCCTCCAACCCCTCTTGTTCCCTTTTTACTTCAAAAACCCCTCAATTACTTATCAAACCCACCAAATTAGTAACATCCTATGGGTTCAAAAACTTGAAACACCAACCTTCTAAATTTGAAGTAACACTTACAGAACAAACTCCAGTGACTCTCAAACACACACCATTAAAGAAACTTCAATTTCTTGAAAATGGAAATTCAAGGATTGTGATAATGGGAGCTGTTTCTTTGGGAATTTTGTTGGTTCTGAGTGGAATGGATGAACAAAAGGCATTGGCTTTGGGACCTGAAGGACCACTTGTGGAAGAGTTTTGGGACAACGTTAGAAGGTATGGATTGTATGCACTAACTGTTAGTACAGGTGCTATTTACACAATCTTGCAGCCTATTTTTGAGCTTCTCAAGAATCCAATTACTGCAATTCTTATCCTTTCTATTTTGGGTGGTGGCTTCTACATTGTTTCTCAAGTTCTTTCTGCTATGGTTGGTGTTTCTGATTTTAGTTATGATTATGGAAACTAGATTCATTCATATATACATAGATAGCTCCAATTTCTTATTATATCTAAGGACCCTTCATTTTTACTACTATATAATAAGGTTTGAGGGTGATTCTTAAATGGTTCTCGACAATTTTTATATTGGCAATTTTTAATGTTTAATGGTTCTGCTGTTTTTGTGAGTTTTTTCTTGGGGTTTATCTACTGCATCGGTTCTGGTATTGGTTTTGGGTGTTCTACATAACTTCTTGTAACAAGACCATCATGTTGCTGACTATAGACACAGTTTGGAATTGGGTTTAGTATTTATTTTCTTAATTTCTTTAATTTTCAAGAAATACATTTGAGTTAAGTATGTAAAATCACTAGGTTGTCTAATGTAGACGCACGTGTGGGTGTGTATATATATATATATTCAGTTATGAGTCCATTAGATACAGGTTTAGTTTAAGATCTATTTGATAAAATTAAACTATAAATTAATAAATCAGATTATGGCCGATAAACTAGTTGATGAAATATGCAAGATATGACATTAATAATATTTTAAGTTATAAACTATAAATTTAAATGCTACTTCAGATAGCATTTCAAAAAGAGTTATAATCTAGTGTAATAAGCTCATTTATAAAATACATTTTATTTGATCAAACAAATTTATAAATTGGTCTAATAAATTATAAAATAGTGTGTTGACATTAGTGATTTCTTCTCTCATCTCCAATATTATCTGGATTGGCTAATCTAAAATTGTTAATTAGGGGGTTTTTAAGAACATAAGGACACAATAATTCAAGGTGATTGCTCATTCAACCTCTCAATGTTATTCACCAATGCAAAAAATACTATCGGAATCACGATTTCAATACATTTTTATTAATCTTTTAACTACCAAAAGCTCTCTTTCGAAAAGTTACTGTGTTTTTTTGGGCTTAACAGCAACCCTCTTAGTTCAAAAGAAATAAGCCCAGCCCAATATTTTGGAAGTGCAATAAGCCCAGCCCAATATTTTGGAATTTGGGCAGGAAGGTTTGGAAAAAGCCCAATATTTTTCGACTGTTTTGTTTAAACAAAAAAATCTACTGAAAGTTGAAACATTCTCTGATTCAACAATATATTTTGATTGTTGAAAAAAAAAACAATATATTTTTGTAGTATAACCAATTAAACTATGAGTTGAAGAATATTAATATTTATTTTATTTTCTTAACTAAAGAATAAACCAATCACATTATTTTTTTAAAGTAACCTTGCAAATATAATGTTATTGTAAAATTTTTATAATAACTACTTAAAAAATTATACACATAATTGATTGTGGTGTATTGACAGTATATATAAATCAAATTTATGTATTATTTAATAAATATAAGAAGTATTTTTATAGAAAAGTTTGAATAAAATTTATAGAAAAAAGAGATGTCCCAAACGATACAAAAACTTCTATGTCTTGTACCAAAAGAAAAACTAAAAGTCCCAACTCCTATCATCTAAAACAATAATTATGGTTAAAAAAGTATATATATAAAAATTATTTAACTATTTTTTATTTATATTTTAAGTATATACTTGATGGTTGCAAACAATAGATGCAAGAGAATGAAGATAGCTGTAAGTTTTTTTTATAATCGTTTGGTTTTCAAGGAAATAAGTCTTAGTAATTTGGAGTTCGGCCATGAGATTCTTATAATTTGAATTAGACCCTACACAATTTCTACAAAAATTAGAGTGTCTTTCTTTTTATAAATTGACTTGTAATAGACTATGATATCATATTAAATTTTATATTACGTCTAATTCATCCCTACACAACCGACTTTGTAGAGTTATGTAGGGCTCAACCCAAATTTTAAGATAATAATAGAGTATATCCAAAATCCAATGAGAGTCTCACATTTGATGAGATAAGAACTGATAAAGTGTTTATAAATAGTGGATAATCCTCATCCAATAAATTAATTTTGTGGGAACGTGTAGAGCTTAATTTAAATTTTAAAATGAAATCATAATTTATCTGAGATCTATTGGAAGATATTAATAAAGACACATAATTGAAGTCTAGTCCAATACATGGACTCCAATTAGTGAGGGCCTCAAATTTTAATTTTATTTTTTATAATATAATAAAATGAGAGTGAATTTTTTTAGTTAAAAATATTTTTAATTCCTACAAAATTATGACATTTTATGTTTAGTTCCTAAATCTTTTTATTCACTTCTAATCTCTATTTTGATTTTATAGAGATTATTTTTATGGACTAAAAAAAATCATTTTTTACAAAAAAAAAATTCAAAATAGAAACTAAATTAAAGTGAATAAAAATAAATTTAGAGACTAAAAATCTGATAATTTTTTAATAGGAATTCAAATAAAATTTTATAGGGACTAAATGTTTTTTTTAATTATTAAAATTATACTTTTTTAATTAAAAATCCAATTTTGAAAAATAAAACCAAAATATTTAAAACCACCTTTATCATCTAATATATGATATACTACGTGAATAAATTATAATAATGAAGTGCTTGACACATTAATTAAAGCCTTAATGTTATCGGAGATGTTTTTTTAATAATTTAATAATACTTTTAAAAAAGCAAGTATAGTCATCGGTGCATGTTTTTTTTCAAAATTATTCTCCTATTTTAAAAGTCGATAATTTTAATTTTTCATTCTTATTTTTTTAACTAAAAAATAACGACGTGACATGCTTTAAATAACATGATATATAATAATTAACATTCATAAAATTATAATAAAACACCGTAAAAACTTAACTATCAATTTCAGAATTATTTTATATTTTTAATTTAATCATTGACATATGAATAATTAATGCATCTAGATTGTTTTTGTATCATGAAATGGTATGTTGCGTTATTTAAAATTTGAGGAAGAATTCAAAACTGTCGACTTTTAAAATAGAAAGACTAATTCTATAAATTGATAAAAATAGATAGACTAAAACTGTAATTAAGTCTTTTAGTTTTATATATTTCTATGGTTCTTATCTTATTGCTATCATAGATTAATTTACTGATCCTTAACTAATATTGTTTCGCTTAATCGTGAATATTACTGATTAAATAAACTAATAGGCTGAAGATCATATGAACTGAATATTAATGCCGTTCAATATATATCTTGTCCAAAAGAGAGAACACGATTATTTTTGTGTGAAAGCAAAAAAAAAGGAGGAAGTGTGAAAATATAATGTTCCAAGCATTGCAAAAAGATTGTCTTTGTAGAAGTTTAAGTGGTGAATATTACGTACATATAACAGACATGACTCATATAACCATTATCTTAAGATTTTAGGTTAATCTATGAGATTGAAGTCTCTCATAGATTTGAATTATTTCATCAATTAGATTTAAATGTTGAATTGTGTATGATGAGCCAATGACTATGATCTCATTGTATAAATTTTTATCTTAACTAGACAATCGCTCTCGCCACAGTAGACATATTATATGATGATATGATCAAAAAGAAAAATATCAATATTTAATTTTTAATCATCCAAAAGATTACAACTTTTAGTCGTTTTATAATTAGATAATAACACATAACATTGTGTGACCTATTATATCATCTACTATATCTACTATATATGTTATTCATTTTACAAATGCTCATGTGTCTCGGCTTCTTTGCCCCAAATACACTACCTTAAGATACGATCATATATTTTACAATTTCAGAAGTTAAATTCTAATAAAAAAAAAATTGGGACATTGGATGAAGATTTACTAACAATAAATTAACTATTTCTCTTGTTGGGCCTTTTTTTTTTCTAGTGTGGGCTCAACATTTTAGGTCTCCTTTTTCTTTCTATGTAATTGAAAGTTTATTTTATTAATCTTCTTAATAGTTTCCAAATTTTATTTGATACATAATTTTAATGAGAAAAAAATACCTTGGAATTAACATATTATAAAGTCAAGTCAATTCAAAACATTCATTTTTGTTACCAAACAAAACTAATTATAAAGTCAATTTTATTGAAAAAAAAAGAAAAAAATTCAATATGACACACAAGCTCTTTTAGTAGCAGAAAACAAAACGTCACAATGATGATGATAAAGAAAAGAGGGTTACGGGAAAACCAGGAAAAAAACAAACAAAAAGAGTGTGAACCAGACAAAGTGAAAAATTCGGGAATCACCAAAGAGTAACCAAAGAGTTCCCTAATTTTTTGATTGATACTGGAGCTACCTGTTCTTTCTCAGATACGTAAAGAGTTCCCTAATCAATTATTGTGCGTTCTTCTCATCCCTTAATAGTGCATTTAATTTATGCAATTCTTGCTGTGGTCTCTGTATAATATTGCATTTATGCATTATGCAGCTTATAGGATTTTTTTTTAAGAACTACTTTTTGTGACATAAAAAGAAAATGAAACTATTGAAAACTCCAATGAGCTGTTTTAAAAATAGGATTTAACAATTGCCTCTTACTAATAAAATAATTTGGGTCTCCCTAAAATAAAATTTGGCATTCTAGACTAGTGTATTGGATCTGAAGGGCCACGTCAAATTTGGTTTTTACGGCAAAAAGGGTAAATACAAAAGGTAAACATTTTAAGGTTTTAAAAATGTCCATTTGGAAGCATTGGAGACATTATTGGCTGTTTTCATGATTTCTAAACTTTCCAAAGGAGAAATTATTTATTTTTAAAAAAATAATTATTCTTCCTGGTTAATTAAACGAAAATTTGAACAAGTGAGATCATCGATTTCTTTATAGAACAAGTTGATCTAGTTGAATCAACTTTCTCAGGTACCTAACCATTTTTTAGCTTTTATGCTTATTGGTCTTTAACCTTTACACTACTTCTTTGTATGCCTTTTAAAAAATCAATGATCCTCCAAGTGTGATTATTATTTTCAATTTTACAGTATCTTAAGAACAATTAGGATTGTATTGATTTATATAGTATTTTTTTATTCATGGTTTATATATAGCATTATAGCCTATGAGTATTATTATTATTTTTCAAATTAATATGTAAACACATTAGTTTCTACTATATTGAATTAAATGATAATTGTTGGTAAATCTGATTATCACGATCTAGGAATTCAATGGAGAAAATTTCCAAAGTTTCCCTAACTAATATAGTAGTAGTAAGGAAAAGCACTAATATGTCAAGATAAATTACTTTAGAAAAAGATGAACTTGTTGTAGGAAAAAATTCACTCCATTATTGAAAGAAACTCTACTACTTGTTAGTTCTTTGATTTCTACTACTATTTTTTAGTGTTGTCAAATAGCTGTTGTAGTATTGCGGAAATTGAACAAATGGCTAATGCTCTACAATATACTATTTAATACAAAGTGTTGTCAAATAGCCGCTATTGCGGCACTATAGCGCTATAGTTTAGCGGAATTTGAACAAACTACTATTTTCTGCAATTTGCAATTGATAACACTGCTATTTTCATAAACAACTTCAAGCTTAAGAACATGGCAGAAGAAATCTAAGTACCTTACAACAATTCAGGTAACAAATGAAACATTTGTAAGTAAATTGATGGGCAGTGATGAGGCTCAACAGTTATTGCTTTCAGAGTCAAGGGATCATTCTCAAATCATCAATGAGAAGAGTGACCTTCAGAGAAGAAGACCGCGGCGCGGTGGTGCTTCAGAGACAGAGATCAATCTTCAAGAGCAGAATGGTGCCCAAACCCCTTTACATCATCAATGTATGACTGAAAAACAAGAAGCAGAATTCCATTTCAGGCCAGTTTTCTTATATTTAGCAGCTTACTTAGGAACAGGCACCTTATGTTTCTTTCTCACAAGTTACCAAATTGAGGGTATAAAAACCAATGGATTTCTTGATGCCCTTTATTTCTGTGTTGTGACAATGACAACTGTTGGATATGGTGATCTTGTTCCTAATAGCCCTTTAGCAAAACTACTTGCTTGCATTTATGTCTTCACTGGCATGGCTCTCGGTGGCTTAATTCTTAGCAAAGCAGCAGATTACATTGTTGAAAAACAGGAAATATTTATTTTGAAGCCATATGCAAGGCTGAAAAATTTGGTGTAGAAGAGATTGCTGAAGAACTTGGAACTAACAAAAGCAAATACAAATTTGTGCTTGCAGCATCCACTTTTTGTGTCCACATGATTGTAGGAACTGTTTTTCTGTGTTTTATTGAAAATCTAGATTTTGTGGATGCACTCTATTGTGTTTGTTCCACAGTCACTACTTTAGGTTATGGAGATAAGAGCTTCTCAACTACTATTGGTCGAACTTATGCTGTGTTTTGGATATTGAGCAGCACCATTTGCTTGGCTCAGTCTTTTGCTTACCTTGCTGAACTCTATACTGATGATAGACAAAGATCACTTGCAAAAATGGTTCTTACCCGAAAATTTTCGCCCCTTGATCTTGAGGCAGCAGATCTTGATGGAGACAAAGCTGTCAAGTAGGACAATAAAAAAAGACACTGCTAAGCTTAATTATATGGATTTGTTTTGCCCTCAATCACAAATCTCATGCATTTATGCTTGCTGACTGCGTCTATGCGTGAATTTGTGGCTGTAGTCAATCCAAATCCTAATGATATATATGTATTCTTTTTCTTTCTATCGTTTGCAGTGAGAGATGCATCAAGTTCATATTTATAATTATAAGACCTCATTACTTGTATTGCATTGATAGATAGCTCCAATATTTAGCTATATATTAAGCTATCAAACGATCATATTCAACATCTATTTTTATTTTGTTTTTCCAGTGCTGCAGAGTTTGTTGTATACAAGTTAAAGGAAATGAGAAAGATCAACCAAGAAGATATTTCAGCTGTGATGGAGATTTTTAGAAAACTAGATTGTGATCACTCAGGAACCCTGACTGAATCCGATATCAGAAATTCTGAATTCTGAACCATCTTAACATTATGACTGTCTACTATATAAATCATGAATTTCAGTTTAGATTTTTAACATTTTGTCTTTGTTAATTTTTTAAATTAATTGAAACTTAATACTACCAGATAAATAAATCTAACAGCAAGATGGAATTAGCTTCAACTGCTAGGTTTTTTTTATATATTTGTAAATATCATTTGAATGAAAATTATCCAAATATAAGTTGTTAAAGTTCTTGCTTCAATTTGTTTTTGTTATTCTAAATCTTCTGGTAAAGCAATTGTCATTGTAGATGTTCTTAAATGCAAAAACACAAGATTTAATGAATTGGAATACACATTTGAGAATTTATATTTATATTTTCATTCATGTTTGTGACATTCTTATACACATAGGATTGCCACAATTATCATTTGAGCATGGATTTAAATACAAAGAACAATATATAATTGTTTTGGTTTCTATCTAAATGAAACAGTGAAACTTGAACCACCTTTGATGCATTTAGAAGTTTTGAACATCCTATGTATATTCTGGCATTCCTGCTACATAATCCAAGATCCCTTCACCAGCTTTTTTGTCGCGATCTTCAGCTGAGAATTTGGAAACACCTCCAAAGGCTATTATTGCAACAAAGAACATAGTAGTGGAGGCAAACAAGGGCCAAAAATATGTGAGAATGGTCATGATTCTTGGGGCTGCATATAACACAGAGGAAATGGTTAGTGAAATTGCTATTACTATAGAGATTTGGTATTTATAACGGAGAAGCTTTTCTAGTACATCCATGATGACCTATTGGTAATTTGTGAAATGGAGGAAATAAGAGGATGGTTATTTATATAAGTATCTTCATTAATTAACAAGTTTTCCTTTGGTATGGTATAGATACTTTGCCATTTTAATTCAAAGGTCGATTGGTGGTGTCCTTTTTGGTGTTGGGCTTTATTAATTAGTTTGGAAATTGGGAATGGAGACTAAAGTTTAGAGGAAAGGCACATATTCTTATTCTTCTTTGTGGTGATTTCCTTTTCCTGTTAAGGCACAAAAACACGTGAATTTATTATTATTAATCAATGCACTTTTTTTGTCTTAAAAAATTTAGTCCTAAAGTAAATAAAGTCTATCAAATATTAATATTATTTTGGTTAGAGTTTGAATTCAGTTCTCCAAAATGATATTAACGGATGAACATTTTACAATAGTCCTATAAGCTAATATTATTGTTACTCTTGGTTAAATGTAAGTTTTGTTGAGAATAGAAGGAATAAAGAGAAAAAATATGTGAGACACAGAGAGGTGATAAAAATGGGTCGAGATTTTCTGGTGTAGGGAAATCACAATTACACGTGGGTGACAATGTCGACAGTTGATTAAGACCAAACGTTTGAAAGAAATAACTATGTCACATATTTATCGGAGAGAATTTGTTTCCGTGAGAAACAGGACAACTAACAATTGATTATCAGTGTATAAATTTTTATATTAAGCTTATATCTTATCCTTTGGATAATATATATGACATATACGAAATATAAAATTCAAGTGGTTATTTAATTTGTTGGACATATAAAATATTTAACATGTTTGGTGTACCTGATAATTGGTCCGGGTATTATTGGGATTTTTTCTACAAATTCAATTCAATGTCATCCGCGTGCATTTCAACCTCCACATCATGTATAAAAAAAATAACACATTTTAATGTAACTCATAACCAACGTAAAGAGAGGACCACCTGAAGTTTTAGCTTGATCCCACTTTCATTACATCACTGTAGTATTAGTAATAGCGAAATTATATTTAAGAAATTAAATCATCAAGTTGAATCATATTTCATAAGAAAATTCAACTTCGATGGTATCCCATGAAGTGTTTGTTCATTTTGTTGTTGGTAAAGCCTCAATCTCTTTGTCGCGTATATCTTCTTGTGTTCAGAAACAGCTTGAGCTGTGGACATTTCTTCTACAAAAACTAACATTTTTTCTACAAAAACTATTTAAATTATTATTTTTTAAATTGTTATAAGTATGCTGAGAGTGGGAATCGAACCCCTCAAACTATCCTTATATCCCCTTAGAAGATGACCTTTATAGATTAATAAATGTGAAAACACATGTTTTAGTTTATAAATAAGTATATGAAATGAGAGAGTGACAAGTATGAAGGTAGAACTAGGAGTAGCCGGCTTGGCCGGCCTGTTATGCATTTGTGAAGATTGCTTGACCAAAGGGGAAGCTCATCTCATAATCTAATTGTTTATTACTTATCATTTATTATATGTAACCTTGACCTGAGAGCCTCCATTTGTTGTTAGTGTTTTTGGACTCAGCCCTACTTTGTCATTTAGCACCACCTAAAAACAAAACCAAATCAAAATATTGTGCATATTATATAATATATAAGTCAGAGAGTTCTTCCATTTGTATATATATCTGTGTGTGCATTTCCAGTGCTCAAACTAAGGGAAGGAAAATGGGGAGGTGTGAAGAGCAATATGGAGAGGAGCTTCCACTTGTTATGTCAGACCCTATAGTATTGGAGATTAATCGTTTGCATAACCAAATCAAAGGTTCTTTCTTATCTCTTTTTCATTCTTCTATGTGTTTTTGTTTCCATCATCAGGATCAGTTTGTGTCACTGTCAACTGTTTGATTCCCACTGTTTCTGTACCATACTGAATATTGACATGCTTTATTTTCGTTGATTTCCTTATTGCATATTTGAAATTGCAATAAGTTTGACAAAATCACGATAGCAGTGTAATTTTATTGAAGTTCCAAAGTATAGTTTTTGTCAAAATCACGGTGACATGTTGTGATTCCCCCAAACTCACCATCAATCCTAACATGTCATTAGCCTATAATGAATATAAGTTGAATATAGTTCGAGAATGTACAATTCTCTCGTCAGTATCTTCATATCAGTAATTTGTCAATAAACCTTATAAGTTATAACTGAATGTAATCATTGTTGCAGAAAAAGTTAAGGAGCTAGCAACTTGTCAGGGTGAAGTCAAAGCATTAAGGATAACTGAAGCTCTGAAGGATAAAGCCATAGAAGAGGTATGTTTATTAAATTAATCTATACAAACATTTTATTGTCTTGGAATTGGGAAGGAAAATTGGTCATCTTACATGGCATATCATAATCCCCTTGATGCTTTAGGGACCATTATTTCATGCATGTTAAAATAGAAAAGTATGAAACTACCTACTTATTTTCAGTATAGTATAAAATATATGAATTTTTCAGTTTTCAGTACTAATTTTGGCTGTAAACCTCTTCCACCAATTCCAGTTGAGAAATGAAGTTAGTAAACTGGATGAGAGACTTAGAGCTGCAGAGGATCATTTAAAGCAAAAGGTGTACTGATTTGGTATACTAGTAAAGTATTTCTTTTGAAACAAGAACCATATCCAAAATTGTTAGAATCTAAAATGAATGTTTTTCAAAATCTATTGGTATACAGAATCTAGAAATCAAGAAACTGACAGATGAAAAGAAAGAGGCATTGGCTGCACAATATGCAGCAGAAGCAACACTTAGAAGGGTGCATGCAAATCAAAAGGATGAAGATTCTGTTCCAATTGATAATGTCATTGCCCCTCTTGAAGCTGAGATTAAAATGTATAGGAATGAGGTAAATTAGAAATAGTACAGTTTTGAACAAAGATTAACCATTTGCAAGGAAAGAACAAAATGGAAGTGAATTTTATGGACTGAAAACACTAACATCCAATTTGGCTTCATAGATTACAACACTTCATGAAGATAAGAAAGCTTTGGAACGACTCAAAAAGTCAAAAGAGACAGCATTGTTAGAAGCAGAAAAGATTTTGCAAAGTGCACTAGAGAGGGCTCTAAGAGTTGAAGAAGTTCAAAATCAAAACTTTGATTTAAAGAGACAGATTGGTATCTACCAGGTAGGATTTTCTGTTTTCCATTTTTTATATTTGGATTTTGATATGAAAGTGAAAATGTTTTAGCCAATTTACAACTAACATAAACAGGAGGAGCACAAAATTTTAGAGAAATCTCGCCGCCAAAAGATTCTTGAAGTTGAAAAGCTTGGCCAAACCATTCATGAACTTGAGGAAGTCATCTTAGCTAATGGTGCTGCAGCCAACGTTGTTCGCGATTACCAGAGACAGATTTCTGAATTGCAAGTAAGGATATATTATGGCTATTGGCATTCTGAACGTAATGTTGGATATATTGACTGTTTGTGGTAACTTGGTTGTTTGCATATAAATACTTAAGGAGGAGAAAAGGACATTGGAGAGGGAGCTAGCAAGAGTAAAAGTTTCAGCCAATAGAATTGCAAATGTTGTGGCGGCTAATGAGTGGAAGGATGAAAGTGATAAGGTCATGCCTGTCAAGCAATGGCTGGAAGAGAGAAGGATTATGCAGGTATGTATGAATATATTCCATGAAAATCTTTGAAGATTATATGATCTTGCTTCCATGCCCTATCAGTTTAGAGAAGAGAGTTTTTACTGAATACTTCATCATTTTACACATATTTTTTGGATAAACCAAAGTAACCCCGCGCGACTACAGAGACTAATCCTACGAAGTAATGAGATCTATTTTTGTTACTCATAAGGTGTTGTTGTTCCTAATAGCTACAATAGCAATATACTGAAATAAATCTAAAAGGGTAAATTTCAGTTTAAGAAGGTGTAAACTACAATTTTCCATATTTAAGGAGTCCAATCGAGAGAGGCTGTCCAACACTCTTCATGCACTAACTCCGGGTGTACTTACCTCCTGGCTGAACCCTGTATTACCAGGACTCCCTTCCCCTGAATACCGGAGGGTTAAGATTAAAAAATACTAATGCACTAACTTCAGTGAGACAATCTTACAAAGACAATCAAGACATCTCAATGAAATATAATCCATTATTTTCTTGCATATGTAGGCAGAGATGCAACGGTTGAAAGACAAGCTAACTATATCAGAGAGAACAGCTAAGGCAGAGTCACAATTGAAGGTATTTTTATCTGACTTATTTGTCTTCCATGTAAGCATCTAAATCAATTTTAAACGTCTAATTTGGTGTTGTTTACTTCAGGAAAAACTAAAAGTGAGGCTAAAAACACTGGAAGCAGGTTTAAAACATTTTTCAAGTTACTCAGCCACTTCAAATGTGTTTTCTTGGTCTCCAAAAGCAGAAAAGTCCAACATTAGAGGTTTTCTAACAAGTGGTGGACCAAGAAAGAGATCCACATCACAACCAAGAGCATCTTCTGTTGGAAGCCCTTTGTTCCAACAGACAAATATTAAAAAAAACAACACAGATATTGTCGGTGCGAATTTGAAACAGGGAAGCCCTACTAAAAAGAATTATACTTCTGCAGAAAACATGTTGAAGAAAGGGATGTGGGTCTCAAGAAGAAAAGTTGCTGATAGTGGTGAAAAGGAAAATGAGATGCAGGTGAACACTGACATGGACTCAAACAACTTCAATGATGAAAGAGAAGCAGCAGAAATCAAAATCATTGTTAATGTGGATGAAGACTTGCAAAGCAAGAAACCAAATGATTCTGGCAGTGACGATGTAGTGTCGAGTTTTCTATACGATAGGCTGCAAAAAGAGGTCATCAATTTGAGGATCTCTTGTGAAAACAAAGACAGTAGCTTGCAAGCTAAAGATGAAGAAATTAAGGTAATAGTAACAGCTACACCCTACTTCCACGGGTAGCGATTCTCTTCATTTCTTACTATAATGTTTTTGGTGTATAAATTTCGCATTTCATGAATTTGTGACATAATTAGACTTTTATACTATCAAAGTCGTATTAATAGAGCCCACAAAGATATAATATATTTCTCTTTCAGATGCTCATGAAGAAAGTTGATGCACTTACCAAGTCCATGGAAGTAGAGTGGAAGAAAACAAAAAGAGAAGCAGCTGCAAGAGAAAAAGAGGTTTCATCAATAAAGCCAGAT
This sequence comes from Cicer yamashitae, assembly GCA_037974755.1. NCBI lineage: Eukaryota > Viridiplantae > Streptophyta > Magnoliopsida > Fabales > Fabaceae > Cicer > Cicer yamashitae. The sequence goes on from JBBPBQ010000002.1 coordinate 152,018, forward strand.
GATAGCAGGAAAATCAGAAACACAAACTCCTCCAAAAGGTTTTAAAACTTCTTTTCTAGTGTCATTGAGGCAAATTCTAAGTATTCTGCCGTAATATGAGTCTCTCAAAACTCAACTCATTGAACTGGCGTCAATTAGATTATCGTCTTATCTATATGGACGAGAAGAACCCTGAACTTCTACTTCTAAAAAATGTCGTCGAACATTATTAGAGTTTAAGTGATCTTTAAGGACTGGTCCACGATGGACCATATATTGCGGTGGTCCACCGAAGAACTCGCGGAGTAGCTAATACATGTTTACTTACACGTTTGTTCTGTTTGTCTTAAAACTATAATATAACATTGTTATAAAATTGCTGCAGGGTGATGAAAGAACGTTGATGCATCTTTATTCGGATATAGATAAAGGCATTTTGTTTATCAACTACATCTTGTGATGGTTCATTGTAAATACAAAAAAAAAAAAAAAAAAACATTTGTAGAGGTTAGCATCTTGAAATAAATTACCACTATTGAAAGGGAGTTTGGGAATTTGACTATGTACAAACAAAAGTGTTCAGTGTGTACCTGTAAATTTGGATAAAGGATAATTTCTGTAATAGTGAGTTTTAAACATTTCACTGTTCAAGTTTTTCAAATGCATCAGAACGAAATTAAACATGAGGAACACTTGGAAAACAAGTATATTCTAGACATTGAAGAATATGAACAACAATGTAGCATTCACTATATCTTTAGTGTGAATGCAATAATCTTAAACCTGATGTTACATTTCAAGAATCAACAAGGAAGGAAACAAAACCTATCTATCATCTTTGACGAAATTAAAATGAAATATGTGAAAGAAACTAGTGGCAGCATACAAAGGTATGTTTGAACCCATCTCGACTTTGACCCAAAATTTCCACTAAATTTTGAATACCCCACGATTATATTCTTACCCATATTTTACATAAATTATATATTTTACCCTATTTTTTCAACAACAAAAAAAAATACTTCGTCCTATCATCTTCAACGGTGTTTTGACAATTTTTTTCGAAACATATTTAGAATTTAAATTTTTTAAAATATATGTGTTTAGAAAACTTAAATTAAATTTTCCATACTACTTTATAATGTTTATATTTTAATAAAATAAATTGTGTATCAAGCAATTTTTCTAGAATTATTTTGATGACCCAATTTTTTTATTTAAAAAAATGATTATTTGTTTAAAGAAAATTTGAAATTAAGTTTTCGGCAACGTTTCAAAACAATTAGAGTTTACATTTTATGAATTATATTTTTGTTATGAAAAATTTAAAATTTCTTTGAAATGCATTTGTATTTCAGAAAATTTAAATTAAATTTTTTTATACACACTTTGATAATTTGTATTTTTTAAAATAATTTAATATACCAAAAAAAAATTAAAAAGTTTTTTATTTTTTTTTTAAAATAAAAATAAAATGAAATTTTTATTAAATGTGGAGTCGGACTTTAGGGCATATGCAAGTTTTTTGCAAGGAGGCAAAACCCATCTCCACATTGCTATACTTAAAGAATGGAGATTATACACATTGTAGATTTGAATCCATGTTCCAAAAATTATCTTGTAACATGCGACACAATTTGACTAAAAAATATAATATAATAATTATTTGTAAAGTATAATATTTAATTATTATAAAAATATGATATATATATATATATATATAAAAGACGAATTAATCAATAAAGTAAAATTTAAAATATGGATTAATTAGTAGGAGGTAGAGAAATTTCCTGAAATTATAGAAGGGATTGTTTTGATTTGAAAATAAAATGTGATATAACTTTGACTTTCTATCAAGTTAGAAAATCAAAATATCTGTCTTCTTTGTCATTTATTATAGAGAAGTGTTTTAAAGTTATTTAATTGTGTTTTCTCTTTTCTTATTTAAATAATTATTTTTCATATAAATTTAATTTATCTTTTGTGTTTTGTTTGTGATTTTTTCGTCTAAAAAACAATGTCGATTTGTTTGTTGTTTTTGTGCAGCATTGTTTAGTTTTCTTTTATTTTTTTATTTGGTTAAAATTAACGTATTAAATTTAATCCATTGTAAATTCAATCAAATTTTTTGATGTCGTTAACATTATTGATTTAGAGGTATAGATATTTCAAATACTTTAATTTTGCTACATTTATATATATTTTATTGTTTTATGCTATTATTTTACCGTTTTATTATTTATCAATGTATTCTTTCAATTTAAATAATTAATATATTTTGTATGTAAAAAAAAAAAAACTTTTAGAGAATATGAGTGAAAAAAGAGGAATAAAGTAAAATAGATATGCACTTAAAAGTTTTCATAATTATGCTTTGCTTTTTGGCTTTATCAAAAGCCTATCATTCACGGTATCTTTAAAAAAGAGAGAAATAAAAGGAAAAAAAGACTTCCACTTAGAGACGGTTTTCATACTTTTTTCTTTTTATGTTCATTACATTTTTGGATTGTAGCCATTGAGATGAGGTTCGAATTAGGGCTCTCTCTGGTTCAGTTTGGATCAAGTAATGCAGATGGTGTAAAGATTAAAATAGCTCATGGCTGGCTATAGATCTGGATCAAGTAAGTCATATCTGGGGCGGAGCTTAGTTACGATAGGAGAGGTCACGACCACTCTAAAATTTTCTTCTTCGATAAAAATAGGTATACCTACAATAATATTTACCTATAATATATCGTATATATAACCAATGTCTGGCAATGGAGATTTTTATAAATCTTATGTCGTTGGTTCATAGGGGTGCATATGGGCGCGAGTCCACCTGCCAACCCAACCCGATTTTTATCCGTAACCGATTACTTTCGGGTTCGACCCGACCCAACCCGTTGAAACCCGCTTCTATTTGGTTCGGGTAATGGGTTCAACAATTTGAGTCCATCGACTCGACCCGGTAACTAGTTATAATTTTTTTTTTAATTTTGTTTGGCAGTCTAACCGGGTTTCATTACTCTTCTTCTTCTTCAGATTTTCAGCAGCTTTCATCTCCCTTCTTCTTGGGTTCTATATTTGCGTCCACCTTCTTCTTCTGTGCTATATCTGTGTCCACTTTCTTCTTTTGTTCCATATCTGCGTCCATCTTCTTCTTTTGTTCCATATTTTTGTCCACCTTCTTTTTCTGTCCAAACTTCCAAAAGTCGCGCCGCTACCCACCTTCTTCTTTTGTTTTACCAGCCGCGCTGCCGCCACGTTCTTCTTTTGTTCCGCAGGTGCTCATAACTGATATTTATTTAAATGTTATATTTTGTTATAGTGCCGCCACGTTCTTCTTTTGTTCCGCAGGTGCTCATAACTGATATTTATTTAAATGTTATATTTTGTTATAGTTTTGCATAATGAATGTATGAACTGAAAGATTGTGCTAGTTTAAATTTTTTACATTTGTTAAATACAAAATTTTTTAGTTAAATACTATTTATGAGTAAAAATGATATTTATGCAAAAGCATATACTTATGATGAATTTAGTTTAATTTTTTTACATTTAAATCTATTAAACATTTTTTTTTAGTATTGTATTTGAAAATAGTAAGTACTCTAAAAATAAACAAATGAAGCACTACTATTAAAAAATTATGTTAGCTTAGTAAACTAAAATGGTTGGTGAGTTATGTGTAATGATGAAAGTAATGTGCTAGACTAAGTAGCAGTGTTAGTTGTTTTCTATTACTTTTCCTTTTACCTTTGAAATTTTTTAACTATATTATTGCACAGATTTGAGACAAATGGAACAAGTACAAGAAGCTCCTAATGAATTTGTTCCACAAACACAAGATTTAGGCCTCCTATCATTGCCGCCAACTCAAGGAAACGAGGTAACCAAAAGAAACCTAGTAAAGCCTATTCTAGTGTTTGGTTACATTTTAATAAGAGAAATGATATAGGTACATGTAAGTATTGTGGGAAAGTGTATGCAGTCTCAATATATTTTCCCGTAAAATAAAAAACAGTTTATTATTTATGTATAACCCGCCAACCCAACCCAACCCGTTCTTAATCGGGTCGGTTCGGTTTGGGTTAAATGAAAAAAAATATGGGTTTAGAATTTAACCCAACCCAAAGATAATCGATCGTGTCGGATATCGGATTTTGTCAAAACCGACCAAACTCAACCCGCGTACACCCCTACTGGTTCAACTCTCCATGCCACTTTATCACATGTCAATTCATAACTCATAACATACAAGTAACCTACTACTTATTGAACCTATATATCTTTCACCACCTAATAGTCTTACTCTTTAATCAAGAGTAGTGTCAAACCAACATTGTCTAATAATAATTATAATAAGGTAAAATAAAAAAAATATTTTGTCCTAAATGTATTTTGGGACAGGACGAGTAACCCCGAGGATGACCCGAACTCGATCCTTTTTTTACCTTGTCACTGTCCTGTCTTTTATTTTGTCCTTGTTTTTTTTTTGGACCGGGCTAGACCTAACCCGTTGCTTATGGGTCAGGTCGGGTTCCCAGGACGAATCGGATCTTATACACCCCTACTTTTAATACATCTAAAAATTAGAATTACCACTAAATCAAAATCAAACGTATAAGATGAATTGAAAATATTTTATATATAATCTATTTTATGTTGCCCCCAATAAAACTTGTCAAGGTCCGTCACTAGAGCTATATGATGTTAATTATTTGCTTGGGTGTGGTTGGATTGGATCTTTTAGTTTTCCTTTTATCCATGCATAATTATACTACATAAAATATATATATATATATATATATATATATATATATATATAATCTAATGAGTTTTGATCACATAACCTTACATAGTTATGATTAAAAGAAAAAGTCACGTAAATAACTTTTAATCATGATCATTCATGTATAATTGTATTGTCAAGAGTTAATCTTCTCTCCTTCTCATCGTAAAACTCATCTCATTATACAATTTAGGTAACATATACAATTAACATTATTATTTTGTACCCAAAAAAATTAACATTATGAAGTAAGAGTAGGTATCAACTATATTTATTATTCACCAAAAACTATATTTGAAATATTTGTCCCAAAAAAAAGGAAAAAGACTATGCACCAATAATATAAATCAATTTTATATTGTTAATTAATAATAACAATTAATTTTATCATTTCATTTTATAATTGTAATTTCCAACAATTAATAACTATACAATCAACGACACATATTAGATTAATATAAAACTGTTTACATTGCATATCAATTAAATCTACACAAAAAACTTATTTAAAACATATAAAATAATAAAAGGAAAATACTTTTAGAGAGTAATAAAAAGAAAATACTATATTTACTTAATAAGTATTATTAAAATCCAATATAAAAAATAATTGATATTACAAAAACAACAAAAGACCAACAAATAAGTACAATAATATCTCATACTAACAACAATAGGGCTTGTTCGATTTTCAATGTTATGGATTGATTTACACTTAATTTTTTGGATCGGTTGAAATCTGAACACCAAATTTAAAGTTTAAGTTGAGATTGTAACAAATTATGATATATCTAACTATTAGAAATAAGAATAGTGAAGAAATTATTACTATGTTGAATAGTTATATGACCTAACGAACAACATAAACTAAACATTTTTGTTTGATGAATAACATAAACCAAACATTATCTTTAGATGAAAGTAACTTTTTCCTCTGGATGGTGACTGTCAAGTCCCTTTCACTTCTGCCATAAGAAACACTTCCTTCAAGTTTTACTTTTTGTAGTCTATGTTTGAAGAGGCAAATTAAACGCAAACTATTATATATGCAAACCATCTGATACAATATTAAACTAGCTGGATTTATTTTCCCATTAAATCCCAATGACATTAATTTTTTAAACACTATTTTTGTTTATATATTTCATTCCCAATGACGTATATATAAAATTGTCCCTTTATTATTTTAAATTTAAATTATTTAGTAGCTAGGTTGATGAATATAAAAGACAAGGTAGCTGTTGGTAAGGAAAGAAAAGGATCACGGTTGTCAACTTGTCATTGTCTAATGAGGTCATTCGATCATCAATATAGTATACCAAGCTTATTCATACTTCTATGATAATAATAATTAATATCATTTAGATTTCTGATTCCTAACTGAAAATTCCCACGGTCGTAATAAAAGAAAATTATGCAAGTCAAAAATATTGTATTGTAGATATACAAATTTGGTAGATTTGCTAGAGTATAACTTGCAATATATCCTAAAGTGTTGTTGATCATTAGGAACTTTGTGGAACCAAACACTACTCCTATATGTAATTGTCATTGTCATGACACTGATCTAATTAAAGAATATTTATTAATTAGTGGGGATATTGCGGACTTGCGGTCACAAAATTATTTTTTTTCAACTAATTATTTAAATTTATGACTCAGCAAGTCTTTTGTAAGGTCCCCCTTGCTAAATTTTTTTAAATAAAGTAAGAATATATATTTAAAACATTATTTTTTTATAACCAAATATTAGTAAATAAATTATTACGTTAGTTTTCTTTGATTTAAATCTAGAGCTTTCTTCTTAAATCTTCTTCCGCGACTATCTATTAGTTCACCAACTTACAATATTATTAAATAGGCATAACTTCATAAAGTATGTCACTTTGCACCAAACCAATTTACAAGAAAAAAAGAAGTGAAATATACTCTAAAGATGGTTTGTTTTAGATTATTAAAAAAGTTATTTAGCTTTATTTTTTAAAAAATAATATTTTTGAGAAGTTATTTGAAAATAGTAGAAATTATTTCAATCTCATTTATTATATATTAAAAAAGTAATATTTATTATCAAAAGTAATAAAAGTCATATTTAAAAAAAATATATATTTTTCAAAAATAATTTTTATACATAGCTACTCAAAATAAAATATTATTTTAAGTAGTTTTTGAAATTTAATTATAAAAAAAATTCTTAAAAAAAATGAAATACTTAAAACAATTTTTTATAAAAATTATTTAAATCAATTTTTAATTTGAAATTTTTGTAAAAAAAACTATAATAAAAAAATTGATTACCGTATAAATATTTATAAGAAAAACTGTAACAAACGAACTTTAAATTAGATGCTTCAACAATGTTTCATGCAAAATACCAAATTTTAATGGAAATTAACGTCTGCACTGCAACAACAAAAAATGAAATCTCCAAGCCCTAGCCTTGCCAGAATAAATCCATTTTGAAGTCCCCACCAAAGCAAATGTCCTTTTGAGCAATCAAATAAATCCATTTTTCAATCAATTTTGCACGTAAATACAAACTTTACCCAAATTGTTTTAATATATGGTATCATAATATATAGTATACTAGTTACATCAATACTATATGTATACATTTATTCTATATCTCCCTCTTATACGATTGGTTCCAACCAAACACCGGTTATTAATTTGTAATTTGAAAAACAAATATTAGTACTCCATGATTGATTATCAAATATAAATTGATGATAATAGTGGTGACGAATTTAGTAACAAGATCACATAATCGTGCAAGCAGTGGCATTGTCTTCACATAAATATTCATCACAACGACTCACGTAACAAGGCCTGCCACCACCGTAACTATCATAAACTGGTCTTCCGTAATACCCATCATAGCAACTTTGTGGTGGCCCACCGTAACCGTCAAAACATGGCCCACCAGGCCTACCTTCATAGCATGGCCCACAACAAATTCCTATTGGAACCGCCATCGGCGGTGGACACACCGGCATCATCGGAGGTGGTGGTACAGGCATGGGCTCCGGCGGCGGTGGGGGCTTTTCTTTTGGTGGTTCGGGCTTGGGTTGCGGCGGTGGTGGAGGCTTCTCAGACTCCTTTGGTTTCTCGGGCTCTTTGGGCTTCTCGGGTTCTTTGGGCTTTTCAGGCTCTTTGGGCTTCTCAGGCTCCTTAGGCTTTTCGGGCTGTTTTGGTTTCTCTGGTTCTTTGGGCTTTTCCGGTTCCTTGGGCTTAACGGGGTCCTTGGGCTTCTCTGGTTGTTTGGGTGGAGGAGGTTCGACAATTTCAATGCTTTTGATGGCACCACAACCTTTACAGCAAAGCTTATCTCTAACCTTCTCAGGGCTACAGCATACGACTGTGATTGTTACGATGTTGTTCTTCTCATCGTACACTTGGTCTCGAATTTCTCTTGTTCACAACAAATATTTCAACACCAAACAAAAACAAAAATCAACTCAATTTGATATCTTCTTTACTATAGATAATAATTTAATTTGGTAATCTCTGTTGTACAGGCAAAGTTTTGAGTGTGATTAAAAATTAAGCAAAAGTTAAGTGATGAGAGACTCACGAGGGAATTTGCAGAGAACTTTCTTGACCTTTTTGTAGCATTTGTCACACTGAAGATCAACCTTGAGCTTCATTATAGTAACCTGAATCAACATGAGAAAAATCCATCAAAACTATAAAAGATTATAATTAATTAATTGTACATATATCTAAGTGATCACGGCATAAAAGAATAAAAAACAGATAGAAGCTGCAGCAGCCAAGAACGAAAATAGGCTTTTAATTTGTTAATTATGACCACAAAAATAATTAAGTGTATTTATGAAGATGAGTATTTTAATTGATTGGAGATAAAAAAGGAAAATATGAATAACATTATAAAACTAACTAACATCCTAGCTCGTACCTTTTCTGCCATGAGTGTGGAATATTCTAGTAGAGCTTAGAGATGAGATCTGAGGCAAGGATGAAAATGATGGAGAATTAATTAATAAGAATAAGAAAAAGAAAAAGATGTGTGAAATATTGAAGTACTGAAATAGAGGAAAAGGGGGAGAAAAAAGGAGACCGCGGAAGCTTAAGAAGGCAACAGGTGAAAGAGTATGCGAATAAAAAGGTAACACGTAGTGGGATACGACGTTGGATCACGCTAAAATTGTTGTCGATACATGAAGACTGAGTGGTTAATGCTTACAACGATAGATTGCCGACCCTGCACTGCAGCTGCACCGCATTCATCGCATCTGTCGCTTCATTCACACACTTCCCCTTTCTTTTTATTTATTACAAAATCACTCATGCATTCTCAACTAAACTAAATTTATACTAATTATAATTGTGGATTTAAAAATAGTTATACGGATACTACTGTATTGTCATTAAAATCTTTATTTATTTGTTTATAAAATTTAAGGTTTGATTCAAATTGATATATATAACACAAATTTAAAGTAGTTAAAAGAAATAATTAGCAAGTAAACTAAAAAATACTTAGATTAAAAACACAACAATAACATGTCTACAAATAATATAAAATTTTAATGTTTATCATATATATATAGATCTATAACATTAACGATGTCTAAGTCATTAATTGAAATTTGTATTACATTAAAATTACTCTGTCAATTTAAAATACAATAAAATGGAAAAATCAAATAATGTCGCATTAAGACAACAAACAAAACAATGTAGCATTCGGAAAAAAAAAAATAAAAACTAAATTTGTATAAACACCAATTATTTAAATAAAATTAAAAAAAATGTAATTTAGATGAATGATTTCAGACAAACAATAAACATAAATCACCTCTCGTTGATGAATGAAGAATAATAAGTAAAGAAAACTTAAACTTTTATACGGGATATATGACACTCTCATATCTGACAATGTTATATAACCACACTTTTTTCCAGGATATATAATCACTTGATATCTGAACATTCTCTTCTCCTCCTTAAGCTCGATCAAACTTATTATATTACAACAAATAAGCATTTTCGTTTTAAGAACTCTTGGTGACTTGATCCTAATTTCATTAGCTAAATAAAATCGCACTTAGATAGCAATATAACAGATAAAATATGAAAGAAAGATTATTTATATATATATATATATATATATATATATAAATATAAATATAAACATCACTTATTTAAATAAAATAATATAAAAAATATTAAGAAGAAGAGAGGTGATATAAGAAAGAAGTGTTAGCGGCGGTTAAGAAGTTTTTTTATGGTTACTTAACTAGTAGTTTATGTATTTTTATAATAAATTTTTAGGACATTGATAGCCCAGTGGGCCTAGAAATTGTTATGGAGTGTGATAGCCCATAAACGGGCAGTCACATTATGGACTGTGATAGCCCAGTGGGCCTAGAAATCGTAATTGGTATAAGACAATCCATTCAACGAGTAATACATCGGTTCGTAATTGGTATAAGCATGTTTGTATCACATTTTATTTTAAATTTCTCCAATAACAATTTCAGAAGAAGTAAGCCTTGAGAATTGAGATGCTTAACAAAAATGTTTTGGGATTCTTGTTTTTCCATTTGGAGGCATATACAATTTCAAGCAAACAAGCTATAAATCATAACCTTAGAAAAAAAACCAATCACAAGAGTTAAGAAAACTCATAAGTTGTTTTTCTGGACGGTACAATAAAACAACTGTTTTAGATCTCAAAATTTTTAGACTTCAAATTAATTTTTAATTAAACAAATAGTGTTAATTTAATTAATACTTTTAAGTCCAAAATACTAATTTCACTAACAACTTTATTATTAATTATTACAGTTTAAAATTAATCGAACCTACAAATGGATTTAATATTTACTTATATATTGTTTAATATTGTAAAAATTAATTAAGCCTAAAAGTATAATTTTATTGTTAATTTTTAAAAAGGTTCACTTTTAAATTTGGTTTTAAACTTCCACATTGTCGGATTTGCTGTAAATGTATTATGATTCTTATTTTTCTCTTCTTAAATTCTTGTTCTTCTTAACAATATATTTCTTTTGACACTAAATATAAACAAAAGATAATATGTATTTAACCTAAAATTTAAAGTAATACATTTTGACTTTTAATTATATTTATGACTAGAATAGTAATTCCACGAAAAAATTTAGTTATAAACAGATAAATATACAGCTAAACCAAAGTATTGGTTCACCACAAAGGGCAGTACTAAGTTTATGTGATCAAAATTTTGATATTCCTAACATTACAGATTTCTGATACATTAGACTTATTAACTATATACTATGCAAAGACGTGTGTGATTATGTAGTGAATTTACTAATTTATAGTACAACAGAACAAATGACTTGATAACATCTATCTCTTGGTTTCAAGTTTTATTAATTGTGCCAATACAAATATACTTAGAACATGAAATATCAATTGGTGAACTACATTACTTACGGAGTGAAAAATGAAGTTCAAAACAAGCACAAGCATACCCAATAAAGGTGTTGAGGTCCTTATCACACAGATATTGGAGTTGTGGTACCGTCCGTCACTAAAAACTCAATAATGTCGTATGTAGACTAGGCGCTATATGCACATCTTTATGTGCGTCCCAACTTGAAGCAAAAGGTTTGACTCTCTTTAGAAAAATACATCTCTTAAATGTTCAAAATCTTCCATTAATTAAAAACAAATCCACTATCCTTTTTAAATTCCTGGACATGTCTCTATTACAAATTTTAATAAATTTTCGAGAAACAAATCGCATATGTGAAAGGTTATACACTTTTGGTTGAATTGGAGGGTAATCCAAGATCTTTGTGTCCTTTTCATATATTGAACTCAATATTCTATATTGCATTTGAATATACATTTTATATTTGGGTATATTTCGTCTTTACAAAATTAGTAGACTTCGTGTGTTATATAAAATGGTGGGTGGTTTGAATCAATAAATTTAATATTGTTTAAATTTGTATATTCTCACTAGGTATGGCCACGAAGGATTTCTCTTATCTAAAGTGAACAATTCCCTTTACAAAATAAAGTGATATTATATGCACATGTTAGACCAAATCATAGGTGGTTATTAATTAACATCCATCGTTGATTTATTTGTTTATCAACTTATCAATTTAGAGAAGCTAAATTCCGCTACATGATATGTTAGAGGCAGATTTTGCATCTTCCACACCTACATCTAATTAGTTGGCAAAAAACTATTTTCATGTTTCTTGTCGGATTTAAAATTTGGATCTTCACTCATGTTTCTGATGGAGTCGGATTTTCCAGCCTCACATCCACACTCATTCACATGTATAAATTTAAAATTTATATTTATTATAATTAATATAATAAAGTAATTATTATTATATACTAATACAATAAAATAATATTAAAAATCATATTTTTAGTAAAGAGGTGATTAAATTTTATAATATATAAAAAAATATTAAATAAAATGAATAAGTACATATACGTAAAAAAAAAAAATTATTAACAAATTAGATTCATAAGAGTGTAGGTCGGTTATCAACGCCCAAAATCCAACTACATTTCCGAATTTAAATTTAAAAAAAAACTTGTAGCCTCATCCGATAAAAGTGAGATTTTCGGTCAAAGTTAATATGAGTTCAAAGTAGATTTTTGCTGATGTGAGTTGTTTACATACCTTCTCCCACTCTTAAATATTCCATACCACATTAAAAAAAAAATAAGTCGCTTTTCTTTATGTAATTAATTGAATTCTTGTTATGAGTTTGGTTTGTCCAGCCTATAAAGTATATTTTCATTTAACCCACGCATTGCAAAAGGTTATATAGCTTCCTTCTTAATGCATCTACTACCATTGTTGTCAACCCCACTTCTACAACCCATGGTGGGAATAATGGAATATCAAACAAACTGAAAAGGAAGGGGAATAATTTACACCATTCAACTCAAAAGTGATAATTAGGAAATGCGGTTGCATGTTGATTACCAAACCTTTAATTTTGTGACGTGTGTGCTCTCTAAATTTTGGCAATTCTAGCTAAATTCTCCCACAATGTGAATATGTGATATGACCAAAAGAATTATTTAAAATTAATAATAATAATTCTACGAGAACATTAGATGATATATATAGGTGTGGATCATATCAAATGGACCAAAATTCGAATGATGATCTAGTAGGCCTTGAGCCTTTTTCAACATTCTATTATTCCACTGGAAATGCATCTACTAATGATATAAATAAATAACTTTTTGTCCTTTTAGAATAATTCATTGTCCCCTATAGACTATATACTAGTGGGTTATCTCTCATAAAACTACTTAAAGGATCGCAAAACATTATGCAATAATAATAAATCAACTCAAGGAAAATTATACAACATAGGAATTAGAATATATGTTGTATCATAGTCATAGGCTAGATGTGCATCTCTCAATACGCCCAAGGTGACACAATTAATAGGTTTCGTTTTAAAAAGCAAATTAAGATAATTTTAGTGGAGATGGGTCTTGTATGAGAAAAAAGAACAGAAGCATTTTGACCATTTAGCGAATGAAATTGACAAGTACGAAGAAGACCCGTAAACGAGCCACAAATTGTCCATCGGCGTGGTTGGTTTGGTGCGATGTCATATGCCTTACGGATTGGGACTCATATAATTTTGGCCATTGATTTTGTGTGAAACCAAATAATTTTTTTCTTTGAATGATTGAGCCTGATAGTCGTAATTCCTATCATATGTATGCAACAAACTTTCCAGGGAGGTTTGAGTCAACCAATATTGCATGATCAAACCATTTCGCTATATTTTCTGATTTTCTTAAAGGAAATATGTATCTAATTTTGTTCATTTAGGTTACTGGAATATTTTTACAACAGTACTCATATTTAGATGATTTTTAAAATTACTTCAACTATTTATATCAATTTAATTTAATTTTTCTTTAGATTTTCTATTAATTTTTTCGTTGCAATTAAAAAATATTAAGTGACAATTGCAAATCAAAATATACTAGCAACGAGGAATTATTCAAAAAAAAATACACTAAATGATATATAAAGAAAATCAAAAAATACGATTGCACTTTATATTAATAAAAAGCGGACAAACGAACGTAGGGACACTGACGCTATTTATAGTAGAGGGGTGAACAAAAGTTTATGGATATTGCCCAGAGAAATGGGGCCCAATCTGATAAAACCTACCGAACATGGTTGGACTTTGGAGGACCGTTACAATTCTAAGAGTGTGTCTTTAAATCAAAAATAATAATTTTATTTTAAAAAGAGAAAAAATTAAAAAAATATAAATTTTTAAAACACAATGTTTAATATTTAAAACATTAAAAAAATAGTTGTAGCATTTCCCAAAGTTGAAAAGGAAAATATATAATAGAACAAAGCCAAGTGTTGGGGTGAGAATGCCGTGACTTAATTGGTGAATTGAGAATTGGCACCTGTAGTGATGCATGTTAACTCACTTCACGACTTTTTAAGTATTTCTGTCAATGTCAAGCCGAGAAAATTACCTATAGAATGGGACCCTCCACTTTCCCAATCATTGGTCATCTTCAATCTCTTCTGTTCCTTCCTTTTCAAACACCTTCCTTTCCCTTTTCTCTTTTTCCCCTCTTTTTCTTTCAAAAATATTGTTTTCTTTGTTTTCAATTTCATCCATCTTCATCTTCTGCCTTTAATTAATCTCATCATTCCCATTTCTAGTTGACGGGTTTAATTGTTTAATAACAAGACAAAAAAAACAGTAATGAACGTATTTTATAAATAACTCTATATTATTATATTGTAATAATATTTATTTATTTTAACACAGTTTATTAAATAAAATTCACAAAAATATAGAGAAAAAATGTCATTTATTAACAGTCGTTTAAATAACATCATATTTCTCAAGATCATAATGAAGTGCCCATTTATATGCATGCTAAATACTAATAGTGTAATTTGTATGCGTCACATACAAATTTACATTCATTCATAGAAATATGTATAATTTTATGTTATGATATAGTTAATTATATTTTTCTATAAATTATAAAAGTTTAATTTATATGTATTGATAATATAAAAAAAAATTATAATCAATTATATAAGCAATTTATAAATAATTATAAAAAAAATTAAATATTTTTAATAAACTAAATTGTAACTAATTAATAATATTAAAACTATTTACATTGATAGTATAAATTAAATTCAAATTTATAATAGTCCAAAAGAGTTTAATTCAAATTTATAATAGTCCAAAAGAGTTTAGATATAGGAAAAAAATAAATTTTGTTCACATTGTAAAACGAGTTTCAGACACTACAGAGAAAAAAAAGTTTCAGATAGAATAATGAGATATCAAATACAATTAGTTATATACTCCAATCCAATTTATAGCTTATAGTCATGTCAATCCATTATTTTTTTATAAGCGCTCAATCCCGTTTTTAACTATGGAAATCGTTAGTATAAAAAAAAGTTAAAGAAGTTGTGAAACTTAATCCCTCGCATAGGGGAGGAGGCAAAAATTAAAGTCTGAATTGAATGATCGGTGGATACTTAAGTTGCACCGTTGAATCAGCAGGTAATAATAGCTCTCTGTTCGCCCTAACATGACACATGAGTCACTAACGTATTGCTATTTTATCTATTGTCCCATTATCCTAATTACTTTTAAATTGAAGCAAAAAGTTTGAAAATAAAAACAATATTAGTGGTCGCCACGTATATTATATCACACGAGCCTTTTATCCTACGTAGCAACGACGTGTAAGAAAGACTACTAATACATCTTCCGACGTGTCGTACCACAACACCTCAGCTTTTGTCCTCAGCGTGTCAAACACTTCCAGCACGTGAAATCACACGCTTGGATGAACCTTCAACTTAGTATTACTTTTTTAATATTTCTGTGTCCAAAGAGTATTCAAATATAGAAATTTTATATTGAATGTTTTGTCTTTTCAAATTTTTTAAAATTCTTTTTCAATAAAAAAAATTTAATTTTGATATTCCTAAAATGTATTCTAAGAACACATATTAGTTTTATCCTTATTTTTTATTAGTTTTAATTTTAATGAACGCACCATTATTTTTACTAATTGGAAGCATGCACAATAAATATTTAATTTCAACGATGTAATGACATTCTATTGATTTTATTTTTAAGTAATCCATCTTTTACATTTCACACTGATTTATTTTACTCAATAGTTCACACTAAAAAAAATTAAACTAAAATGGAATTTTGAGACGAATTTATTTTTATCGTAAAATAAGTTATATTTGATAGAGTTTACGATAATTTTATATACAAATATTTATTCGAAAACCATTTGTTTTTGTAAAACGGAATTGACAGACAGATTTAATGTTTCGTCATGATTTTAAGTCAAATTATTTATTTTCGTATAAAACTTGGGACAAAAAGTTTATTCTGTCACCAAATTTAGTAAGAGTTGCAAAGGAGGGAATATTGATGCCATGTTTGTGACATAAATTTTACCAATTCCGTAGCAAGTTAATTCGTATTTTATAATATAATATAGTTTTATTTTAACAAAATATGGAAGAGACACTAAATGAAAAGACTTAAGATTTTTTTAATCTCTTGGCGGCAACACAATTGTCTTTGTTTGAGGAATTCAATAGTCACTCAGAATTGTCTGCATCGTTACAATTGCTTACAATTAAGGTGAAACATAATATATCTCAAAAAGCTTTTAATAAAATTATACAACCCCTCTGATAATCGTATGTCACAAAATTATTATATGTCACAAAATTATTATAGAACAAAGACAATGGTTGAAAGATTTAATTTGACTTATGATTGTTGTGTGAATGGTTGCAATTTAATTTTTTTTCTTATAATGTCGTATATCTTATTTTTAAGCTATTGTGAAAAAAAAGACTATTATAAAAATAAAATAAAAATAAAAAAATAAAAATAAAAAACAGTTTTCAAGTTATCATGGTCTCCGAGCATCAATTATTTTTTTCTTAAAGACAAATTTTCCTTATATAGTTCCTAAATCAATGTAGTTAACTCTTAGGGCCCGTTTGATGGACCGGATAGGATAGACACAGGATAGGATAAGGAGCGGATAGAGACATGATAGGATATGGGTAGGATAAAGAGTTATGATATCCTGTGTTTGATGTGCACATGATAACAAACTTGATAAAATTAGTTTATCCTATTCAGTGTTTGATACACAACGGATAACAAGATGATATGATTTATATTTTGATAAAATGACGAATTTGTCCTTATAATCTATTTAATTTTTTTTCTTTCAAAATAACATTCATATAATTTTTTATAAATAAACAAAAATGCTAAAAAAAATGTAAATAATTTATGAAGTAATTTTATATACTTGAAAAAATTGTGATTTCTCTATCCATCACAATTGAAGAATGACTCACTATCATAAAAATTGTGATTTATCTATCTATCACAATTGAATAATGACTCACTATCATAAAAATGTAAATAATTTATGAAGTAATTTTAGTATTTTAAAATTTAAAAACTAAACAATTTGTTTGGATTACTTGTTTTTAAAAACTATTTTGTAAAACTATTTTTAATATTATACTTTTTAAAACTAAAAAAGCAAAACAGATAAATGGTGTTTTACTTTTTATTTTTCAGTTTTTTTAATTCTCTAGTCAAATACTGTTTTAAAAATTAAAGTTAGCAAACAATTTTTTAAAAAAATTCTTTTTAAAAACAATTTTTTAAAATTTATTTATAAAATAGTTTTCAAAAACTAAAAAGTAAAACACAATCAAACAAGTCCTTACTATCATAACATTATCTCGAAAAGAAAATAATTATTATTTTTCATCAATTTTTTATATTGTTATAGAATAAAATAAATAAGAAAACAAAATAAAAAAAATGGAAGAGTGCCACAGAGTAGACTCGAACACGAATAGTTGAGGCTAAAGAAGAGAGAAAAGCGAACAATGATATTGGGTTGAGAACGGATTATTTTATCCTAACTCAAATTAAGGATAAGATAATGCGGCTGCAACTTGATTATTTAAAAAATTTGATTAACGTATCATATCCGATGACTGCATAAAACAAACGATAAGATTAGGAAGGGGATAGGATACGTGTATTATTTAAAAAATTTGATTAGCTTATCATATCAGATGTCTGCATCAAACAAACGATTAGGAAGGGAATAGAATACGTGTATGTCTCGTTATCATGTCCATCAAACGGGTTAAAGTATTTGTTGGAATAATTTTTAGTCATATTTTATTTACTTCAATACTATGACTATTTTTTTCGGAGAATCAAAGAATTAAATAAAAAAAATCTTAGGACATTTGCTAATAAGATCAATTAAGTATTTATTATAATAATAATAATAATAATATTAATATTAATATTAATATTAATATTAATATTAATATTAATATTAATATTAATATTAATATTAATATTAATATTAATATTAATATTAATTATTATTATTATTATTATTATTATTATTATTATTATTATTATTATTATTATTATTATTATTATTATCACCATCACCATCCTTCATCATCACAAATGTAAATTGTAATGTATTAAATTGTGAGTGGTGCATGCGGAGATGTAAAAACAAAATCAATGATTGGATAAATTTGAAAATTACATGCAAATCAATTAAATTAAATTGATTTTTTTTTTGAATCCAACTCAATTATACGTGAAATCTATTAAGTTGAGAATTAATTTTACGCTGTTCAAAATTGAGTTTGTAAGACCCAAACCAAACTATTATATTTCATTATTATTTCTTTTATTTCACACTGTATTAATAGTTTTATTTTAAGAATTATGTTGTGTTTAAGGAATTTTTTATTTTTGTTTTCCATTTTAGCTTATGAACTTGTTTTAATAGTATACAAATTATAGTGTTCGATTAAATATTTATTTTAGATTTTTCAAATAAAGAGCTTTGAATTTTAAAAATATCAACTTGATTAAGTCGAATCAAAACAACTTATTTTTCAAATAAGTTCGAATATTGCAAGAAAAGATTGCAAAACCAAATCAAACCAAATAGATTATTTTTTTAATTCAAATTTTGTTTTCTCTCAAAATCAAAATCAAGATGACTCATTACATCTCTAACCAAGTACATGTAAAATTAATAATATAGTACAGTTGAAAAATATAATTAATATCAACTCGAAAATTGAAATTGTCTTTTATTTTGATTTTGTTGTTGTTGCAAATAGGTCAATTATTAAGCATAAGCAAAATAAGTATTTGAATGGTAGATGTATTTGATCTATATTTTGGGTCAAATACATGCCTTTGAAGTATGTATTTTTCTTTATTATAATTCATTTTGAATCAAATGTAAATTAAATATTTAAAAATTGACCTCTTCGTCACATTAAGCATCTTTTGAGATTATGCACATTTTTTAAGAACATGATGGTAAATTGACCCTTCATCAAGTACTTTTATTGATGAACTAATTAGTGGAGTAGCTACACGAGTTGAGTATAAAAAAAATAAGAATATATTAGTAAAAAAGTATAATTAACTTTTAAATTAGTAATATAAAACAATAAATAATACTCCATATGTTTCGTAATAATTTTTACATTTGTAAAAAAAAAAAATCTAAAAAAGTATCATTTTAAGTTTCCAATGCAACTCAATTATTTTTGTATAATTGTACATTCTAAATAATATCATGCATGATACTTCTACGTTATTATTATTCACTTTACATTTACAATAATATAAATATATCAATAAATTATTAATTAGGGTAATTAAGTAAAATCATTTTTTTTCCAAAAATAAAATTGCTTTGATTCTGAGAAACAATATAAGACATGTTATAACGAAGACACTGAACCACAATCTTAGCTATGATTTTATAAGTGATATTACACATAACAATGAGACAAAATTAGTCCACCTTAGAAGGATCATTATTTTATAGAATAAGGGTGATAAGAGTATGGTTAATATCACCAATGTTACTAGGATTGGTAAAACAACCCTTCACCAACTTGCAAATAGAATGTTCTAACGTGATCTAGTTTTGTTTGAAGAAAATAGGATAGTAATCATCCAGACTTGGGGCTTTATAATTATCTATACTAAAGAGAGCTTCTCGGATCTCACCATTATATCACGAGGCTCAATAATTGGATATCTGGAGATGGTAACAAAATTATTCATGGTCGACCTAAAAGAGATAGATAGTAGTAATAATTAGAGACTAGAGATTTCAAGTTCTTCTTGTCATAGACCCAAGAATCATTATCTCGTTGGAAAGTGACAATTTAATTACGGCGACACCTTTTGAATGTAGATAAATAAAAAAGTGTAGTATTCAGATCACCTTGCTTCACCCATTTATAGTGGGATTGCATTTTACTTTTTCATCTAATTAGGGGTAGTTTTGTGAAAAATAATAATTAATGTACTTTGTAATTTGTAAATCGTCTTATAAAAGAGAACACACAAAATTTACATTAGAATGTATATATAACAACATACAAATAATATTAATGAGATAATTATCATGAGACAGATAACTATTATTTTTGTTGTCTCTATTTATAAGATTTTATGATTTTTTTTTACATATTTTAAGAAAATTGGTATTGTAATTAATATAAATATAATTTATATATAACTATTATTAAATTACTCTTTGTGTAAAGATGTATTTAAGATTAACATTTTACATTTTAAGATATCATAATTTTATTTGTAATATTAATAAATGATATATTTTAAAAAAACAACAAATGTATCTAAAAACTTTACAAATGGTCGAAGACAAATATATGTACCAAAAGAGTCTCATAAACATTAATTATTCCTCTTCGCTGTTTATAAGACTTTATAAGACTGTATAAAACTTTTTAGACATATTAAAAATATTTGGCAGTGTAATCAATGTTTATAATGTATGTATGACTATTACAAAATTATCATTTCTATAAACGCATTTAATGTTATATTTTAGAATAATTTAGTAATATCTCGGTAGCAATAGATATATTTGAAAAAATATTAATAAATGTATTTAGAAATATATAAATGATATTATATTTAAAGACAAATAAATAAATGTATCAAAAGAGTCTTATAATTAAAGATGAATGGAGATTTAAATGGATTTATTGTTAATACATCACTGAATTACCTGCCAGTTACTTCAAGTAGCGAGGTGAAAAAAGAAAAATTCAATGCATTGTGAAATAAATGTAGCCACCAATTAATTCCAATTCAAGGGTGTTCCGGCGTGTGAGTACAAGTGCTTAAGAAGAGTATCACACGCTTCTCCTTCTAATTTCCGTCGTTAAAAAGATGCCATGTCACACCGGTGACTGACATGGCAAAACTCGCGTCTACGAAGGCACGGTTCTAATGCCACCTAAGCATAATGAAACCAAACTATTGTTCTCCGCACGAGATTAAGAGACGAAAGTGAGTTTAATCCACACTGATACACATGGGCAACAATGATCCACCTGCAATTAATTCTGCATCATTGGATTTTATTTAGGTTTTTAAGGTTTGAAAAACAGATTTGGAAATAAATGCTATGATAACCACTTAAAATAATTGAATTATTTGATTATTTTATATATATTAAAAAATATTTATAATTAAAAATGAAAATATAATTTTTTATTAAATTATACTGATTAGTTATTGACATATTACCAATATCATAAATATATAATAAAATATACTATATTAAAAGTAGATACGGATCCAAAAATCAATTAAATGGAGGTAGAAAATAGTTATTAAATGCATAAAATAAATATATATTAATTAAAAAAATTAATTTATATGCATCAATAATATATAATAATTTTACACATACATATAATCACATATCACTTTTTCAAAAAAAAAATAATCATACATCGTCATTTAAAGTTTTCTATATGCATTTTAAGAAATAATAACAAGAGACACCTAAATAGTAAGATTTAATTAGACACTTTTATATAACTATTTTTGGCCAATAATACATACAAATTAAATTAAATTTTATTACTAATATATGATATTAATGTTATATATATATATATATATATATATATATATATATATATATATATATATATATATATATATATATGTATATATATTGGGGGGAGGAAGTGGGCTTCAACCACCAAGTTCTATCACTAATTGAAAATGATGTAAATAATATATTTAGAAGAAAAAAATGTATTAAAAATTGAATTGATCATTCATTTTTGAATAATATTTTTTACAAATAAATTAATTATTATAGGACAAAGGAAAGTATCTTTTAAATTGTAAGCTTATGAAGACGGTATTATTTTTAATAAACATTCATTTTAGTTCTTGAATGCAGGAAGACTTGTGGCTATAGTATCTAAATATAACCAAGTTACAAATACATCATTGATATTTTTTCGTTAATAATTTTATACATTAAATTGACTTATGATAAATATATTCAAAGATTAAAATAATCGACTAAAAACATATTTAAAGATTAAAATAACTAATAAAAAACATATTTATAAATTTGTCATATAATTTGCATCACGTACATTCATAAATCAAAATAGCTCTACTCATTTCTTTTTTTATCTATTTTTTTTTTCTTTATAAGACTGAGACTCATTTCTTGATGCATACTTCCTCTTATCATAAATATAAAAATTAAAATATATTTAACCCAAAAGCATGTATGCATAAAAATTAAACGAGCAATTTGAATCTTCATAAGGTAACTTCAATTATTTTGTTCAACGCTTGAATTGTTTAAAATAAGGAAATAAATTAATTTTAAAGTAACAATAAATAAAAATAATTAATTATATAATTTATCACATAATTATAACTACTATCGTTACTGAATCAGTGTATAAAATTGATAATGCATAAAAGCATGGATTAGAAGAGTGAATATATATGAGTGGACATTGTACATGGACATGGTGAATGAAGGGCATTTTAGGGATATGAAAGTAAATCCCGCGAGGCTTTTATAAACACCGCTGAGAGGACGCATTGTTAAGCAACAACTAAGCTCGTCCAACCTGTCCTACACAGAACAAGAAAGAAATAAATAACAAACAAGAATTTCTGATTGTGAATTTTTGAGTGAGAGAAAGAGCCACCACAAAACTAAACACTCTTCACTCTCTCACACACACTTATCTTTCCTCTTCTTCATCTTATTATTATTATTATTATTATTATTATTTTATTTTTCATTTTTCTTTTTCTTCTTCACACTCGAATTAATGGCGCCAAAGAATCAAACCACAGACACAGAAAAAGCGGCAAACGGCGCACCTCCGGACGACAGGTGTCCAATCGAGGAAGTCGCTCTCGTCGTCCCTGAAACCGACGACCCTACCCTTCCGGTCATGACTTTCCGGTCATGGGTTCTTGGAATAGCTTCATGCATCCTCCTAATCTTTCTCAACACTTTCTTCACATTCAGAACTCAACCTCTCGCAATCTCAGCTATTCTTATGCAAATCGCTGTTCTTCCAATCGGAAGGTTCATGGCCTCCACTCTTCCGACGAAGGAGTATAGTGTTTTAGGGTGGCGATTTAGCTTGAATCCTGGACCGTTTAACATGAAGGAACATGTTATCATAACTATATTTGCTAATTGTGGTGTTTCGTATGGTGGTGGTGATGCTTACTCCATTGGTGCCATTACTATTATGAAAGCTTATTATAAACAATCCATAAGTTTTCTATGTGCTCTCTTCATCGTCTTAACTACACAGGTTAATAATCACTTTTTTTTTATACAAAATCACTTTTGTTTCTGATTTTCCCCTTTTCTGCATTTTATAATTTTTTTTTATATTTGGTTAGTCAAAAAAATTATTGGTTATATTTATATTATTTCTTTATTTACAGAAAAGTAAATGAAACGCAGTTTTTAGATAAAGATTTTTTGGACAAGGAAATAATTCCTTTTTTTTTTTTTCTTGCTTGCTTTCTTTTTTATATAACATCTGCACGACATTCCAATCGTGAAGATTATTTTATTGTATCTTAATTTAAAAACTAAAAGATAACCGTTAGATTATTATTATTATTAACGGAAAAGGTATTTTGGATTAAACTGAAAGGTGCAGGATATATAATTAATTTATAATTGGGTGTATAATCCAAATTTTTATATGTAGTTTAGTATCATTATTATTAAATGACGATGATGAATTTTGTCTTTGAGGACCCGTGAAGGTTGACAGTGGTCGTCTACTCTACTTTATTTTCAGGATTAAAAAAATATTCTGTCTGTATTTGTTTTGTTATCTTCAAGTCTATCTGTAATTTGTTCCACTTTTGTTTTTGCTTGATAACAAATAATAAAGTATAGGAGATGAGTTGAATTTGGAATATATGTTTTTCCCCTTTATTTCTTTGGAACAAATATTATGTGGTCGGTATGCTTTCTAGTTGTTGGTAAAATTTCATTTTAATTGTTTTTTAATGGAAAAAATTTTCAATTTTAATTTATTGTTGTAAATTTTGTTGCAGATATTGGGGTATGGATGGGCTGGGATTCTGAGGAGGTATTTGGTAGACCCTGTTGAAATGTGGTGGCCATCAAACCTTGCACAAGTCTCTCTCTTTAGGTTCGTTCTTTGTTCCTTTCTTTTATATTACGTTTTATTGAGTTATTATTAGTACTACAAAATTAGTAAAATACTTTTATTTGTTTGTATTTATTTTCAATTTGATATCTGCATAATTGATATAGTTAGTGATGTTTCACTCTGCAAAGTGTTAACTGAATTGAAACCTTCCACTGAACTATTGGGCCTGTTGGTATACTAGAATTAACTTTAACTGAAAAAGGAACTTTATTTCTATACTTTATTTTATAAACGCAAGGGTGTTGTTACTGCAAAGAGAACTTGTATGGATTTATTATTAAATCAATAAAGATGAAGCCAATCAAGTTTGTCATTGAGTAGTAATTACTAGTAGTTTGACATATGCAAATAGAAAAAGACATTTGGTTTAACTTTTAGTGCGCACAACAACAACCATTACAATCAATTGACAGTTGTAATTATGCTGTGGACTAAGCGCATCTTCTTCACTGCTGAAAGGCCCATATCACACAATCTGTGTTGTTCGGTTGCTGATAGATTCTCTTTGATAAGAAGAGATAATAACACTGAAATAGAAAGAAAAAAAAAAAAAAAAAAATTCTCTGATGTTTCTTTGGCTGTATAATTGACAAATAGGCAAAGATAGAATCTTGACCAAAAGAACTTATGCAACAGTAAAAACCAATTTCTTAGTGAAAGTTATATTATTACTTTTTGCCTGTTTACTATATTCTGTTATATTAGTTTGATTACATCATTAACCTTATGCTACAGGGCACTCCATGAAAAAGAGAATAAGTCAAAAGGCTTTACAAGGATGCAGTTTTTCCTCATTGCTATGGGTCTAAGCTTCTTGTATTATGCACTCCCTGGCTATTTGTTGACCATCTTAACATTCTTCTCATGGATATGCTGGGCATGGCCACATAATATCACAGCACAGCAAGTTGGATCAGGTTACCATGGACTTGGAATTGGTGCATTCACACTTGATTGGGCTGGGATTTCAGCTTATCATGGAAGCCCCCTTGTTGCACCATGGTCTTCCATTGTTAATGTTGGGATTGGATTTATCATGTTCATTTATATAATTCTACCTATATGTTATTGGAAGTTTAACACTTTTGATGCTAGGAAGTTTCCTATATTTTCTAATCAGTTGTTCACTTCCAGTGGACAAAAGTATGACACTACTAAGATCTTAACAAAGGACTATGATCTTAACATTGATGCATACAACAAATATGGCAAGTTATACCTTAGTCCTCTCTTCGCATTATCCATCGGATCAGGTTTTGCAAGATTTACGGCAACCCTCACTCATGTAGCACTGTTTCATGGCAGGTAGGCTGCCCACAAAGCCTTTATAATAAATTTATCTCTTATATTATACCTATCTGAATGAATCGCAATCAGTTAGAGACATGATCAGATTGATAATAAGCAGTTTCTGTGGTGATTTATGAACAGTGTTGTCAATTGCAGATTGTAGAAAATAGTGGTTTGTTTAAATTACGCCACACTACAACGTTATAGCGCCTAGTCACTACTTTAACACTATGTACTAAATAGTGTGTTGCAGAACAAGAGCGATTTGTTCAAATTTTGCTATGCTCTAGGCGCTATTTGAGAACACTGATTCTGAATGCATGATATATGCTAGTATTTCCATACGTTACTAGATATGGATTAGCAGATTTTGATACTACAGTGCTAATCTTTTTCTTCCATATGTATTTTCTTCAAAGTTATATAGGATGGGATTTTTTTTTTTGGGTTGACACTGACATAGTTTGCTTTTCCCAGAGACATATTGAGACAGAGCAGATCAGCAATGAGTAATGCAAAATTGGATGTGCATGGTAGACTCATGAAGGTTTATAAGCAAGTACCAGAATGGTGGTTCCTCATTTTATTATTTGGGAGCATGGCACTATCCATAGTAATGGCTTTTGTATGGAAAACCGAAGTTCAACTGCCATGGTGGGGTATGCTCTTTGCTTTTGGCTTAGCTTTTGTTGTAACCCTCCCAATTGGTGTCATCCAAGCTACTACCAACCAGGTACTAACTCCAATCAATATTTCTTCCATCATCTCTAGTCTATCACTTTCCTTTCGATTCTCGATCGTAACGTAATACTTTGATGCAGCAACCTGGATATGACGTTATAGCACAGTTCATGATTGGGTATATCCTTCCTGGAAAACCAATTGCAAACTTGCTCTTTAAGATTTATGGAAGAATCAGCACCGTCCATGCACTCTCTTTCTTGTCAGATCTCAAACTCGGGCACTACATGAAAATTCCCCCACGATGCATGTATACAGCACAGGTCTTTTCAGCTCAAAATCTCATAATTTAAGCTCTTTTTTCTTATCCTGGTTTTCTTCTTCTTCATTATTATTTAGTTATTTATTTTGATATTTCCAAACAGCTGGTAGGAACTCTTGTTGCTGGAGTGGTGAACCTTGCAGTGGCTTGGTGGATGTTGGATAGCATTAAGGACATATGCATGGATGATAAAGCTCACCATGACAGTCCATGGACTTGCCCTAAATACAGAGTAACTTTTGATGCATCTGTTATATGGGGTTTGATTGGACCGAAGCGGCTATTTGGACCTGGCGGATTGTACCGAAACCTTGTATGGTTATTCTTGATTGGAGCTGTGTTGCCAGTTCCCGTTTGGGTGTTTAGCAAAATCTACCCTGACAAGAAATGGATTCCTCTGATAAACATACCAGTTATATCTTATGGTTTTGCTGGAATGCCACCTGCAACTCCAACCAATATTGCAAGCTGGCTATTGACCGGAATGATCTTCAACTACTTTGTTTTCCGCTTCCACAAACGTTGGTGGCAGAAATATAACTATGTTCTATCGGCAGCACTTGATGCAGGAACAGCTTTTATGGGTGTTTTGATTTTCTTTGCCCTGCAAAATGCAGGACATAGTCTGAAATGGTGGGGAACTGAATTGGACCATTGCCCATTGGCTACTTGCCCAACTGCACCAGGAATTGTGGTTGATGGTTGTCCAGTATTCTAATAGAGAAAGAAGCCTAAGGGCCTTGGCTTCTCTTTTTTTAGTTTTTGTTTTTGGAAGTGGAGACCAAGTTATGTTAGGCTTGGAGTATAGGTGAAGGGACTGAATAACCAAAGTTGCTTAGCAATTATTATGTACATGCTTCTTGCTTGTTATCATGGAGGGTTTTCCTTTTTGTCTTTTTTACCTGACTTATTTAATAGATTTGCCATTAATTGGTAATGGAACCAAGTGTGATTCTCTGATACATTTTAGGACTTGAAAATGGATGTTGAACACGTCTTTATTTATAAATTAAGAGAAATGATATTTTGACTTGTGAATCCGACATAAAAAAATTGACAAAAGAGTTGGTTAATGTAGTTCAAGAATGCGATTAATTATGTTTGATAGATAGTTAATGGATACAACAAATGTTAAAATTTATTAATCTATTAAATGTAATCAATCATGAATTTAAACGTGATTAACTACAATTACTAAATATTTAAATTTATGTGTAATTGAATATTTAAAAATCGTGGTTAATTACATTTAAATGTGTGATTATTTACATTTACTGGATGATTAATAAGTGTCGTCATCTATTATATTCATTAACAACATATTTGAACTCTCTTAACCAAACAATTTGTTAGTATGATTTGTGATACATTTTAGGACTTGAAAATGGACGTTGAACACATCTTTATAAACTAAAAAGTGGACATCGAAATGCAAATTCATGATTTTTGCTGATAGACACTTGTACTTTGTCGTGGGGCGGAATCTAATACCAAAAGGATCAGGATGCATCTATGACACACAAATAAAGGACGTTCAAGATACCAGAGCAGGTGTCTCGATGTGAACCTCAATTGCTTAAGAACTGAGAATTTTGTGAAAAACGGAGAGAGTTTGATCTCTCTCCAATGCTTTCTAACCCTTCAAGGAGAGATGCATATCTAGAAAGTAGACACGACACTTTCAACACCTTTCAAATTATGCAATTCTTCATTGTCAACTTTCATTTTCCAAATGTGTCCAAAAATTCCAACTGAATATTTCAAATTTGACTCCTTTAAATAGATTAAGAGATTTCATGCGTGTATGAAAAAACAACAAATAAATATTATGTGCGCATGCATATCAAATCATGGAAGTGTTGGAATATCAATAATGGCTTTAATAAATATTAAAGCCCTTAATAAACATATTTGCATGAGTTATGTCAAAATGCAGACGTAAATAGATGCACGTATAAAATTATGCAGGCAGTTTCTTTAAAAAACTTACTTTCTCCCAGCAAAATAAAAAGACTTCTTTATACCAGCCAAAGTCAATTTACAGGAGAATGAATCACAAACATCTCTAATACGTGATTAAACCCGCAACAAAAACCCGAACCCAACCACCAGGACGCACAAGAAAACTGAAAAAAAATAAGATAGGGAAGTAGTAAGAGAGACGCTAACAATGAAAATGCAAATATGGTGGATATGAACTGCAAAATAGCTTAACCACCAAATTGCTGTTCCATCTATAAGTGATAAGAAGAACATGTAAATTATTTTATCCTTTTGATCACTCAATCCAAATTCCTAGATAGAAGTATCACCAAATATGTAAGAACTGGAACTAAATCATCTGATAATTGGCCATTAAGTAATTGCACTATACGTAATACAATCTTGACTTTCAGGCAGTGATCTCGATGTTAATGACTGTGGTCCATCTCATTTGTGTTGACGATCTACCTCTGCAAAGACTTGTAAAGCACCACAGTGACGTATTTGGACATGTACCGATGAGTTGTACCAAGGGCAACCACTGAAGGACTGCTCTTTCCTTTCTGCATGTAAAGATGATTGAGCACTCCATGTTGAGGTCTTGGCATGGGAGGTTGGATTTCCATATTTGTTGTACGTACATTCAGCAGTGTCATTGCAAAGTGTGGAGGAACTAATGGTGGCTCCTTTGCATAATCTTCAGAACTAAGTTGTATATTGTCATAACTTGAGGTTGGTGATTGAGGAGGTTCAAAACTAGAAATGCTTCCAATGTCTTCGGGAACATAATCCTACACATTAGTGTCAATTTAGATGTCAATGCCTTCTAGCAGTAAAAGAATGCAGATGTACTGGCCACCACTAATCTGTTACCAAGTGTCATCAGACTATTTGAAATATATATGCAGCTACTTCAAAATGCAATCACAATAAAAGTGATAACTATTGCGAAAATCGATCAATGCACATTAAGGGGGATATTCAATAATCAAATACTTCATTTTGATAGTTATTTAGCTACAAAGAGAAGCAAAGGTACTGAGACAACGTGGTGAGGTATAGACAGTGGCATAATCAAAGGCACTGCTAAGATGAGGCTAGAAGTAGAAGGGACCAGTGCCTCACAGGCACTTTAGGAGCACCTTTCTGGATTACAAGGGAAACAATAATTTAAAAGACCGGTCCTCTAACTTGTCAATTGTGATACTAAAAGGGGTAAAATAGTCAGAATGTTAAAAGAATGACTTGTTGTGAAACTTTAGAACTTTTACTGGCACACAACTTACGGTTTTGCAAATTGAAAATCACAATATTTTATTTGTACAATGAATGTAGTAGAAGGGGAGCCTAGGTGCAATGGTTCAAGTTGCTAGTTGCTACTACGTCACTAGAAGGTTACAAGATCAAATTGCGAAAATAGTATTTTACAAATGCAAAGTAAGCCTGCCAACAATAGGTTCACAATGGATCATACCCTTCCCTTGACCATATCAGAACGAGAGCTTTATAGCACTATATTGGCCTTTTACATGTTATGCTTGAGTAGTTAATGGGTGTTCCTTATGGAGAATCAATGCAAAAGGGTAAAATCTTTTACTGTTATATTATTCTAAAGTTAAAAACTTTCTTTAGTAATGGATGTGCCTTTTGGTGCCGCTCATCTCCAGAATCTTTCGCCTTTAACTACTCTTGTTAACATACACAGACACATTTATATAATTGGAATATTGAAACTAACTCTAATTGTATCTCATCTGAAGAATACTGTTTGTGATGTGGCATCAAAAATTCAGTATTTACTTCTTCTCTTACTTCCCCTTCTTCTCTTAAGACCCAGTCACTGTCTGAAGCACGTGTTTCACATAATAAAGTGATTACTATGTTCAAATGGATAAATATATACGACTACTGAATTTAAAAGCTTGTGAAATATTCAGCATGCTAATGACTCCAGTAGTCTACCAGTGTTTACTAGAAAAGGAAATTCAAAATGTTTGAACTCTTTATGCAAGATCACGGAGAGTAAGGAATAGTTGGTCAAAGAATGCGAAATATGCGGAGAGAAAGACATCCTTGGTATAAAATTAAATGATAGGGGTGCACTAAACCAAAAAAGAAAAACAGCATCAGCTCCAACAAAATGTGAAAATGAACAATTGCCCCATACTTTCATGTTTCAAAGGAGAAAAAAGTGCATTGAATCCCAATGTACTGAAAAGTAATAACACTGGCCATCAACAACTAATCCATTTGGTGCATGAGTCTTTTTTCTTAACTGGATTATGAACAACACAAGTCCCTTATTATGTAGGATGTAGCTAAATGAATGTTGCTTATCATATATGTTTGATATAAAAAGCACCACCCATTTCTCAACATGAAAGCAATTTATCAGATTAACAAGCACATATTAACAGTCACAAATCAATTTTGTTTGCATGTTAAATTAAATCTGTCAACAATAAATCAGTACCTGTAAGTCCAAAATGTTGTAAGCATTCCCAGCCTCATCTTGAGACCAAGGCAAATCCGGGGTGTAACTGCATCTTCCATCAACAATAAATCTGTACTGATAAACACCAGATGGCAGTACCTTCATTATCGTAAAATCTTTACCCGATCTCTGCAAGAGAATTCTGATAAACAAAAAACATTAGAATCTAAAAAAACAGCAAATGCAGTCAGTCTATGAAGAACAAAAATGAAAAATGAAACCTTGATTTCCAATTATCCCACGATCCCTCGACCGCGATTTCTTTACCACCGTGACTCCAAGTAATCATAGTTGGAATTCTGTGTTCAGTGCACATGTCTTCATAACCAGAAGTAGTTTGAGTCCATGAATGAGAATTTGGAGAAATAGCATGCATCTCATCAGGTCTTTGTAAAGGAACCACAGGAACCTATAAATAAATATATAATTAACAAGTGATGAAATTGAAAACAGAGATTCCATGTAATGAATAATAAAATTGAGAAGAAAGTTTAGCATAAGAGAGTAAACAATAACACATGTGAATAACAGAAAACAAGAATTTTGAATAATGGGAAGAGAGAGATACTTGAGGAGTGAAGCTGAGTGGAGAATGGGTAGCTCTAGGGCTTGTAGGGGGAGAGTGAGTCATCATCATCATGGAGTTATCGATTCCGTCACCGTTCAACGGAACAGTGGCGGCAGAAGGTGGTGCTTCTTCTTCATCGTCTTCTTCTTCGGAAGGAGATGGATTTCCGTTCACATTTCCCATTTCTTTTGAGAAGAACAAGCACTACTACTGATGTCTCACTCTCAGACACAGAGAGAGAGTACCTAATACAATAAAACCCTTAATTTTATTTCTCAAGAACAACAATACTAGTACTCTCTATTCAATTTTATTTTATTTTATTTTATTTTTTTACAAAATTCAATTTAATCTTTAAATATATAAAAATACTAAATATTCTTTTTTTCGCAGAAATATATATTCTCTTTTTTAAAGGAGAAATAAATATTCTTTTAAAATATATAAAGTTCATTAATTTGATATTTAAATTATATAAAAATCCATATCTTTTCTTTTAATAGAAATGACAATTAAATCTGATAGAAGTGAACAATGTTTTATTTGTATCTATCTCTGTCTAAGTTTATAAACATTATGTGGGTAATAGATATTTATGAAGATTGATTTATATTTAAATTTAACATAAATAAGATGAAAAAAGGTATCATAATCTTTATATATAATATAACAATATATTAAAATATTTTTATTATTATTGGTCCATAATCTACAAAATATGAAACAATTACCAAAAGTAAAATTTATCTCCTTCCAAAGTAATAGAAAATGTGATAATATATTTAATAAAAATAAATTAATATATAAATATAAACATAAACAAGTACATTTTGTATCAAAGTGTTTGTATTAAGTTTTTTTATTAAAGTTAAATTCAAATAATTGTATCAAAGTTTTTTTTTTACATTCTAAACTTCAATTTAATCATACTATTTTACATTCAAAGTTTTTCTCTCTCTTAATGTAAAATACTTCATTTGATTATTATTATAAATAAATAAAACAACTTTAATTATTTGTCATTATTATAGATAAAAATTTTCATACTAATATTTTGAATATATTCACTTTAATAAAAATATTTAATGTCGTTGTTAAATATTTGACATTTAAATAAATAATTTAATAAATTTAAATTATATTTTATATAAATTTAAAAAGTAATTATATTTAATTAGTTATCTTAATGAATATAAAATTAATTATTTTTATTTATAACACTAACCGGATATAATATACAGTAAATAACAAATGCAAGAGTAGCAAAGAGGGAGGAAAGGCCTAAACTCATACAAGATTGAAACATTATGTAAATCTACGGTTATTAGTTAAGAATGTCAAATCTGTGACGAAAACCGCAATACAATCAAAAATAGTTTTTTTATTGTTAAATCACTATTTTAGTTGCTGAAAATTATGGAGTATTAACATTTTAGTTTCTAATTTGATCAAAAATTTAATTTAATTATCGAATTGTTAAAATTATCTCTAAAATATATAATCTATTGTCAAAGTAATATTTTATTAATATAACGTCAAACACTAAACTACTTGACTATTTAATGATTTAATAATTAATTTAAATTTTTTATTGTGTCGGATATCAAAATAACATCGTCTTACATTTTCAATGACTAAAATAATAATTTATAAATTTCTTATTTCTAATTTTATAGTATTATTTGCATTATTTATTGATTAAATTATTCTATTAACGGCTCCTTATAGTTTTATTAAATTTTTAAATAAATATCCAAATTCAGTACTATTTTAAATCCTTATTGTTAGAAAGTTTAAA
>JBBPBQ010000002.1:186066-211604 GCA_037974755.1 Cicer yamashitae
GTCATTTTGATCATTAACTTAACAAAGAAAAACTTAATTAATAATTGAATTATTAAAATGTCAATCAGTTTAGTCACTGACGTTATAATAAACTATTTTGATAATAAATTATATTTTTTAAGGACTTTTATAATAGTAAATTATATCATTCATTAATTATTTTTATAATTCAAGGTCTGATGTGAATTTTTTTTCAATCAATAACCAAAATGACCATGTACTATATTTTAAGAGACTAAAAGTAGTTATTTAAATATTATTTAATTTCTACTCATTTATGTCGACACATATATCATCCACACCAATTAAATTAAAAAATAGCACATTTATCGTTTATTTGCAATTTGTCACTATTAAAATTAAATATTGTTTGATTTATATATATATATATATATAGAAGAAAATAACAGAAAAGAAGGTAAGAACAAAAAAAAGTAGAAAATAGAAAAGTAAAGTGTGAGACCAAAGAAAGAAACATATTTATGAAATAATAAAATATCCTTAAATAAAAATAAATGAATCAAATATATAGAACATATTTTAACTTGAGAAAGGATACATAAAACTAAAAGGAGATCGGGCGGTATGGGTGTGATAGTTTTTTTTTAGGTGTTACTATTTAATTCTTTATTTTGAATGTCATCGAAATTTTTAGAAAACATATGCTGATTACTTGATTAATGTTGGTTTAGAGATATATTTATTTTTCTTTATTTTAATTATATCGACATCTATGAATGAATAATTGTCTCAACCATAAAAACTAAATTAATTATTAATTTATATTGTAAAAGTTTCGAATGCTTTTTAATTATGAGTTTACAGTGTACCACCTTAGTATCATCCACCACCTTAAAAGCGTAGTGAAAAAAATGCGGGTGCTAAAAGTCAGTCTTTCAAATAATAGCAGGTCCCTTCTGGATCCATTATCTATGATGGGCTACGGGCCCAGTCCAGTGGGCCCATAATTTAATGATTGATGCTATATTGGGCTAAATGCCCGATCGTCCTTTCCAATTCTGCGGAGAATGACAATAGAAGAATTGAAGAATTAAGAAGTAACAACACACAAACATAACACTTTACGCAACACAAAAAGGAGAGAAAGGGATTTCAAGTTTTAACAAATCTGGGAAGAAACGTTGGAGTCTCTGTTAGGCAAAACATCAAACAGGTAACCGACTAGTTCCATTTTGTCGTCATATCAGAACGAAACGAATTTCGATCAGTCACTTCGTGAGTGACACTTTGTCTTTCTTTATGTCTTGTACTAACTAACTATTTTGTGCTTTGAGTTGGTTTTCTGGTTTTGTGTTTTACTTTTTGCCAATTGGTTCTGACTTTTTGGACATTGGTTTTAGATTCCTGGTTTTGTTCTTCTCGTTGGCAGTAAGTAATACTTGCTGATTATGCCAACTTGGCACTGACATTACATTCTACATTCGTTTAGAATTGAACAAATAATTTCACTGTATGCTACAAAGTTTATTCATTTAAGTTTGGAATGTATGTATTGGCTGTGAGGTGCATAGAGGCATGCTACATAAGCAAACCATAGGTACACATGAGAGCATTAGCAGAGTGAGTGCCCATCCATTTGTTTGGTTCTGCGGTGACATAAATTGATTTGGTTGAAAGTGGGTTGAACATAAAGTGATTTACGTTTGGATACATTTACGAAAAAAATGAATTTTACCAATTCATGTTTGGATACTATGAATCAGAATTGTTTTTGTGTGCTTGTATATGTCTACCATTTTTAATGTGTGTGCGGTTTCATGATAGGAAGATGCAAAAGTGATGCCGGACACATAAAATTGATTTTGACATATTTGAGTGATGTTGATCGTAATTGATTTTGCCTTGTAGATTTGATTTTGACTTTAAGCTAAGATTTGTAGTTTTGGACTAGAATCGTGATTTTACACACTCATTTTCATTGTTCAAATCACTTTTAGGTGAATGCATCTAAACATAAACCACTTTACATTCAACTAATTTTTAACAAAAATCAATTTTATAAAATTAATCAATTTAAAAATAATTTTTGTCACCGCAAAAGCAAAAAATCTTAGCTTTTAGGTGGAATTGATTTTGGGTTGGAATCAAAATTTGGAAGGATTAAATTATATAAGCTTTTTACCTTTTGGAATTTATTTAATGATTACTTTCTGTTGATAATTTAAATACAAAATTTAAATGTTTTAGGTCGGAAGTCATACATAACAACATGATTACGGGAGGTATTGGCGTAGAATAAAACATAGGCTAATTGTATTTGGATTTGTAAAGAAATGTTTTTCTGCCGCTGACTGACACTGCTTTCCCCAGATTTTCACCTATTTATTTTATAAGTAAATCAGATTTCAAAACAAGAACTTGGATTTGATCTTCATTCAAGAACTCTGATTCAATGAATGTATGAATTGTTGAATGCAAAGAAACCAAATCCTGATAGTATATAAAGGGGTGTGACTTTGTTGTGGCTATATAGATTTATATATAAATAGCATGACTTAAATCAACAACAAAAGAAAATGGTCGGATCTTGCTCGGTATTTATATGATTGTATCTTGTGATTTGCTGGTTGTATTCCGGTTAGTTGCCTCTGTTATGATCAAGATTTTTTTTTCATTTTGCAAGTGTCTCATTTTCCTTGATCAAATCAAATGTAATACAATTTCAGGCACCAAGGAACAAGGACCATTCTTTTGACTCAATTTCTAGAAGACACGAATCCTTTATAGGTTTTTACAGATAATGTTTTGTTTGACAAGAGATCATAAAGTGATGCAAGTGTTTCAGACATTTCTAGTCTCAATTATTTCTGGTCATAAATTGAGCTACAATATTTACTGCTCATAACCAAGACTAGCTTAAATTCATAATTTTGTTACACTCAAGTCCTGTTCCTACGACTTTTATTTTTATTTGCATCTGCATATTTATAGATATGAAGGGCACTTAAGATTTTGTTATTTTTGTTCAATGCAAAACTTTTACGCTTAAAATGATTTTTTTTGCTTCAATCGTTTTTGTTTCTGATTGTCTGAAAGTATCTATGCACTGTTTTGATTGAGGGAAAGGAGGAAAGATCCTATATTATTTTCACTTTTTACTTATTGATTTCAAACTAACAAGCTCATGCAACTTTGAAATTGTACTTGGATCATTTACAGATTTCTAGAAGATGCAAAGCATAAAGAAATCTATACTAAGTCATATGAATTTGCGAAGGTCAACTGAAAGATGGTTTATGGCCAAGGATAATGATGTGCTTATGCATTTGAGATGTTGGTGCTCTTCAACAGGTGCCAGCTCTGATCTAATACTTGACCGAGTAATCAGGCTCGTCAAGAAGTATGATAAAATTGATGCAGCAAAGGTATTCAAGTATTGGTCAAAAATCAATTTTTAATTTTTTGTATATGGCTATCTTTATTAGTGTTGGACAGTCAATGATTCTGTTTTCACTATTCAAATGTGTAGATTAAATATTAGTAGGTTACTTTTGTGTAGGTTACTGAAACGGCTGATTTTCAAAAGGACTTGAATCTGGACAGCTTGGATAGGGTTGAGCTTATTATGGCTCTTGAAGAAGAATTTTCCATAGAAATTCCTGATGAGAAAGCAGATAAGCTTACTAGCTGTACCGATGTCGCAAATTACATAGCCTCTGGAGCTGATCAAAAAAATTTAGGCAATCCCTGACTTCTCAATTGTTATTCTGTTATTATTTAGATTGTGGCATGCAATGTTTTTGTGATTGAGCTGTATGGATCTCTGCCAAGTCATCTTGGTTGAAAAGAATTGAAATTGCCGTCTTCTTTTCTTGTTTCTTTCTGTGTCACCCCAACCCAATAAAAGTACGACACCCCATTGAAAAATACTCTTGCTTTTAAAAAAAATTCTCCCCTTTAGTTGATAAATTTTATTTGCCTTCAAATTAAGCTTTATTGGAGAATGGACTGATGAAAAATGAATGAGATAGACGATTTATTTAAGTTAAAAGCAATTATTTTTTTTAAACATATGTTTGCAAGGGGTTGATAACTGATGAATGGAAACATTACTTCTAACATGCTAAGCATAAGCAATTACTTTTTTTATCATACAAAATCAAATTTACTTGGAACTGATGAATGGTAAAGATGAAAAGTAACGTTGCACCCAAAAAAAAAAAAGATGAAAAGTAACACACAACTCATATGACTAAATACTAGATGTTGTTACACACAACTTACAGTATTTAACAATCTCACACAAGCAGCTCTGAAACTTGAGCCACTGTAATCTTTACAAAGTAATGGCTGTCACGTATACCCTATATGTAGTATCTATTTTAGAGATGTAAACCCATCAACCCAATTCTGTGACTTAAGCGCCATCCAAGTGAGTCATGGTGCTCTTGTTTCCAATCTACGCCCTGATTCCTGCTATATCTTTCCGGGTTCAGATGCTGAATGTTGGATTCTTATGTTTCCGGCATCATAAGTGCGGATGCCGTTCCCAATGGAAGAGAGACTAAAAAGTCCCTTGTGTTTGTTGACACGACGAGCTGGTCTACAAGGTGATCCCTTTGGAATTCGATGAACTTTCACTCTGCATATTTTTTCCAAGTTTGGAATAGCATGAAGGTAGGAAGGAAGGTCGACCATAAAATCCCCAAATTCATCAGTTACACCTCGTGCCACCATTGATTTGCCTTTTCTCTCCTTGGCATGGCTTTGGCAGTTGACAGCAACCAAAGCTCCTGCATTAGTTAATTAATCTTAAATTAGCCAAATTTGCAGGCAAATGTAATTTCTTATATTCTTTTGGAAACTAATGAAAATATTAAAATGGAATGCTGAAATTTCGTAAATTCTTTTAGAAATGGATGGATTTGAATCCTCTCATTTTCATTGAGAAACAGTGAAATATGACAGCAATATGACCAGAGAGAAATACAATATTTTTGTTGGTGAATCTCCAATTTGATCTCTAATATTGTAGAATATTATCATATTAGTTCTTGAAATTAAAAAAATAAAAACTCTAAAATCCCTAAAATTGTAATGATTGGAAATTTTACTCTAGACCTTATCCTTCTTTTCAAAATTAGCCCCTAAATTTGAATACTACAATAAAACTGATCTTTAAGAATAAGCACTTTTGAATTTGACAAATTTAAAATATTTGACAATATATAATACAGTCTTGCGTAAAATGATTAACAATTCACAATTTCAATAGCCTTTTTTTAAATTTGTCTTATTTTAAGGACTATCTCGACATTAACATATATATATATATATATATATATATATATATATATATATATATATATATATATATATATATATATATATATATATATATTCAACAAATTTGAGGGCTTACTCAATTTCTGCACAATAAGTGAACCTACTGCAAGCATAAGGCATGGTGGTTCACCAATGTAGGGGACCGATCCAAACATTGTTGTTGTCCACTTAAATATGCCATATGGTTTTTTTTAAGGATTTAAGGTGCAATAACTTAAATGATAATTCATATTTAGATTATCATCGCAGTTTTAATACGTGGTTAATTACATTCGGTAGATGTCATTAAGTTAATATTTATTAACCACAATATTAAACATCATTAACTACAATATTGAATGTCAAAAATAACAAATTGCAATTATGTGTGTGAAATTACTTTTTTGGGTTTAATTAATTAGCTCCCATAATAAATCACTTAAAATAATGTGATATATTCCTATTTGCTTCCCCCTACCATGCATTTGACAGGAGGGTTGGTAATCATTGTCATTAAATTTGTATTTGGGCCAGCTTTCTTTTTCATTTATAAAGGACGACAGCTGATCGAAAATCCGATTTAGTAGTAGTAAGTTCGAAACAACGTTTTGTTGTTTTGCGAAGTAGAAATTTCACCAAAATGTGAAAAGCAAGCTTTAATAACTTGATATTTGGCCAAGAATATCTCTTTAACATATATTGCAAAATTCAAATATGAGTGTGAGGTCCTTGTTGATCATTGATTGTTTTTGTAAGGACAATACATAATTATTGTAAAGATTTATATTAATGTGATAATTAGTATGGGAATCACCTGTGACATATACAAGGTTGAATTCAAGTGTAAAAATGAAAACCTAAATTTTTAATTAATTATTATAATTAAGCTATCGATGTAGAGCATAATACTTATAACGAGTAATTAAACTTGGCTAAATAAGGTACTAGTTAACATATACATAATTAATTCCAAATATACCTGGTATTGGCATTGCATGTGGATGATGATGATCACCTCCACAATGAAGTGAGCCAGTAATGAGAACAGTTGATAGCTTCTCTTCTCCATATCCAGCAATTTCCACCACTTCATCTCTGTTCGATAAATCCAACAATTGGTGATCATCTTCAACTCCTAAACCAAGCACAATATTGTTTTTATTATTAAGCAATAATAATAAACACATGAAAAACAACATCACAACAACGTTGTAGCCGCAAAAGTAGCTCATCATCTTTACGTTGTGAAATTTGTATTTGTGTTTATCTATCAACTTTATATATCTTAGTTTACGTAAGATATAGTAATTGATCAATTGAACCCCTCAACTCATCAAAACAACAAACACATTTATATAATGAATGAATGAATGAGTTGCTATTCATTCCTCTGCTTTTTATATAAGCCGCATTGCATCCCTTTCGATGTGCCACAAATCTTGCATACTACATTTTGATTTCTTAGTTAGGTTTGACTTTGCCCTCTAAATATTAATTTGGGCTTTATATTGGTTGATCAAATTTACATATCCATGTGTGAAATAACAATTTTGCCCAACATGCATGTCATGCCAAGATTTTTTGACAATTAATAAGGCTGAATTTGTCGATAAAACTAGCTATAAATAATAATAATAATAATAATAATAATAATAATAATAATAATAATAATAATAGTGGTTGCTGTTAAATATTAATCAATTAATTATTATAAATAAAGAGTGATAACATTAAGGCTTGCCTGCCCAGGCTGCCCTAATTAATACTCCCTTTGGACAAAATTCATCAAATTAAGCGTATTAAGAAAAATAATTGATCACTTCTAATTTATGAAATCCCAACAAATTTTTGTTTACCTAATTTACTCTTCGTGGCTAATAAATTGAGTAATTTAAAATATAAAAGTTAAATTAAATAAGTTGATAAAATTTGTTTATATTTAATTCAAAAATATGAGTTAATTTTGTTTATATTTCATTTGAATTGAATATTTCTTAATTTTTATTATCAATCAATATTTTTACGTCTTCGAAATTGATTTAAGATAATATTAAAAGGCAACATGAGTAACCAATGATGGTTGAGTTTTGCAAAATAGATTAGATTTCCACATAATAGTTAATTCAAATTCGAATCTTTGTTAGGAATTGGATCTAGCAAAAGGAGTTAGACTTTCACAAAATAGTAAACTTAAGTTAAAATATCTGCATGAAAAAATATTTATATTAATATCTAATGTACCTCGAATAAGATTAGTGGAATGAGTCTATTGGAAGAAAAAAGGGCAATATAGTCACATGAGTATATGTAAAGCGCGAGGGTGAATTGGGTGTTAGAGAGAAAAGCAAGGAATGCAAGTAAGGGAAAGAAGAAGTTGGAAGTTAGAAAGGGAAGTTAAGTTATTAGGTTGGTAGCCAACTCTTATCTTATACGTATATCCAATTCTTTCTTTAATAATTCTAATTTAAGACTAGCAAGACATATTGGGGAAGTTAAGTTTTAATCACGGACACGTCTCGCGTTACATACAATAATAATAATAATAAAATGTAGTAATTCACAATTCACAAAATAATATAGCATGATTTTGCATGGCAGCAAAATTTGAGTCTCTTTTTGTATGATCTCTTTTTTCAAGCCTGTCTCAACTATATCTTCATTGTCTTAGCTACTTAATTTCCCATTGTTCCATAGTCAGTCCCCTACCCCAACTTCCCCTATACGTCAAAAATTAATTAATTATATATGAACTTACATTTGACTAGCAAAATT
Source organism: Cicer yamashitae (assembly GCA_037974755.1). NCBI lineage: Eukaryota > Viridiplantae > Streptophyta > Magnoliopsida > Fabales > Fabaceae > Cicer > Cicer yamashitae. The sequence continues at coordinate 194,125 of JBBPBQ010000002.1, forward strand.
CATTTTAATTAACACTTAGATCCAATTTTCAAAACTCATCAACCACCTCTTTTTTGGCATAATGATTTAGTTTAAATTTTAAATAAACATTTATAAAAAAAGATATTATTTTTAACAAATTATGATATTATTGGATAAATTCAGTTTAGTTTATCCAAATAGAGAAATGTATGGATTTAGGGGAAACTCCAGGGCTGGCCCAATACCTATATTTGTGGGCCTTAAATAAATTTTGAAATAATAATGCGTTTTTCCACTTCATTTCAAGCGAGCATCCTTTACCTCCCTTGCCGTTAAAATCCCTATTTATATTATTAATTTAGTTGTAGTTTTAATCTTTCTATTTTCAGCTATTTATAGAATTAATTTCTCTATTTTAAAAATCGACATTTTGTCATTTTCTCTTTTATTTATTTAAAAATGACGTTTTGACATATTTTAAATGATGTGTCATACGATTTAATAATATACAACCATCTAGATACATTCATTATTCATATGTCATTAATTAAATTACAAAAATAAAAAATTTCTTAAGTTGAAAGTTAAGTTTTTGGAAAGTTTTATTGCAATTTTATAGGTGTTAATCATTCTACATCGTGTTATCATATACCACGTTATTTAAATTATGTCATATCGCCATTTTTTAGTTAAAAAATCAGAACGATAAACCAAAACTATCAAATTTTAAAATAGGAGACCAATTTCATGAATTTTTAAAAATAGAAGACTGAAAGTGCAATTAAGCCTATATTATTTTAACGAAATTGCTCTTCATTTAATGTATATACTTCTGGATATACATCTGGACAATAATGCACATGATAATTAGATGTTTGTAGAGTGTTAATTTACGAATCTACGATTGAAAAATAAAGTCGTTTTCTCGGTGTAATCATTTAATAAAAAAATAGAGTCACTATCATTTAGTGTGTGCTGGCCGATATATAATCTTATCAATTTAGCAAACGATGAACCACTAAAGCAGACGATTAATCAACTAACAATATAACTAATCAAGTAAGCTTCAAATTTTAGTAACATTTTTATTTTGATTATATAAACTTATACATTATAAATTATCCGTTATAAACTAGTGGTTTTTTGCCTTGACAAATATACTTTTTTTTTCTCAATAATATTATAGTCTCATGTTAATAAGTGATTGAGTGTGGTGCTCTATCTTTCTTCGATGAGCACTAAGCTTCAAATTGAGAGTGGTTTGGCAGGTGGCAGTGGTTGATTGAAGTAGTGAGGATGGTTTGACAAATAATGGTTTGACATAATAGGCATCCAATTAGTGGGAATGGAAAGAATATAGTGGGATGAGATTTAATTAAAGATTAATTATGGACTATTAACGCAAGGCCCACGCACTTACCCAAATCAAATGTCCACTAACCAAAGTTGCTCTCACGGCCCAGATCAACAACAGCACTGCGTTGCATATCAAACAGATTGTATGATCAGAAATTTGAAGCATTTAGTAATTTAGAAATATTATTGAGTTTAATGATTATGGTACAGAATTCAACCAAAATGCAAGACTGATCCAGAAATCTAACAACGCGAGGTTAAAACAAATTTCATAATGAATATTTTATTTTGGAAAATAAAGAGCACAATTATAGAGATTCATCGTTGGAGATAATTAAGAGCTATTTGAAGAGTTAACTAACGATGAAATATCAAATTAAGAAATCTAATTATTTACTATATTTACTATAAAATATTATTATAATACAATAATATTATTATATACAATATTTCACTTACCCTCTAGATTAAATATTTGTTTTTTTGTCTAACATGTATCAATATTTGACATCGAAACAATACAAATAATAAAATTATATTGAATTATTTTATTTTCTTAAACTATTATTAATATTTATGTGTCAATGATGTTCGATTAAATTTTTACTAGATAAATAATATGAGTTTTTAATTTACATCCAAATTTAAATAAGCAAATTATAAATACAAATTTGGAATTTTGCTGCCTTCGTTAAACAATTCAAAAGTAAAAATTTTACATAAAAAAAAAATATATTTAAATTTTATGATTTGAATACACAACTTTCAAGACATAATTTTTTCCGTTGATTTTTTAAACGTGTTATTAAAATTACTAAAATATATACACACGTTAAAGAAAATCAGACAAACAACAAAAGTTTTTGTCTAAAAACTAGTTGTAATAGCGTTAAATATAGAATAGAATCATTTAACTTTTATTTTTAGTTAAGATCACAAATATCTTTAATGAATCAGTTTAGTAGTAAGAGTTTGATATTATAATTTTAAAAAATAAAATTTAAATTTATATGAAATAATTGTAAAATAATCGTTTGTATTAATGTTATTAAAAATAATTTCTTCTTCCCTAACTTAAAAAAAAGAATACCACAAAAATAATTTTTTTTATTATTATTTATATTCAGATCAGAGAGAAGTACACAAGCTAAGTGTAGATTTATAATTTTAATCAAATAAAAAAATTAGTGGGTACAAAATATCATAGGACGTGGATTTTAAAAAACAATAGAATTTCTTGTAGCCACTATAAAATAAAATAAAATCCATGTTAAGTTTGAGTTTGGTTTATTTATATTTATATAAGTTAGAGAAGCTAGGTAGGTATGGGTGAATCAGATGATGAATCAGGTGGACAAGGTTCTGCAGGATACAGAGAAGCACTACAAGAAAGGCTCCTTCCCATTGCCAACGTCGGAAGGATCATGAAGAAAGCTTTACCTGCGAAAGCCAAGATTTCGAAGGAAGCTAAAGAAACTATGCAAGAGTGTGTATCAGAGTTCATAAGTTTCATAACAGGGGAAGCATCTGAAAAGTGTCAAAAAGAGAAGAGAAAGACTATAAATGGTGATGATCTTGTTTGGGCTATGACTACACTTGGCTTTGAAGAATATGCAGACTCTCTTAAAAGTTATCTTCTTAAGTATAGGGAGATTGAAGGAGACAAGAATGTTTCTGTTACTATCATTGGTAAAGAACACCAGGGTACTACTACTACTCATAGATTCTTCCAACAGTGATTCATAATATCAGGTTTTTTTTAGGCTTCTTTCAGGTTTTTAATCATGGTCATGTTTGATTATTGAATTATATATTCGCTCTGTAATAAAATATAAATATAAAAGTATGTATTTGGACTAAATTTAATTTAAATAAATGTATTTTTTGTTTATATTTTATTATGAATAGAGTATACATCATTTTGTTGTTTGTCTGTATTTTGGTTTTGTTGTTGAGATTGAAATATATACATTATTTATAGTGATAATTTGTATTTGTATTTTTGTTGTTGAGATTACGAATATACGTACACATTAATTTTGGTGATGATTTGAAATATATATTTGTTGTGAGAGGAAGAACACAGAATAGGAAATAATTTATTCCGATTCCAGTAACATATATGTTTTTGTTTCACAGTGAATTTAACAAAATCAAAATGATACTGTAATTATTATTCTACCAAATTTGTCTTGAAAGAACCCAAATAATTGAGTGGCTAAATTTCCTAGATAAGATAGAGCATTATAACTAATGCACATCTTTTCATTACATTTGACTTTGAGATGATTTAATTTTATACCCCTAGTGGGTGTAGGCATGGCAATGCATTTTCTAAAAACTTCAAGAACGATCATCGAACAATATCATGTTCAAAACCTATTTAATGTATTTTTCATTTAGTTTTTGCTTTAAAGTTTAATTTAATTTAGAAAGTCAATTTGGATTGAAGTTTACATAATTATAAAATAGATCAGACACAATATAAAATAATAATATAAATGAATTTTATATTTTGATATATCGTTGCATTTGTTATTACTGCTTAAAACAATAATTCCAACCCAAATAGTTATAAATTACTAAGTGTATAAAATAGTTTTCCACTAAAGTTTACGTTTATTAATTTATGTAATTAAACAACAATTCAATCAAATGAAGGGATGATTATAATAATCGTGTAGGATAAGACATTGTGGGACGATATTACACGTGGACAAAAGAGACAGGATAGTAGTTTCGTGCTGTCTGGAGTTTAGTGTATATGCTGCCAAACTGTTTTATTGCCTCCACGTATGTGCATATTCTTGATCTTTATATGTTTAGGTGTGAAATGAGATGGAGACATTATTATATACTTCAATTTAATTCGTTCTAATTTCAAACATGAATAGTTAGAAGCCTCATATCTGATACAGAGGTTTCTTCTTCCAGATTACTCAATCAATATTATTGTCCCACCAAAGAAAACAAAAGAGCTTGATATTGTTCACACAATGAATAAAATAATACTAAAAACATGTTCAAATTCATGAATTTATTTATCAGTATAAGTATTTGTTTTGATACTATTTGAGAGAGTTTACGGAAACAATCAATCACATTGTGACATGTCTAAATTATTTTTAACTTATTTTTTAATAAGCTTTCTATGATAGTTATGAAAATAACTTATAACTACTTTATAAAAACAATTTGATTTTATACTTTTATCTTTTTGTTATAAAAATAGTAAATAATTTATCCAAACAAGCCAAAGTTACCGAGATTGTAAACTTTGGCTGATGCTTCATAAAGAATTACACCTCTTGAGGCCTCCAGCATTCAAGTAAAGAAAGCTATTTTGGTAGTTAGAGAAGGTTGATTTTGTAGCTAGAGGAGTAAATCCAGAATAATGTCCATCAATCTTTGCCAAATATATCTCATTTATGTACCTCAAAAACTCATTCTTTTCCATGAATGGCTGAGCTGCATATTCATCAAATGGCATCCACTGCACCACAAAATAATATCAGGCTTACATATAGCTATGAGTTTACATTTCCTCATGATACAATTTGCTGTCAGACACATCATGCATTGAAGTAAAACAATTAATTCCATAAAAATAAAGCTTTAAATGTGAAGTAATGAAAAGAATATGAGAACATTTCCTTAGAAATTATGGCATTTGGATGATCCATAAGATTGAACTTTTATAAATTTTACATACCGTTGCAGCTTCTATCTCTAACTCCTGGATTTGAATGTCAAAAGAAAGAGGGCGCAACAAGCATACAAAGAATATATCTGACTTCTCAAAGAATGTCTTGTGACTTTGACTGTTATTCAAATGAAATTTTTATATTCAGCCTTTGGAACTTCCTTTTTTAACATACAAAATGAAATATTTATATGTAAACATGATACCTGAATGCTAATACTTCCACAAATTCTGAGTCAACCTGAAAATTGTAAGAGTTTCAAACTATTAGGCTCAGAATCACAGTGATTCTTTTGTGGTTGATCAAATAGACAATTTCAAGTCTAGTCACATTCAATAGGTATCACTTGGCAAGCTCTAGGTATACCATGGATCAGTATTTGAAAATTGTCTGCAATTTCAACAATGACCAACATTTGGCCCTCATAATTAGAAGTTCACAGTCCTCCTTATTAATGTAACGTCTGAGACACTGACCTGATCGATGTGAATATTGCAAAAGCAAATATATATGTGCCGTAAATCTCAATTCATATTAGTTTTATCTTGTTTTTGTCATACTGACAACAATCATATTACCATCTCAGTCGTAAAGACAAAGAGGAATGTATGCTTCTATTTCTAGAGAATGGCGTTAGTTGTCGTTGGTAATTGAGACAATTTTTCAAGTACCAGTCCACGGTGGACTGCCTATCAAGTTGGTCCACCGTAGAACTTGCCGATACCACAAAGATTACTTACTCCTGTTTCTTCTTTGACCTCTCTAACTGCTGTTACACAAATGTCTTCTCCCTGCAGCAAAATGAAAAGATTATAAACCAAGAATAGTTTCTTAAACTAATTAGCAAAAAATATAATCAATAAATTTACCTTATCAACAAGTCCAGTAGGATATTTCCAAAATCCAGTTCCTTGAAAACGGCCACTATTTTCTTGAACCACTAGAACCTAGGATCATTCAATAACTAGGAAATGAGAAATCAATACTAAAAAGTTAATACCCATTCAAAATTCTGAATAGATACCTCTTTTTTTTCATTCACCACAAGTGCACCTACACCTACTAGGTGTGTGGTATTTGCTGGAATGGTGTTTGCACTATCTGCAATCCAATGTACAAGCATCAAATATTTTGTTTCTGTATGGTGATACCAAAAACCTTCCTGCATGATAGAATTATGACACAAAAGTAAATATAATAATGATTAAAATGAAAAATTAGCACACAAGAAAAATATGTCAAGAATCAATAAGAGTGAGCAATAAATTCACCTTAATTAAAGCTTCAACAAGATTGGCCAGATGAATAGATAATTTGATCCAAACACTCTTCTTGCCCTACAAGACAATGTTGATTCAATAACAAACCTGAGTCATTAAAACTACACTTATATGTGTCTACATCAATTAACAGAATACAGCATCACTATATTTTACCATAAAAAAGGAAAGAAATAATTAAATCTATTTGCTCAATTTGTTTCCCTTTGACAGACAACATGAAGTAAAAATGAAGCCCAACTAATTACATGGAACTTTATTATATGGATATGCCATACTGCAACAAACTAATTATATGAACTTCATAATGATAAATGATTCCTTGATTTGAAAAATGTTAATCAAATTCGTTACTGTGTCTCGATGTGTTATCAAATACATCCCTAACATTATTCAATTAGTTTCAAATTCGTTCTCAATATTATCAACTTAATGTCATTCTAGTCCCTGCAAATACCAAGGGAGAGACAAATTTGATTAAAATTTTGTAATTTCAGATATCATTTTAAAAAACTATATTGATACAGTTCTACAATTTCAACGACCAATTTGAATATTTATTCAAAAAGGAGTGAAGGGTATCAAAAGAGTTGTTATTTTGTAATAGTTTTTTTTTAAATCAATAATATTATTAAAAAAGCCTTGCACCCAGTTTACAATTGTAGCAGTATGCATCCATTAATATGAATAAAATTCAAAAGAAACAACCAATTAGAGGGACTACCTGTTGTTTCCAATTTGAAATTGAAGCTCTGAGAATGATTACAAAGGTTGTAGAATCCATAGGCTGATCCATTTCCACAACAACACCATCATAATCATCATTGGTTGATGTTAGTAGTTCAATCTGTTGGACATGATCTTCTGCTGCCATTTGTTCTGCAATAAGGAATCTGTTGAAGCTGACATGCATAGAATGGAACACTCACCACTCTGATCTTAACTCTTAACTGAAAAGTAAGCATGAGAAAAAAAATAAACATTATTAACATAAAAGACAATGATAATGATATGGCAAACCCAATAGAGATTCAATTCTGGTTTGAGACGGTACCTGTTTGTCTGTCTGTCTTTCCTCCTCGTCCATATGCCAATAGGATGGCCTCTAGCTGGCTTAATTATATTGATTAATTAAATAAGTTCAACTTTAAGTCATCTTTTTTTAATTTAAATTAAGTCTCTTTAATATGTTCAAGTCTTCGGTCATCTTTTTATAATTTGAAGTCTCTTTAAAAACACCTTTTAAAGTCTCCTTAAAATATAAGTCTCTTAATTTTCCAAAACTTTTTTGCTGTTATTTATATATATATATAAATAACTTTTTGCTATTATTATTTTGTATTGAATTTTGTTCACTGTGTGTTAAGATTATATATTTATTGATTTTTTATTTTTTTTTAATTTAAGGATGTCTTGCATAAAAAATTAAAAAATGCCACCAAGGCTATGACAAGGTAACACATCAGGATTCATGAACACTTCCATTGGTGCCCATTTCAAAAGTTGTGTTGGTAATTTCATGAAGTATGATGCTTCTTCAACTTGAACCTATTTTCTACCTTCCACTTGGGATCCTTTTCCTACACATCTTTTGCATTGTTGTTTACCTTTGGTGGGGTAAAAGTGGCAGAAGAAACATTGGTCACTGGTGTAATGGAAGCAAATACTGCAACCGAAATGGAGTCGAATAAGATATTGGTTATACAAGTATTCTCACTCATACGTTTTTCAATATCCACTTTTGCATCAAATGTGAATACTTTTAGCGAGAGACGCTCGAACGAATCAATTGAATACACCAAAATAAGAGAAATCCTAAGACTATTCAAGTATGAGTTTGCACAATTGGGAATCACTTAAAAGAATTGATTATACATCAATAAAATGCATCATCTTTTCAGAATTCCAAAGTGTAAAATGTCCATTGATAAGTGTGATCAACTTGAAACACTTGTGATTATGAGATGATAAATAATTTTTCAAAATACGTGTAAATAAAGAGATAGCCGATTGAAAAGATTCAGGTTGCCACACAACTTTATTTTAATCAAATTTTTGTTTAAAGAAAGTTTGCAAACTTATATTTAAACAACTTCGTTTACAAATTTAATTTTGATTAAAAATGTATTTAGTATAACATGATTTATGTTTAAATACTTTTGCATCAATTGTGTTTTTGACAAAAAGAAAACTCTTGGTCAAAGAATGCTTGATCAAAAGTACTTTGGAATCTGTAACTTTTAAAAGACTAAAAATAGTACAATAAAATATTAATATCGTTTATTTCATTTTATTTCTTACAAATATTTAAAGTAACAATGTTGTATAATAATTTGAAACAATATGATAAATAATAATGGTAAAATTTTGAGATTGTTCACACAATGAATAAAATAATGCTAAGTCACTAATTTTGTAGACTATCGCTAATGCTTTATACAGAATTACACCTCTTCAGGCCTCCAGCATTCAAGTAAAAATAGTTATTTTTCTGGTTAGAGAAGTTTGATTTTGTAGCTACAGGAGTAAATCCAGAATAATGTCCATCAATCTTTGCCAAGTATATCTCGTTAATGTACCTCAAAATCTCATACTTTTCCATAAATGGCTGAGCTGCATATTCATCAAATGGCATCCACTGCAGCACAGAATATATCAAGCCTTTAGCCGTATACTCTCTTCGAAATGAAATATAAACAAAGTATTTAAAAAGTTGATATATCTTATCTAAATTTTAGATGAGATACATCAATTTTTCAAAAACCATATTTATTTATGTCATTCCATATGAAGTATAATATAATGAATTTCTATTTCCTCGTGATACAATTTAGAATTTACTGTCAGACAGTATGCATTAAAGTAAAACAATTAATTCCGGAAAGAAAAAAAAAAGCTTTAAATGAAAAGAATATGAGAAATTATGGTATTTTAGTGATCCATAAGGTTGAACTTTTTAAAATTAAAACGGATAACAGACATCAATTAATGGATAGCTTCAATTAAATTATACGTACCTTTGCAGCCTCTATCTCTATCTCCTGGATTTGAATGTCAAAAGAAACAGGGTGCAACAAGCACACAAAGAACAGATCTGACTTATCAAAGAATGACATGTGACTTTGTCTGTTATTCAGATGAAAGAAGAAAACAATGCCTCGTTATCAAAACTGTAAACTCACCAAAACAAATAGATAAAAAGAAAAAGAAGTTCCTAAACTTTTCCAGCAACTAGCAATAGGAACACTTTCCAGCACTTATTATCTCCCACTCATAAACCATGATATTTTTATTGGTGCATGTAGCAACATTAGCAAGTTCCTTTCCCAACATATAGAATAAAATATTTATATGTAAACATGCTACCTGAATGCTAATACTTCCACAAATTCTGCGTCTACCTGAAAATTGAAAGAATTTGGAACTATTAGTTCTTTTGTGATTGATCAAATAGCAAATTTCATGTCTAGTACACATTCAATAGGTACCACAAAGAGATTACTTACTCCGGTTTCTTCTTTGACCTCTCTTACTGCTGCTGCACAAATGTCTTCTCCCTGCGGCAGAACAAGTAGATTATTATACCAAGAATAGCTTCTTAAACAAATTAGCAAAAGATAATCGAGACATTTATGATTTACCTGATCAGCAACTCCAGTAGGGAATTTCCATGATCCAGTTCCCTGAAAATGTCCAGTTTTTTCTTGGACCACTAGAACCTAATATCATTCAATAACTAGGAAATGAGACATCAATATTAAATACCAATTCAGAATTCTGAAGAATTATTTTTCGGTGAGAGACGCATTATTCATTATCACTAAAAATGCTGACATCGGATCACACAGAAAAACGGATAGATCTACAACCACTCACAAACAAGTAGAAGCATACATGCAGAGAAGTTTGATTTGATTTGATTTGACTCCATTTGATAAAGTGTGAAGATAGGATTTAGTATAACTAACAAAGACAAAGTCCATTCATCAATGTTGTTTCTATAAATCAATACATGCAAAGTGTTTCTTCCCTCTTACTTTTTGAATGACCAAAATATAGTTTTCTCTAGAATTAAGTGACAAATTGCAACTTCTATTCCCATGATAGAGAAATAGTATATACCAATATTGGGGAAAGCCCTCTAACCATGAGGGAGTGATTGAACTTCCCAATTGCCCAGAAGCCTGATCATGTAGTTTATTAATTAATAATTAATAGCTAAATACCTCTCGTTTTTCATTCACCACAAGCGCTCCGACACCCACTCGGTGTGTGGCATTTGCTGGAATGGTGTTTGCACTGTCTGCAATCCAATGTACAAGCATCAAATATTTTGGTTCTGCATGATGATACCAAAAACCTTCCTGCATAGAATTGTGACAGATAAGTAATGATTAAAATGCTAAGTTAGTACACAAGGACATGGGTTAAATTCATATTTTCATCAACTATTAAAAAAATTCTCAAGAATCAATAAGAGTGAGCAATAAATTCACCTTAATTAAAGCTTCAACAAGGTTGGCCAGATGAATAGGTAATTTGATCCAAACTCCCTTCTTGCCCTACAAGAGTGACCAATCAATAAATTCACCTTAACCTAATTTGTGTTCTTGTTTTGTTGGCCTCTGCAACCATAATTTAGAGCGGGTATAATACCTATCTAATCATCCATAATAATCCATTAATATGAATAAATTCAATTGAAGGGAGTACCTGGTGTTTCCAGTTTGAAATTGAAGATCTGAGAATGGATAGAAAGGATGTTGAATCCATAGGCTGATTGATTTCGACAATAACACCACCATAATCATCATCAGTTGATGTTAGTAGTTGAAGTTGATCTTCTTCTGGAGTCATTTGTAACTGAAAATGAAGCATCAGCGATTAAAGTCTATATAAAATAAAAGTAAATTAATCTATCGAAACAGGATATGAAATGATATTAAGAATGGAAAAGCATAAATTAGAGGCTGAACTGCACTACCACTACTTGCTTTGCTTACGTTGGGATTGGGATTTCCGCTGGAGAGGGAAAATTACAGATTTCGTTCAATCTTCTGTTGTGGCTACCTTATATCCATTCATTCAAATTAAATATAATATAATTAACGGGTCGCTTATTTTGTTCACGTTTTTAATCTCATATAGTACTTCGTTTAAATATACTTACATGTGACACTTGTAAATTCATCATACTTGATTAATAAAATAAATTCTCTCTCCCAATTTTTTTTTTTTTAAATTATGTTTTTAAGCTAATAGTATATAGACAAACCACGACTCCACCTGTCTTTATTTTTTAAGGAAAAAATGGATATCTTTAGTTAAATACTTATATATAAGTAGAATTCACTAACTTTAATTTTAGTCAATATTATTGTTTAAAAAATATACCTCTTATTAATTCTCTAATTTTTTAATATTGATATATAGTTACAATACAAATTCAATATTATAATTATTATAAAGGAGATATTTTAGTAATTAAAATTAATTTCTTAATATTTGTGAAATAAAATAAATCTCTTTGTAAATAAAGTCGTAAACACCACGACAAATCCCAAAATGTTATGAATAAACTCAAATATATATATATATATATATATATATATATAACATATAGGGAATATATAGAGCGATTTATTTTTTCTATTTGGTTTCGATTCAAAATTATTTATATTATAAATAAATTTATATATATTAATATTTTAAATAAATATATAAATATAGAATTATTTATTTTTTTTTTTAGTTTGTTTTTTTATACAATCAGAGCCCAGTTAGGTACTGGCATGGCTCTTTTTTCCCACGAATCCTGGATGAGAAATTAAATATGAATCACATAATTAAGAGTTATTTAAGTGATACATAATCACTTAAATTCATATGATTTTTTTTATCTTATAATTTTTACTATATAATTATAATTATATATATAATAGCGGTGTTCTCCCTACTTCCATTTGTTTTCAAGTTGAAAATAACGTAAGTCACATTTATGTCATTAATACATTTTGTAGCTTATGTAATTTCGTGTTAGATAGCTTTAGGACATGAAAAAAAAACTGACACGACCTCTATTCCAAATATCGGTTCTATTATTTCGAAGTCTTGTCATCTCTTATATTGTATTTATTATTATAATTATTATCATATACAATATTATTGTGCAGTAAATATACAATATAAATAATATATATACTACTATTGTGTGTTAAATATACAATATTATTATATCAATTATATAATAATTGTATATATAAGTATATTATATACTTTAAATATAATATTGTTATATCTTTTTGTGAAAATATAATACTATTATATATTATAAAATATTTTATATACTTTAAATATACTATTATTATTATATATTTTTTGCGAAAATATAATATCAATGTATATTATAAAAATCAAACTATAAATATTATAATATAATATTAAACATAGAACATGAAATTTTACATTATTTATCATGTGTCGACTATTATCAGTCAATAGAGAAAGAATTGTTATGTAAATTAAAAGTTTGACTTCTCCTAACTACTAAATACAAATAAGAATTTAGCTCATTTGAACGGAGCAAATTGTTATTTCAACAATTTCATAATTTATTACAATACAAATAAAATTAATATTTTATTTTTTAATTTATTAGTCAATAATTGATAGTACGTACTATTGATTTATATATTTTTAATATAATATACTCATTATATAGGTTGTTCAATTTACACTTCTGTTAATGTGTATAAAAATCACTCAAATTATATAGTAGCACTTTTTTTATATAGTTATATAGGATAGAGTATATTTGAGTAGTAAACCTCGATGAGATAGACGGAAAATCAACATCGGCAAAATAAAACTATAAGTAAAAGCAAAAAAAACACAACAATAACAGGAGCAATTTAGATGTAATTGATACTATAAAGTCCTCCAATAAAAAAATGTTTCTCAAGATACAAATGAAGGACTTAAATAGACGAGATTACATTGTAATTTATTCCCAAGCTTTGAACAAGCTAGGAATTAAATAAAAATAAAACCTCCTATGTATTATTTGCGAAATCAATCCACCATTGGAACTTTGTAGAGGCCTGTTTGCGATTTCAACAAAAGTAAATCGCAAGATAAATAGAATAAAGGATGATACAAAGAGGGATAGTGCAAAACCAGAGAAGCAAGAAAATTGGTGATGTTGTCTTTAAGAAGAACGGGAACATACAAATTGCTGTCACTAAAACTATAATTATCAGCAATATTGCCATATCTTTGTTTTTGTTGAAACTCACATTTCCCATTTTCTCAAACTAATTCAAGAGACCACACTATTACACACACTCTTAGTGTGGCTGGATTTATAGGCATGATATCATTGTATAAGGTAATTTTAAAACTTCTGACTAATTGGGTTTTATTAGTTTAGGAAATGAATTGCCCATAATTTTAAACTAATATTTTCATGAGGAAAAAAATATACTTTTTTGTACTTATGATAAATAAATGTATTTTTTTTTTCAAATTAGGGAATTCCAAATTCGAACTTGAGCAGATAGATATCAATTACATTATAGTTATCATTTGAGTTATACTTACATGACCATAAATATAAAATTTCAATTACTTAAAAAATAAATAAATTTAAATTACTTAATTGGATGCATATTTTTAGAGGAGAATGAAGAGAATAATTTATTTTTCTTTTTTAAATTAAAGACAGTATAAAGTGTTTTTAAAAAATGAATTAATTGCTAGATAAGTATTATATGATGATTTATTGTGTTGTTTTTACAATTTCCAAACAAAAATTAAATTATAGATTTTGTTCTCTAAGTCCTCTTTTTTTTCAAAATTCAACTCGTCAACTTAATGTCACAGAGTATTCACAAAAAATAAATACTTTGTTTAGATTGTTTAATTATTTTTCTAGAAACTAGTTTATTCATACAAATATCGATTTAATTGATAAAAATTCAGTTGATATAATATAAGAACTGTGGTATAAATATCCTGGAATTTAATTCACCTAACTTTTATTTATAAATGAAAAGAAAAATACAATTTACTATTTTAGTTTTTTTTAAGGAACAATTTACTATTTTAGTTGAAAAGCTTTTAATATGCATCAATTATTTGTCTTCCTTCTATAGTTATCGGTTATTCACGATGCCAACGAGGACAGTATTAAAATAATTATTGATTTTTATAAAAAAAAAATGTAATTATTAATTATTTTATATTTCTATTAAAATCTTTTTATTTGTTTGTTAGGAAAATATTTATATCGATAAACTATAAGAAATGAATATTCTCTACATTCTATAAAAACAAATACTGTCCTACCAATTAGTAAAAAAAAAAACTTGTTCTACCAACATAATGTTATATCTAATGTTTCATATATAGAATGAGATCTAAGTAAAAATATGTTAAATTAATTTGATGAACTGATACATTTAATCTAATTATTTATATATTTTTGTTTATATTTTATTTAGGTGAGATTATGAAATAATGTGTGTTGAAAAAATATAATTTTTTTAAATAGATTGTCATTATTCGAGTGATTAGCTTTAAGTTTTCTGTTACAATTAAATACTCAACTTGTTCATTAAAATTGTGACTGTGTATCAATTAAGTTTATCCATTTGTAAGGATCTTTTATCAAATAGATTTCATGTAGTTTCAAATTCATTCTTGATGTATCAATTCAATGTCCTCCTAGTCTATAGAAAAATTTTGATTAAAATTTTGTAATTTCAACACCAATTTTAAAATATCAATATAGTCCAACAATTTCAAAGAGGAATTTGAGTATTTATTCTCTTTTTTTATTTAATAAAATATATTTAGAGGGGGATGATGTCTTATTTTATATTATGAAATACTTTATATTTGTCTATTTAATAGTATTAACAGAAATCGAATTCATATTATGTCAAAATTTAATACATACCTTTTACTACAGAAATAAATTATTGGAGTATGAATATTTACTCTTTGAGTTAGGGATAACGAGACTGACAAAATATTGCTCTTTAATTGTTAAAATTCTTCTGGTACATTATATATTTATATCTAATATAAATATTTTTATAAATTGAAGCATATTTTGTAACTTAATAAATATTACTATTAGAAGAGTTGATATACTACATTTAATTTTACTTTAAACTATAAAATTAAAATGATTTTGAACAAAATTGAAAATAACTTTGTGTATAATAATATAAATATACACATTCAAAAGTCTTCTCATTTTAAATGCCTCTGTATGTATTATTCGTTTACGGTGTAAGTCAAATAAAAATTTAAATTAACAAAACAATCATTCGACAAAGTAAAATAGCAAATTATCAATGGTTAGGTCTTGTGAAAGGTGTTATAGTCCTTTATAAGATAGCGAATCACGGTTCGAATATCACTAAAAAGATATGGTATAGGATATTAACATTTAAACCGATAAAAAAAAATGTCTCTACAGTGAAAGTACCACAAAATAAACAAATATATTATAAAAGTTCTTGTTGATATTATTTAAATTGTAGTATATATTTTTTTTGTATTTAGGAGTCATAAACTAATTGGGTGGTTTAGAGGAGTTGAAGTGACAAGGAAATTATAAATTCAATTTATTTCTCAAACAAATTAACAATTAATTAGTATCATTTATTATTTATATATATTGGCATATCAAGTGAGATAAATATTTCATCGTGAGAGATGTGAGAATTAAATAACGACGATCCAATTAAAATGAAAGGTTCAGATACAATTTCGATTTTAAAGTGCACATTACTCTTCTCTATTCCTATTCTCTTGTAAATCCACTAAGGGATGGTAAAAGAAATTGTGTTCCCATATATGGACAAGTAGTTTAACGAGTATACACTAATAAAATAAATAAAATAGACGTTTTGACTACATGATAGATAATGGATACGGATACAAATATAATATAGTATTTGTATTCACGATATCCGTATCCCAAAATAAATTAATAAAATTAATATATTGTAATATTTTTTGTTTATGTATTAATGCATTTAATTAAATAATCAAAGTTTTTAAATGGTTAAATATATTTTTAATTTTTATAAAAAATTAAATTTCATTTTTACTCACATAAAAAAATTCTTCAATTTTTAATTCTTCAATTTTTTCACTAACAATTTTAGAGGGAATAGATAAACAATACTTCTTAGGTTTAAAGATGCTAAAACAAAAAAAATAAAATGCCGCTGCTAATATTTTTTCAAATAAAAGATTTCAAGACAAATAGTGTAAAAAAACTATTTGACCGAGTGTTTGATCTTGAATCGGTGTCTATTGAGAAATATATATTAAAAGAGGTGAATCCTTTAAATAAACTATATTTATTTTGAAAGATTAGTTTTCACATATACACGTAAATAATAAAAATATGTGCATATCGTGAATTAACATTGTGAAAATCTTGATCACCTTTTAATAATAAAAAGGTCCTTCATATAGCTGTCGTTGTGGTAATATTAAGTTTAACTTTACTATTTTTTAAAATATATTTTAAGAAAATTTGTTAAATAAAAAATATAATGATTGGCTATTTATTCTTTTAAGCAAATTTAAAAATTATTTTAATTAAAAGTTTCTTAATATTGTATCTTTAAGTCTTTTTTGACAAAAATACGTTCTCTTAAATAATATAATTGAAGAGGGTTCAATATTTTTTTCTTATAACATGGGATTTTAATCTTTAAAAATGAATATTTTGTATATTTTTAATCCGTCAATTAAGATTAAAAAGACACCATTCTTTTGTTCAAAGGACAAAAACAATAGGAAATTCATAGTAATTAAGACTAAATATAGTTAGTTTTATAGAGATAAAAATATATTTATATGAGAAGTATAAGTTAAGATATTAAAAGAGTTATATGTATGAAGTATAGAGTTCGACCTTATTACTAATATTTACGCCCCTAATAAATTAACTACTTACCTATGAAAAATATATTTTTAACGCTTAAAAATGTAATATAGACGGAAAGATTGATATAACACATAAAAATATTAAACGCATGTTTTTTCACTTCTTTTTCGATGAATCTCTTTGAACTGAATTATAAACAAAAATAACTAGTTACCTATATAGTAAAAATAGTTGTTAACCTTATTTAGTTTTTTTTTTTTTTTT
>JBBPBQ010000002.1:211617-319987 GCA_037974755.1 Cicer yamashitae
TTCTTTCCAATTAATTTTGTATGGAAATTTTTTCATTAAGGGTAATTTTATAATGATAGCATTAAATAATATGAAATTAGTTGTATTTTAATAAATATTTCAGTCCATATTTGTACATTAAAATATTTATATTAAATTTTATAAAATAATTATCTATAATATTAACAATTAAACAAAGAATAGTTAAATATTAATATTAAAGTAAAGTATATATTTAGATAATTGTTATGGTAGTTATAGCTGAAATTCCATAAAAACAAATACGTGCTTAATTTGTGCATTTGGATTGAAAATTTAATTATTATATTTTTACGAAGATTGAAAATTGAATTAAACATACCTCCCTCACTGATAAAATTACTGAATATCCACTTATGGTAACTGCCACCCGAATAATCATTGACCATTCACTTACATCAATCACCACCACTATTTTCATTGATCATCCACATTTGACAAACGCCACTATCGATCACAACCACTCATCTTCGACCACCTACTACCAACATCTCCCACCACCGTCTACCACTACATTCATCATCAGTCACACTCCAACCACCACCTCCAACTTGTCTCTTTTGACCGTTACAACCTCATTCGACGATCGATCACTACTACAATAGTCATCTTTCATAATTAACATTTTCAACTATTATTATTATTATAATTAAATAAATTATAATTTTATTATATTTGAATTATTTTAAAATAATTAAAACTTAATATTTTTATTATTTTGACGTGCCAATATTTCTTACATATTTGGTGAGTTTATAATGAAACATAATAAAGAGAATAATTTAATTTAAATTAAATAAAAATTTAAACTCAACTGAGAGAGATAAAATTGAAAACTCACAACTGATTTTTGTTCTTGAAAATTTAAAAAAAAAACTTGAAACTTAAAATTTGAGCTTGTCATATTGGAAAAGTTTCGAACTTTATTTTTCGAAAATCTTCCTTTGGTTAATATATATATATATATTTAATTAAAGGCAGTAAAGTGGGGTTCTGATCAAAATGTAGGTTAGGATTTTGAATTTTGGGTGCAAGATAAATATTCTAAGATGTTGTGTTTTTTCCGGCCTGTTGAAATTGGTTGAAACTTCAGCCCAATAACAATTACGTGCCTAAAACTACTGTATTGTTGCTCTTTTATTTCCGTTGGTAACTTTTTATTCCTGGTTTTTAATTCATCAAATGGTAAATAATAAATAATAAAAAGAGATAAAGTAGATTGACATATGTGGAAGTTTGTGGAGATACGTTAATTTCGATGTTATATATTAATTAATATTGGAATTTATATATATAATTTATATAATAACAATTTTTAATATATTTTAGAAAATATTAAATATAAAGTTAACGTTGAGAGTAACTGTTAATGTAATTTGTCGGGTGCGATTTGCTAAAAATCTTGAGCCAAAAAATAATAACCGACCATGATGCTACGTTATAATATATATATTTTTTAAAAAACATTGTGATAAAACATGATTTTATTTTTCTTAAAATTAAGTGTCTCATTTGTAATGTTTAGTTGTGTTTTTATATTATTAATAAAATATTAATTACATTTTTTTATTAATATACTTTTATTTATTGTATCTCAATTTATCTAATGAGTATTTTACTAACTATAATTAATAAAGGTGTATTTGAAAATAAAACTCATTTTATCATTAAAATCAATATAACAAAAAATTTGTCAATAATTGTGCACAATTAAAACGAGACACTTACAACAAAATTAAAATTTATGAAAATTAGACTCAACTCAATTAAAAAATGCTGAAATTGTTATACTGAATAATATATCACAGGTTCAAAGTCGAGACATCACAATTATAAAAGAGTTTCTTTACTATTTTATATATAGACAAAAAATAATGTACTTCTTATCCAAATTAAAAGAAAAAAACAGAAAATGTCAAAATCAATAAGTTTATTTATGAATTTAACATTTTAAATCTTTTTAGAAATATACTCCAATAGAAAAGTTCGAGACTCCCACAATTTTTCATCGACCCACATTGCAACCAGACATCCTTCCACGATCAAATTCACACCATTTGATTAGCATCACACAAATGTCCAAGAATCCCATTGTGAATCTCGCAAACGTCTAACCGCTTCTGGAAACACCTCATCAAAAGTTTTCCATAAAAGATTACATACTTTAGGGGAAAGTTACAAATAATTCTAATCTAAAACTTCCTCTCACTCCCTCTAAATCTCATTGAATTGGGCGTCAAAATATTTACCAATACACCCCACAAGAAGTTGTTATCCCACTCCTCTAATGTTGAATGTTTCCGGTTTTTATCGATGTTCCTCTTCTGATCATTGGTGTTGTTTGTGGGAACAAACCCACAAGAGTGTGTGCCACACACGAGGGTCTAACATATGCTTCATCCCCCAATTAGTGTCGACTGATGAACTACTGTTTCGATACACTAAAATATCTCACATTATTCGGAATCGACACTAAAGATATTTTATAAGCACTCACACTTCTCAACTCATTGAACACATTTTAAAAAAGGGTAAGACCTTAAACCAGATATACAACTCAAAATAAACAATACTAAAACATTATACGACAAACCTAGGTCGAAACAATCACTAAAATTATAAAATTAAAAATTAAAAGACAACATCTAATTAATAAGGAAAAAAAAAATATCATATAATAGAAAATTAAAAAATCCCATTAAAATTTATCCTATACCACTAATTAGGAAATAAAATTAAAAAAAATCCCATTAAAATTTATCCTATACTACTAATTAGGAAATGTGAGGGGATACCAACTAGAACTAGTTGAGACGAATGGGTCTAAACGCAAGAATGAAACATTATGCAGAGCGCACGATAGTGAGACGGGAAAGTGAGCAACCTACGGGTGTCGGTCATGTCATTGTTCCAAATCCGAGTTTTAACGGATATCTGACCGGCTATTACCGGGTTCCTCGTTTACATCGCCCCAAGTGACACACAAAAATTGAGCACTATAAATAAATGTCGACACTTGCCAAGTACTACTCCACTGTCACTCATCTCTTATTTCACATCACAACATATAAGCAATGGAAAGTAGTGGAGGTTTTCATGGCTACCGCAAGCTCCCCAACACTACTACCTCTGGAGGTAATAAACTATATATATATTTTTCATCCTTAAAAACACTACATATGCTTCTTTCTCTCTTTGCCATTTGTTTGTGTCTTTTATTTCTTTTTTATTTTGGTCATGATTTCTCACATGCATGTTTATGCATTAATTAATAAATATCAACACATTTTTGCCACATGCATGCAAGATATTCCATCTCCTCTGTTTCCTCTCTCTATATATATATTTATATCTTATATGGCAATGATGTGCTACTCAAATTATAATATTGTGCTGAGACATCTTTAATATATAGTTGAATAATTATCGGTTACCTAATTTTTCTAGCATTTCAATTTGCTGATATTTTGCATCCGGTTTGAACTGAATTATTGTTTGCTCTTTTTACTCTTGATCTCTTTCTCTGTTTTTCCTATATATTAATGATTCTTAAAAAAACCAAATCCAAGGTTGTTTTTATTTTAATTACAAGTCATTTATCACCAACCCATACACTTCTTCTGTTTTTATTTATAAACAAAGTCTACAAAAATTAATATATTTGATTAAATTTTTAGATTAAATACATTATTTTTTTGTTGATTAAACGGAAGAGTACGTGTGTTTTGTTTTCTGATGAGTAAAGCAAGGTATTGGTAAAGAAGATGATGACATAGTAAATGGTTTGTGTATGTATGCATATTTTGGAAAGGAACATGTGTCACGCATGCATGCATGCATCCATTGACTTCAAAGTTACATGTGGCTTCCATGCATTCTCCAACATCATGTCTATTACCAGTTTTTGCGCCTTTTAATCTACATTTCTTTTTTAATTTTACTCTGAATTCCAAGCCAACCAAGAGACTAGTGTTTTGGAACTACTATGGAGTATTGAGTATACATAAAATGAACAAGAATAAGGCCACACTTAAGTAAGAGTACTTAACAAGTTACTCCATACATACAACATGAAATATAAACAAAAATAATATATAAAAAGTTGATATATCTAATTAAAAATTAAGATTAGATACATCAACTTTTTAAATATATATATTTTTTATTTATACTATATTTGAAAGTAGTAGTTTTGTTTTGAAATTAATGAAAAGTTTGTTCACACTCTTCTTAAATTCCCCATGCCAAAAAACCTAAATTTGAGTGCATGTTTGTAACGGTGATTTTTTACAAAATCAAAATAACGTATTGATTTTTTTTGAAATTATTAGAAAAAACTTAAGTCTCGTATTAATAGAGTTTAATAATAGTTTATAAAGAGTAATTTTTTTTTACTTTAGAAATTGATTTTATAAAAATGAGTTAGATTTAATATAAAACATAAGATGATACTTGATTGAACTATCTACTGTTTATATACACACAACAAACTAAATAATGGTGAATGATTAAGGGGTCCTACATTGATAAAAGATAAAACTTAGATGTATTAAGAAAAATTAGTAACACCTTTGAATTTCAAAATATAATTTTTACTAAAACAAAAATAGTGAAATACTTCGTCAAACTGAGAGTTAATACAAAATCTGGTCCCTTACATGCAAAAGCAAACCCCATGTTTTTTTGTTTTGATATTTACTAGGTAGCTAAGCTGTGTTTTGAAATGCGTTTTAGAGTGACGAATGCATGTAAGACAAAAGGCATAAAAAAAGAAAAACCGTTTTTATTCGTTTGTTTGTTTTTGTCCTCTTTAATTTAATGGCATGACTTAAGAACCCTTTTTGTCTCTTTCTTGTGATTGCTCTGTTATCGAGAAAGCTATAGAAACACCTGACACACGCTCCCTCCCAAAGAGCCACCCCACTCTATTATCATACATACCACATTGGGCCCTCACCACCGATCCATCCTGCATGTCAATGCCTCTTTGGATTTCTCTATAACTACAACATATATTTACCCTTTGCAACCTTCATTCATAGTACTTAGACTTATCATACTGTTACATTCATTTTGGTCCTTTTCTGTTATTTTTTTTTTTATAAATTAATTATCTTATATATTTTCATGCAATTTGTAAGAAATATTAAATAAAAATATTAAACTACTCTATTGTAACCGTAAATGAATGAATGTGCAGGGACATTGAAGCTATCAATGTCTGAGATGAACACAAGGCAACAAGTAGGTGAACAGAACAACCACACAACAACAGAACAAGACAATGAATGCACTGTAAGGGAACAAGACCGTTTCATGCCAATTGCAAACGTGATTCGCATCATGCGCAAGATTCTACCACCACACGCAAAGATCTCCGACGATGCAAAAGAAACAATTCAAGAATGTGTATCCGAATACATCAGCTTCATAACTGGTGAAGCCAATGAACGTTGTCAGAGAGAGCAACGTAAGACAATAACTGCAGAGGATGTGCTTTGGGCTATGAGTAAACTTGGTTTTGATGATTACATTGAACCTCTTACAATGTACCTTCATCGCTATCGTGAGCTGGAAGGTGATCGAACCACTATGAGAGTTGAACCTTTGGGAAAAAGGACTAGTGGTATGGAATATGGAAGTTTAGGGGGTTTTGTTCCACAATTTCACATTGGTCATCCAAATGGAGGGTATTATGGTAATCCTGCACCAACTATGGGGAATTATAATCATCATAGTCATAATAATAATAATAATGCAACAAATGCTGCAGGATCATCTCATTCTTCTCATGCTGGTGGGATTGGAAATGCTGAAGCCAATGGTCATCACCACCATCATCAATACAAATGATGTTATTATCTACAACAACAATTAAGAGACTTATTAGCTTAACTATGAGTAGTTTATTTTCTTTGATTGATTGTCATGTGAAAATCAAAGGAGAACCAATAGTTAGAATACCAATCCTAACTATGTAGTACTCAAATTAATAACTTCATTTGCTTTGGACCTTCTTTGTTCTTTATGAGCTTTTTGCCTCTTGGATTAATTGATCTCGATATGATCTTTTTTGTTAAAAATATAGATTCAAATTCACCAATTTGGAGTCTTATTTTCATATAGTAATAATTATTTAAGAAAAAAAAGCTTAGCAACTAAATTAATATTAAATTATATTTTTGATCTTTAAAAGTTTTTAGTACAGAAAAACAGTACAACAGCTCCTAGCAAGGATCGAACTCGCGACCGAAAATTGCGACCTTTCGCTTACGAAGCGAACGCAATACCACTATGCTATGGAAGCGAAACGCTACTAATTTATTAAATTTCCTTTCACAAATTATTTATTCTTACGTCACGATGCTAACTGTCTGCAGTAATAACTCATTTTTGTGTGAAGTAAACCCTTGCCAAGTTTGCAAACAATTACATAAAAAATTATTTAATTTCCTACTATTTATTAAATTCTATGAGTATTTTATGAATGTATATCATTATGTAGTTGAAAATGTTTTTGTCGTGAAAAATAAAAATTAGATTAGTGGAGACATATTTTATTTTGTAACTTATAACTTATAGACAATTTACTATTAAATTTATGTATAATCTAAAAATTTCTGAATTAGGGTACTAGACAAATCAAATGTGTGTGGAAGGTCCAAACCATCTATGCAACTACAATTGGCTAAGTGAAAGAAAATACTCAATAATTTTTTCGGTTAGATCATTTTAGAACCTTGTATATTTTTGGTACAAAATAACATGTATATTTTAATTTATTAAATTATTTTTTTTAAATTATTAAATAAGTTTTTTATTCTATAAAATATTATTTTTAGTTCTTTATAAAAAAATTCATACTTTTCAATCCTAAAAAAATTGTGTTAGTGTTTTTTGTTTATGTTGTGAAGTCAAATATATTTCATTTACAGAAGATGACGTGATACTACCACGTGATAAATTTTTATTAATATGACACTGACACATGAACAATTCAATTTTTTTTATAACTTTATTTATTTAATTTTGATTTTCTATTTATATTTACAAAGAAAAAAACTTTCATTAAAAAACGAAGAAAAAAACCCCTAAAATCTATCAGAAATCGTACATCTTTCAAACCTATCTTCTTAATTCTTTATCATCATAGTCGTGCCTCACCTCCCTTCTTTTGCGACAATACCATTTTCTTCTTCGACAATTTTTATTTCATGTCAATCATGCAAAGAACCAGCAGAAAGCTACCATGGCCAAAAACTAAGGATTTACTCTCTTTCTCTTCGCTCCCTCCATATTGTCTGTAACCTGTTCTTCTTTTATTTTTTTTTCTCTTTTTTCGATTCGTTATCTCGTCACTTTTATTGTCTTGTTCTACACTGTCTTCTTTGCTTTATGTAAATACTTCGTATGATGTGAAAAGGGAAGAGACAAATTATTTCTAATTTGAGTATGTTACATGTCATTAGAATTTATGGGTTTTTGATTTGTGTTAATGATTTAGGATTTTTAATTCACATGAATTATAAATAAAACTAAATATAGAATTGATAAAATTAAATAGCTAGAGTCATAAAACTAGAGTTGGCCATGTGGTAGTGCCAGCTTGATAAAAATTTGTCACCTGACCATGACTTGTGATCTTTTGTTAGTAAAACACAATTAACTCTACAACAAGGGAAAAAATTAGAATTAATATATATTTTTATTGAGATTAAAAAAATTAATATTTTATAAACACCACAAACTTATTTAACAATTTTTTGAATCAATGTGATTAACTATTATCTAATTAATGAATAAGAAATTTTGTTTAGTATCTTATTAATAATATTTATTCTAAAATCATATTGTACTTATCATATTAATTAATTTTTTTTGAACTGCAAAAATGTATTAAAATGATTTGATACAAGCACAAGATATGCTTAATCGAGAAAGCCAGTAAATACATTACAAAATGGTCCTTATGATTTGTAAAAAAATGGTCCTTATTATCATATTAATTATATTTGAAGAGATAGAAGAAATATTCACGAATTAAACAATTTTTTAATGATGACATACTAGTTGTTGGTATCTCTGATATACTGATTTATATTTATAATTCAATAACAAATAAATATAGTAAAAATACAATATTTTTGACAAATAATTAAACTACAATATTTAATACTTGGTAAATTACAAATTGCATTTTCAATGAACATTTATGTTCCTTAAAAATTTATTCCTATAATTTGTATTCATATTTAACATGTGAATAATTTTGAAATAGGATAATTTTATTATTTTATATAACATATGAACATTTAAAATACTATGAAATGTAATTACATATAGATATGTCTTTAAATAAAAATAAATTATTTTGATATTAAAAATGAAAAATATATTGAAATAAAAATACTTAAAATGAAAATTATAAAAATATGATTTTAATTGAAGTTAAAACTTATTTAACAAATTAATTTTGGTATATGAGTAATATAGTAATTTAATATATATCATTATTTGGTTTATCTCATACACACAACAAAATATTATATTTTATTAAAATATGAAATGAAATTGAGTTGTTGTTCAAAGTTTTTTGGATTTTTTTACCAAAATTGTAGTGTTTTTTATTTATTTATAAATGCCAAAAATTATGGTGTTTCTATTAGGAATACCAAAATTACAGTTAAAAGTTATTTGACAAATTAAATGTAATTTTATTAGGCAATTCTTCCTAATAAGACTATTTTCATATATTTCGTGAGTGTTAGACCATCGCTTAAAGTTTTTTAGGCGGATTTATTGAGTCACATCTCTTTAAAGTCACTGAAGCAATTTTATTTTAATTGTGAATTTCGTAAGAACTCAAAATAAGCTATACAATATATTTTATGTATCTTAAAATGAATATCACGTTTTAATACTTTAAGTTGATGGAGTGTGACAAACTCTTGCTTCAAGAAGAACTTGTTTTGCATCGTGGCAAACTTCAACGATACATAACTTAAAAAATAAATTATTCATCTTACGAACGTTCAAATAACTCACATTAGAGTTTTGACATCGGTTTGATCTTCTATTTAATCTTCAAATTTTTTGTACTTTTAGATTAGAAAAACTTAGTGCGTGTTAGATTGAGTAGTGGGTAACCGCCACTGTGAGCTTGAACACATGACATTGTGATTTTTATAAGCTCTAATGTGTAGGTTCTAGTCCACTGTGTTTTGGGTGATTTTAAAACACACACTAATCTTATTAACGTTGGCAGTGGAAGTTAAAGAATATTGACACATATCCTCTACGTGAAAAATTCAACTTACACAGAAAATAAAAACTAACAAATTGGTCAATAGTACCTAAGGATAAGAAGATCACGAGTAACAGTTGTGGTGAACTCAACCTTGTGATCAAGTTTGAATCTGATGGAGATATCAAATTGTTAAAGAAACCTGTTAAGTTATTGTGAAGACATTTTAAGAGACGAAGAAATAAATTTTGATTTCTTTTGCAACTAAAATTAATTAATATTAGGTGGTTGACACAATTGTGAAGAATTTTAATGATATTAAGACTACTTGGAATACATTATTATGAAAAATTCAAGTTAATTATAGTTTAATGACTATGACCAAGTTGTTTGAAATGATTGTAATTCAAATCATCCTTAACGTAATATAAGGAAAAAATGATGCTATTCAATCATATTTGTGATGATTTAAGTAACATTATTTAGCGTGTGTTAGAGTGTCGTTTCAACACCATTAATACATATTCACACTAATTTTTATTATGGAAATGAGAAGTTACATAGTTTATTTTGTATTTCACCGCAATTTCCAATTTTTTCAACCATATCTTTAGACTCGTGTCTATAAAAAACTAATTTGATACTAGTTAACAAATACTTGATAACATACAATGTTTATACTATTTTTTTATAAAGGTTTTAGTTTATTTGTTGAAGTGCACAACCCATTTTTCATAGAAAAAAAGGAAAAAATGTATCAAAATTATGCAAAAAATTGCTTGTTTATACATTATTAAGTATTTATTGAACAATTTGTCACAAAAAAAGTATTTATCGAACAACAATCTCCTATTGCATGATAGTGCCGATTAGACTAATGCTGTTTGTCACAAACAACATTTATACGAAACACAAAAATTACACCACTTTGATATGATACTAACTTAATTATCTCTCAATTATTTTGTATGATCACTACATTTGTGTATGGTAAGTTATGGCCAACTCTCGTGCATTTTTCGTGCGAGTGAGAATAATAAGTTTTAGCATTGCTCCAGCGATTATTATAGATCTAACGGTCCCCAATGGCGTTAATTTTCTCAACAATCGTCGCATCGTGGTATGAAATCCAAATTCAATTTTTTCGAGTGTATTATATTATATATGGTAAAATTATTTAAAAGGGATATGCCACTAATACAGAATGAGTTTCAGGGATCTAGGAATACATCTAGTACAAATCTGTTCAGTAACTCAATGGAATTAAAATGTTAAATGGTTTACTTCATTAAATAAAAATTGTGTGCTTAATCTGCTTGTGGATCCGCTTTTACAAACCCACATCACACGATTTTCATCATCCAATGCTTCAAATTAACAGCTGGCTAAATCAACGGATGCAAGTGCATTTCCAGCAAAAATCAAATGAAAGGAAAGATCTGAAAATATCACAAAAAGAGCTGCATTAACAGTAACACCAAAAGATTAATTAATATCGTATTTTTATTATTTATTATATGAAAAAGTAAATAAATATAGTATAGCACGTGAAATATTTAATAATCGGATTTTGGAGTAAATTTCGGGTTGTTGTTCGAAAAACGAAAGCCGAGTGAAGAGGAGAAAGAGAGAAGTAATAAAAGAACAAAACTTAACATCGTCAGCGTATGACAGAAACAAAAACAAAACCCTCCTTCTTCTTCTTCTAGTCATTTTAATTTTAATTTTAATTTTAATTTTAATTTCAATTTCAATTTTAATTCCCTTCCTCTGTTCTCAACCTCTTTTCGTTCACCTCATGAAAGAGCACTGAAACGGCATCGTTTGACCGAAAGAGAGAGTAATTATGGCTGAGAAAGCTTACCTACAATTGAAGGAGCTAGGATCCAAGCTCGACATCGTTCCCACTTCCAAAGACGCTCTCATCAAACTCTTGAAGGTTTTCCATTTTTTCCTTTCAATTAATTCCTCGCTGTTGCAATTTCATTTTCTTCTTCTTCTTCTTCTTCTTTTATATTGGTTAATTGTATCAGTTACTTTGTAGCTAGAGTCCTAGGAGAAGAAAATGAAAATTATGCGCCAATTTTATCACATAGAAAATTAGGATTTAGCTTTAATGCATTCAATTTGGTGTTATTGTTGGTTTAAAAGCGAGCTATGTTGATAAACCTTTCTGCAATTAGAAAGAACTAGTGTTATAGTAGATTTACTATGCTTGAGGTAATGAGCTGAGACTTTTTTGATTTAGAGCAAGCTTGTGAATAGTTCTTTGAGTTAGGTTAATTTTTTATTTGTAGTGGATGTGGACTCTATGTGTTTGCTGATACTGGAGAAGTTGTAAAATTCGGTGTTGTAGTTATCATGTGTCGTGGTTTAAATTTTCGCTTATGTTTTAGATACTAAGAAAAATATGCGGGAATCGATACATATACTGAAAATTGTAACTGGTATGTATTGTCTGTTGTTAAGTAGAGGGAAAGAAGTCGTGGCAGAAAGGAATGACTGTGGATGAGGGATTGAGGAGGGAATTGAACTGTAGTTTATTAATGAGGGATTTGTTGTTTGAATGGAAATATGCCTTGTTTGGATTAACTACTAGTTAATGAGATCTTTTCAATTAAAATATTATGATCTTCACTTGTCAAATAGTCCATAAATGGTTATTGGTGTTTATCGAGTAGTTAAATGAGAGTTTTTGAAAAAATTGAGACGCAGAAGCTAATTTTAATTTATATATAAGCGAATCTATTATCTAAAATATATTTGTAGTTATTTAAGATTTTTTCCTTTTCCATAATTATTTGTGGAGAAGTTTATCCAAATTGCCCTTAGTCTTGTGAATTTAGTTTGTTATAAAGCTATTGGGTTTTTCATTTGGCATCTATTTGCGGAGATGTTTATCCAAATCGGCTCTTAGCTCTCCTATTCCCTCAAAATGTTTTTCACATGCAGCAAGCGACCACATGCCTTGCTGAGTTGGATCAGTCACCTTTGACTACAACACGGGATTCAATGAACCCCTTTTTTAATGCAATTGTTAAGCCAGAATTGCTTAAGCACCAAGATAGGGATGTCAAGCTTTTAGTTGCAACATGTATTTGTGAGATAACTCGGATCACTGCACCTGAAGCTCCTTATAATGATGAAATTCTAAAGGTGCGTTTCTTTTACTTAAATTATCTACTTGTTGTTCATTTTCTTATTCAAAAATCAAAAGGGAAACTATTTCCCTTATAGTTTGTGCCTAAAAATGTTGGAACATTGTTTATGGTTATCCTTTGTGCTAATCTATGTTAGATCTCCCTGCAGGATACCTTTCGGTTGATTGTGAGCACTTTTAGTGGTCTAAGTGATACTAGCGGTCTATCCTTTGGACGGAGAGTTGTTATATTGGAGACTCTTGCAAAATATAGGTCGTGTGTTGTGATGTTGGATCTTGAATGTTATGATCTGGTGAATGAAATGTTCAGTACTTTCGTTACGGTTGCCAGGTTTGTTTATCATGAAATCTTATAATTAATTGTCGAGTGTGTGCTAATGTTAATTACTAATAAATACGAGTTTCCTGAAAATTTCTGCTATTCACTTCCAAGATTGCAAACTCAGTATCTTGTATTTTTTTTCCTAGTGCTTATGTTCTTCTACCTGGTTGTAAAATAATGAGAAATGAATTAAAGATAATTAGACAAACTATACAGCTTTGCAATTTGTATACTTGGAATGTGATGTTTATATACAATCTCCATCTAGTGGGACAAGGCTTGATTATCACTGTTGAAACTTTAAACTGTTAGACAATAAGACACGTGTCCTATCCATTTTCTTGTAGGCCAAATTTTCTATGCTTCTTTCTTGTAAAAAAAATCCTCTTTCGAATAATAAATGTTGCCATATATTTTGTTTCATGCTTAGAGATGATCACCCAGAAAGTGTCCTGTCATCCATGCAAACTATAATGGTGGTTCTCTTAGAAGAGAGCGAGGATGTGCACGAGGATCTGTTATCTATTTTACTTTCTACATTAGGCCGCGGCAATAAAGTACGTACTTTTATAAATTATTTTTCCTGTTGAAGACAGATAGCTAATGTTCTTGCTGCTCTAGATTCAAATACTAAAGAAACACGATTGTGTGGAATTTTAATTCCAGGGTGTTACTATGGCTGCAAGAAGACTTGCCATGAATGTCATACAGCAATGCATGGGAAAACTTGAACCCTGCATTAAACAGCTTTTGCTATCGTTGATGTCTGGAGATAGCAAGCTAGTGAACAAACAAATTGAATACCATGGAATTATCTATGATCTGTATTGCTGTGCTCCTCAGATCCTTTTTGGAGTTCTCCCTTATGTGACCGGAGAGCTACTGGTAATTGGTGTTTTATTGGCTTTGAGCAATATCATGTATCTCCTGTTATAACCTTATTGCTACAATGTTTTCTTTAATATAGTTATGCTTTGTCGAGGTTCTGAGTTTTGAAATGTATAAAGTTGTAATATCAGTCATTTTGGCATATTGTTTCTTATTAATTTTGTTCATGAGTTTGGTTAAATTATACTTTTTGTGCTCCTTTGATGTCTGGTTTCTCACTTGTAATCTGGAAATTGTACGCAGACTGACCAGTTGGAAACCCGCTTGAAAGCAATGAACTTGGTTGGTGATATGATTTCTCTTCCCGGAACTTCCATTCCTGAAGCATTTCAGCCCATATTTTCAGAATTCTTAAAAAGGTTGTCTGATAGAGTTGTTGAGGTTCGAATGTCTGCCCTTGAGCATGTAAAGAACTGTCTGCTGTTGAATCCTTTTAGAGCCGAAGCTTCGCAGATATTATGTAAGTGCACTAAACACGAACATCCATTCAGTAATTTTTTTAATCTTTATATTGTATATATCGTATCTGCTGATTTTATTTGAATTGAACTTAGCTGCGCTTTGTGAACGGCTGCTGGATTTTGATGAAAATGTTCGAAAGCATGCTGTGGCTGTTATATGTGATGTGGCATGTCATGCCCTAAATGCAATTCCACTTGAAACTGTGAAACTTGTAGCAGAACGGCTTCGTGATAAATCTGTATGCATATTTTGTTTTTTGTGTGTTTCTTAGCTAACTGTTTGTTGATTTTGACTATGGTATCTCATTTCCCCTTTTCATTTTGCTTTTGCAGCTACTTGTTAAAAAGTATACATTGGAGAGATTGGCTGAAGTGTATAGAGTTTTTTGTGAGAAAAGCTGTGTCGCAGACAATCTCAAGGGGTATGACTGGATTCCTGGAAAGATTATTAGATGTTTCTATGACAAAGATTTCAGGTGAATACACTTGTGCTTAATTCTTTAACATTTTTGTCATTATTTACAACATTATTATCAACATTTTTGGATATTGGTTTTTGTGTTAGCAATAAAGTAAGGACCACTTCAATTTTTCTTAAAACCTTATTTTTAGTAATCAAGCCGAAACATTTGTTTAGCCAATTGATTTTACCATTTACTAAAATTGAATTATTTGTCTCAAAATGAAATCAGATATTTATCCAGTCCAACTTAATCCATGTACTATTCAGTTTGGTCCCCCTAGGTTTTAGTAGAATTTTTTTGAAGTTTTGCAACGTGAAATAAGTACTCATGAGTCCTGACTGTGACTACTTATATTCAAGGCTTTTATCTAGGAATCATTTTCTTACCATGTGCTATATATATGTTAGTATATGTTTGTAATAACACATAATCCATTATTTCCCGTACGAGAAAATTGTTATCTGGAGAAAGCAGATAGAATAAAATAGTTTTTATTTTTTTTAACAATTATCCAATCACAACATTCTATTTTTGGAGGGTAAAGTATAAGTTCATACAGTATGTGGGTACAATATATTTTTGATCCAAATATATGTCTCTCATTTTCAATTTGATCCTTATACATTTTTTTTTTCAATTTAGTCCCTTTATTTTCAATTTGATTCTTCCCATATACTGTTGTTGTAATGCCATATATATTGAAGTTATAATATTGCGGAGTATAGGGATCACATCATGTACATAATCATTTTCAATTTGGTCTATATATGCTTAACATTTTCTCCATGCAAACATTACAGTGTTATAACAACAAACTGCAGGGATAACATTGTTCATATAGGGCTTAAATTGGAAACTTTTTTCGTGTAGGGACCTATTTAAAAATAAGTTACTTGTATTGGATTCAAAAATATTTTTTGTTTTCACCTAAAGATTGGCCAGTCTATTTTACTGTTTGATATGGTCAATGGCTTATATGTGGTATCTGTTGCTTTGACTCGTATCTTTTTCTCAATAGCATAACTTTTTTCGGTTTCCACATACTTTTCTACCAAAATGGGAGAAGTTGGACACAATGG
Source organism: Cicer yamashitae (assembly GCA_037974755.1). Classification (NCBI taxonomy): domain Eukaryota; kingdom Viridiplantae; phylum Streptophyta; class Magnoliopsida; order Fabales; family Fabaceae; genus Cicer; species Cicer yamashitae. The sequence continues at coordinate 227,254 of JBBPBQ010000002.1, forward strand.
GGGTGAATATTGTTTTAACAACAGAATTATTTTCTCAATAGTTTGTTTCATTATATTTCCTTTTTGGTTTGGTTTTCTGTTCTATTTTTTCATGTTAGAGGCATTCTAATCATAGGTGATTTTCTTGTTCATTTCATTATGCAGATCTGATATAATTGAATCTGTTTTATGTGGATCCTTATTTCCAGTAGAGTTTTCAATTAGTGATATTGTTAAACATTGGGTTGGAATTTTCTCTGGATTTGATAAAGTGGAGGTCAAGGCTCTTGAAAAGATATTGGAGCAGAAACAAAGGTAAGCCTGCTTGACTTCTCTGGTTTCTCAACATCAGTAAGCAATAAAAGTTTCATTTGTATGGTATTTCTTTGGTAGCAGGTTACAGCAAGAGATGCAGAAGTATCTGTCTCTGAGGCAGATGCATCAGGTATGTAACTTTGGAAGTTGGAAAGATGAACTTCTCATAGGAAATTTGATGACAAAATGGATTTGATTCGTATTTAAATGCAGGATAAAGATGTTCCTGAGGTCCAAAAAAAGATTCTTTTCTGTTTCAGAGTAATGTCCCATTCGTTTTCTGACTTCATAAAGGCCGAAGAGAGTTTCCAGATTCTTGATCAGTTAAAAGATGCTAATATCTGGAAGATTTTGGCAAATCTTGTTGACCCAAATACTAGCCTCCATCAAGCACGCACCTATCGGGTAAAATAATCAGTGATTGATAGATATATTTTCAGGGATGCATATTTTGGAAAATCATGGCTACAAACTGTGTAGACATTAGTCTTTGAAGTGAATATGGCTATATGAGAGCTAAATCCTTGAACTTTTGATGCTCAATTCCTGTGGTATATATAACTTACAATTAGAAATATTTGAAGTGAGACTATTTAATCAATTTTGTAGTAGTTAAAGAAATAATCTGTACCTTGGACTGTGTTATTTACTGATTTCGGTCATTTTTGTATTTATTTGTTTCTTGTCTGCAGGATGATTTGCTTAAAATACTTGGTGTGAAACATCGTCTCTATGATTTTCTGAGTACCTTCTCTGTGAAGTGCTCGTACGTGCTTTTCAACAAGGAGCATGTAAAAGCGATTCTTGCAGAAACGGTAGCTCAAAATTCTGCAGAGAATGCTCACTGCACACAATCTTGCATTAATTTATTGGTGGTAAGAGCATGTCATATTTATGTGTCTTGGACTATTGCACTTAATTTTTTAGCATTTATCCATGAATTCTGGCACAAATCATATAAATAAGTTGTTCCTAGCTTTTGCTTGTAATGTTGCAAATGGTGCTTTGTGCCTTTGCATGATGCTGATTAATTAGGATGATTGTGGATACAAAGTGCTGATTTATCCCAAAAACTAAGCTGTTAGGAGAAGGGCAGAAGGGCCAGGAATGATTTTGATTTTATATCTCTAAACAGCCCCTCGAGCGAAAGCCCTTAAACTTAAAGTCTGAACAAAGCACATGCCTGCCTGAAATGTATTTGAATTGAGAATGGTATCTGACATGGATCAAACTCTTGATCATTTGGTCAAAGAAGCTGTGATGTTGTAAGGGTCTGTATGATATGTATGAATTATGATAGGATAAGACATGATTATACAAGGCCTGATAGAATTTTCAATACTATACAGTGTTCGGTGGTATGACATTGTATACAATAGTATATTTAATAAGGCGATACTATGTACTTATTAAAAATAAAACTTAAAACTTACAAATTTAATTTGTACTTGTAAGTTCAAATATTTGTTAGATGATTACTTGAGGATTATAATAGGAAAGTTTTTATATAAGCTTATTCATGAAAACTTTATCAATCCTAATCCCTCTCCCAAGGAATGATTAAACTATCCATTATTTTGGTGTATAAGAGGGGTTTGATGGATATACTTAAATAATAAATTGTTAATTAAATAATACATTGTTCACATCAAACAACCAATAAAGTAATAATGTATCGTAAGAATTTATACTATTATGCCTAATATGCATGCCAAACAATCCCTAAATGTCAAAGCTGATAAGAGAAGGTCAAAGAATAGTTTTCTAGTAAGTGCCATGTCATATGAGTTTGTATTTCTGCCTTATTTCTCTGACAACTTATTTTTTTCTGCTATGAAGCAGTGGTGTGTTTTGGATCATTGTGGACATGAGAATTAAGAATTTGAGAGAACAATCTTTTCTTACTTTAAAGTTAACTTGTTATAAACTGCAGATCATTGCTCGTTTCTGTCCATTGCTTCTTAGTGGTAGTGAGGAGGAACTGGTGAATCTACTGAAGGATAATAATGATAAGATTAAAGTGGGTATTCTGAATGTTTTAGCTAAGGCCGGTGCTACTATTCGTAAACAACTTACAGTAACATCAAGGTGCTGATTTTAATCTTATTAATCTTTTAAATCCATTCCCCTGTATAATTTTTTTTCATACTATCTCTTTGTTTATACAGTTCAGTAGACCTTATATTGGAGAGGTTATGTTTAGAAGGCAGTCGGAGACAGGCAAAGTATGCTGTCTATGCATTGGCTGCAATAACAAAGGATGACGGCCTCAAATCTCTTTCTGTTCTATACAAGGTTTCATATAGTTGATTCATTTATTTTAAACACTGGTTTTTTTTTCTTCCACTCTAATTTTTGTCACATATACAGAAACTTGTAGATATGCTGGAAGAAAAAACACATCTGCCTACTGTATTGCAGTCTCTGGGGTGTATAGCGCAGACTGCAATGCCTGTTTTTGAAACTAGAGAGAGTGAAATTAAAGAATTTATAACAAACAAGATTCTAAAAAGTGATGGTGTAAGCATTTCAAATCTCGCTGAGTGGTGTGCTCATTTATAAAATAAACATAGAAATATTTGATTGTAATGTATGCTTCGCTGTTTCAGAAAGAAGATCACACTAGAACATCTTGGGATGATAAAAGCGACCTCTGTATGTTGAAGGTTGGTAGGAAATAGTCTCTTCTGTTTAATATATTTTGGATATACTTTTTGTTCTTTATGTAGACATTAGAAAATGCTTTGAGTTGGCTTCTTATTTGACATTTTATTCTATGTTTCTCTATGCGCCCCTTCCTTTTCTTTTTTCTGCAGATATATGGCATTAAAACCTTAGTAAATAGCTACTTGCCTGTCAAAGATGCTCATGTTCGTCCTGATATTGAAAGTCTTCTGGATATCCTTAGGAATATACTATCTTTCGGTGAAATATCGAAGGACTTGCAATCAAGGTATATAAGCTTCAGAGTTATATTTTTTAAATAAATTTAAATTGGATGGTAGGTTCAAATACTATGTACTCATTTATGTTCTCTTGCAGTCCAGTTGATAAGGCCCATCTGAGGCTTGCTGCTGCAAAGGCTGTTATTCGTTTGTCAAGGCTATGGGATCAAAAGATACCAGTTGATCTTTTCCACTTAACTTTAAGGCTATCTGAGGTGGGATTTTCTTCTGTTTATTTAATTGCTTGTTGAGCATTTATAACTTTTCAGTTTCACCATACTGTTAGCAGGATATAAGGCTTCTTCTATTCATATGTTACGGCAGAAATCAGTTTGATGAAATTTTCATTTCAATGTTGAAACAAATGATTCTCATTGTCTTTATTTTGAGTGTGTAGATTAGCTTTCCTCAAGCTAAGAAGGTTTTCTTAAGCAAAGTTCACCAATATGTTAAAGACCGCCTTTTGGATACCAAATATGCATGTGCCTTCTTATTCAACATATTTGGATCCAAGCCACATGAATTTGCAGAGGTAAGTTGTTGATCTGTTGTCTTTTTCATAATTGCAATTTTCCCGTTCTTTGACATTAATTTTTATATTTCGTTATGAATCCTGTTTGTTAATGCAGGATAAACAGAATCTGACAGACATTATTCAAATGCACTATCATGCGAAGGCACGGCAAATTCCTGTGCAATCAGATGCAATTTCCTTGACCATTTACCCAGAATACATCCTTCCATACCTAGTTCATGCACTTGCTCATCACTCATGTCCCAATGTTGAGGAGTGCAAGGATGTTGGAGCATATGATAATACATACCGGTACTATATTACCCACTTACGATATATCTCTATGCCGAATCCATTTTTAGACACTCCTCAAAAGGGTATGAAAGACTCAAAATAATGAAAAACATTAACCAGGAATAGAAGGGATGGAGATTTAGTTTACTTTTGGTATTCAATAAATATGGGGTCCTGTATAATGATTTTATGACTTATATCAACATATGTATTGCTAACATTTGGTTTTCATTAGTCAGAATTTGAACGATAAGAAGAATGCCACATGCTTATAAAATTGAAGATATCTAAAGAGTTTGCCTTTATGCATACTGGGATGCACATTATTATTTCACATGCTATGGAAGCTTATAAAGTACTCCCTCTGGTCACTATTATAAGCAAAAAAAAAGTCTTAAATATTGGTCATAATTATAAGCAAAAGTATTTAGTTAAATACTTTTGACTCATTTAATGCTATTATTCCCAATACTCCCTTCATTTATTTCAAAACATTTAATGTTGATAGTTAAGTATTTGACATTAAAAAGAGTCAATTTAGTAAATTTAATATACATGAAATCTAGAAAATTAATTGCACTTAGCTACATTTCTTAATACTTAGCTAAGTATTTTTGCTTATTATAGTGACTGGAGGGAGTATTAATTTGGAATCACACATTAAAAATCTGCACACGAGTGTATGTATAGTAAAGGCTTTTGCTTTGAAGGGTCTCCCTTGATAATATACCCTGTACAAACACATGTAATGGTCTGTGAAGGTTTTTTTGGTCGTGACGACTTGTTGTACTTCACAAATACTTGCTTATATGTTGTTGATTTGAAATATGAATGAGGGTTACAACTGCACCAATACCTACAAATTTACTTTTTATCAAACATCAAAACATAGAATTTGTTGGGGAATGCTCATTGTTACTGATTGTATATTCTGTTTTGCATTTTTAGGCAGTTGCATCTAATACTGTCAATATTACTCCAAAGAGACGAAGGTGCTAAGTCAGAAGAAACTACTGACAAAGAAAAGGAAATTATATCTACTATCACTTCTATCTTTCAGAGTATCAAACTTTCTGAAGACACGGTTGATACATCAAAAACAAAGGTTGAGTATTATTTTGTTATTACTTATAAGTAGTTACATATTGAAAATTGTAATAGATTATAACATACATCTGTGGTCAATGAATTTTCAGAATTCTCATGCAATATGTGACCTTGGGTTAGCAATAACTAAACGGTTGGTGCAGAAGGATGTTGATCTGCAAGAATTGTCCCATTCAATGTCTCTGCCTCCAATGCTATACAAAGCATTTGAGAAGAAGGAAGGAGATGACACTATGGTATGCTTTTTTTTGTCAGTCCTGTATGTTAAGTATTCTTGTTCATATTATATAAAATGCTTTCCAAAAGTTTCTAATTCTTAAATAGAATACCTTTTATTGAATCGAGGTTGAATAATAGCATTGGTGTTTCTTGCATCATACTAGTACCTGAATATGCTAGTTCTATATGTTATTGAACTATTATGAGTGTTTTGACTGAATGTATTTTTAGTTGATTAAATTTGTCTAATGCTTGAACTCTGCTATATACATACACTGATGATTTCATTATGGAAAAAATTTCTTTCCTGTTAAGCTTCATATTATCTTATTGCTTGATGGGTGTGCTTAGGGAAGTATTGTTTAGATGCTTTTCTGAACAGGCAATGGAGTTGGGTTTGTTCATGATTATTGACACAGGTTGAACAACACTACCTTCTTTCAACGAATTGTGTGAGACTAGTCTACCTCTCGAGTAGCCCAAAACTGAATATATTATACTAGTCTTCTCTCTGTTGATGTATTCATGAAATAGGCTGAACATTGTTATTGTTGTTTTTGTTTTTGTTATTATTATTATTATTTATTATTATTATTATTATTATTATTAATATTATTTTTTGGGTGCAAATTATTATTATTATTAGATCTCCGATGACTTTAATTAATGCAACTGAATTCATCTGGCAGATAAGTGAGGTGAAAAGCTGGGTTGTGGATGACCCCATGTTGGCTCACTTTGAATCTCTTGAACTAGAAATGGTATGTTTGATGCAACTGAAAAGCTACTTGGCAACTTTCATTGCTTTTAAGATTTTGAAAACCATGTGATTATGCTTGTTTTACGTCAGGTTCGATCCCAATTAGCTGAGGATGAAGCTTCAAAGGACAATGAAGAAAAGGAAAATGAAATGCCTCTGGGAGTGATGTTAAAGCACATCAAATCTCAGGGAATTAGTGGCAAAAAGGTAAAAAAAGTGAAGTCTGTGCCAGCTGAAACAAAAAAGATTGAAAATGATTATGGTATCTTAAATACTGACCGACAGACCAACTTGGACAACATGGGGTCATCTATTAATGTTGAACCATGTAATGGTCATGGGCATTCTTTAAGTAAGAAAACACCGAAGGATCCAGAGCATGCTACAGGTCAAAAAAGAAAAACTGGAGAAACAACACCTGCTCCTGTGTCTAAAAGAAGTAGGTCTTCCTCTGCTCATGGTAAACTGAGATTATCAACTAGTACGTTAAATTCATCTCCAAGAGGTTCAGGAGAAAACTCCCCTGGAGCAAAATTAGTGTTGGATGCAGAAATAAATCCTGATACAGATAGCGAAACCATGCAGAGAATAACAGTCAAAGACTTGTTAGTGTCCTCACTAAAACGAAAAGTTAAGGGCTCTGAAAGCTATCATAACGATGAGTCGAATAAACATGTTGAATACGACATGAAGGTATAAAAGTCTTACTGTGAAATAGACTTTATGCTTATATTAGATGTAGTTTGTCAATGTAGACATCTACTTATCTTTTGGCTCCAATGCAGAGTCCTGATGATATGAAACAAAGCGAAAAGACTACAAGTACTAATTCCAAGTCATCCACACATTTTAGTAAAAAGACTAAAAGAAAAAGTATTACAGGATTGACAAAGGTAAACTCTATTTACAAGCTTTCTCAGTTTGTGTTCGAGAGGCTTACAAGTTTATAGTGTCTTCATGCTATCTGTGGATCTCTTACCCTGCCTCCCGTATTTTGTATGTCATAATTTTGCAACCTGCCTGTTCCTTTGGTCATTGTTTGACTGGTCTACCATCTACAGTGCGCGATGAAGGAAGGTGAAATTGATACTGAAGATCTAATTGGTTGCAGAATTAAAATTTGGTGGCCTACGGATAAGAAGTAAGTACTTACTATAAATTTTAAGTGAGCAGTTGCAGAAGCAATGTAAATCATTTATGTCAATTGTTTTGGTCATTCAAAAGGGAAAACAAGAATTTTTGTTTTTTAGTGATGGGAAGCATTTTGAGTACATTTTGAAAGATGACCTTTCTTACAAAGTCCGATGCTTTCATTCTGAATATGACTTTCTTATTTTGTTTATATCTCAATTTCTTCATGCTGCATTTGTTTTCATTAACTTCTGTTACATTCTAATTGGGGCTGTAATTAGCATCTGACACTTCGCCTACCATACTTCTTGTACCCTAGATAGAATTTCCTAAAATTATAATTTCTTCTCGTGTCTGCATAGAATTTCTAAATAAAGTTCTCATCTTGGTGTGTTGATGTTTTGCAGATATTATGGAGGCACTATAAAGTCTTATGATCCTTCAAAAGGGAAACATGTGGTAAGCTAAATAATGCTGAACTTGCCCTCTGAATTGGGCACAAAGATTTCCTGCTTGCTCTCTGTTACTTATTTACAATTCTGATACACATTACTGATGACATGTGGAAGATATTATATGATGACGGAGATGTAGAAATACTCCGTTTGGAAAAGGAGCGCTGGGAGCTTTTGGACAAGGGTCGTAAATCTACTAAGGTCTCCGGTTTTCTATTAGTGCTAATTGTACATTTATTATTTCCACTAGAAGATATCAGTTGTGATTAATTAAAATCAGAATATCTGATGTATTTTTTTGTTTTTAATTTTCTTTCCAGAGGATAAAACTCTCTGGGCACAAAAATAAAGGTTCAAGTGGTTCACCAAGTAAAAAGAAAAAAGAGATGTGAGTTGAAACACCTGAGATTGTTATTACACATCTGTGGTTCTGTTTGATGTTCTAATCATCGTAATTTGTATACTTGCCTTATAGAGTTAATGGTAAACAATCTCCAAGCAAGCCTGTAAAACATAGACAAAAGTATGCATCAAAAAGTTGTTTCCATCAAGAGGAGGCCAAAGAGACTTCTGATATATCAAATCCTGAAGAGACCATGACCTCTAAAGCTGATGAGATGAACTCAGGTAATGCATCTTTGAGATATATGGTTCATTGTTAGATTGCTAATTTGGTTTATTCAGAAATTAATATTACACTATGATATTTTCAACTTCAATTAATAGCAGTGATTATGCTTCCCCATTTTTGTTTGTGTCAATGACTTTTGCTTCATTTTTGTTTAATCTCTTTGTATCATGAATTTTCTTTTCAAGGTGGTTCAGAAGAGGAACTGGCTACAGGGTTTGATGAAATCACAACAAAGGGGAAGAAATCTAACAAGAAAGTAAGATCTGTTTCCAGAAAAAAGAGGCTCAAGAAAACCAAGAATTTTCGTTATATGGAAGAATCAGACGAAGATAAGCAGGATTATAGTGATCGGATTTCTGAAGATAGAGAGAGTGTCCCACAATATAGCTCAGAAGAGAGAAAAGCGGATGAATCAACTGAAGCTGTGAGGGAAAATGTTCAAGGAGAAGAAGATTTGGAGTCTGAGGGGGATCAAGATAACAGCGATGTTGGGGTTAGTCCTGGAGAAACAGAGAAATCACATATAGAGCCATCAAGTCCTGATGATGTCAGCATTGCTGAGATTTCTGACGACGTTCCTTTGGTAAATAACTAAGCCTTTGCATAATTATTCTGTTTTCTAGTAATTGCTTTAAGCTCAACAATGAGAATGACTGATGCAGAGCAAATGGAAGTGTCGGACGGGTAAGAAAAACTCAAGGAAAACGCGGTGAGCAGTTTAACAGCTGTAGCTTGTGTCTGTCAAGATTGCTGCAGAGGTGGTGATGTGCTGTACAAGTATTGGCGTGGATGATGACTGTGGAATTGGAGATATTTTGTTATTAACATATTAATAGTTATGCTCCATGCCTTACTGCAGTCACACTGTTGAATGTGTAAAATAACACTAGTTGAGAAAGGAAAATTTGAAAGGTTTTTTTTTAGGGTTATGTTCCTGATAAATGAATGACCTTTTGTTAGTACAGGTGATAGGCTCAGCATATGATTCATTTAGGTGTTTGCTTACCCTTCCAATATAGATGATATAATTGACCGGGACAAGATAATCAACAATGTGTACAGCTATATATGGGGATATTCGTATCTTTATTATTTATACTTCTGTAGTGTTAACTGATGAAACTTTAAAGTACAACCATACTATCAACTCCTTAATTTGTATGGAATCATTGACACCAAAAGCAGGGTGAAGAATTCAAAATTTGTATCTAAATCACCAAGAGAATAGAGGTATTTAAATTTAGCATGATATTCATGTTTTACATTTAAAAATTTAACTCAAATATTCATGTAATTATTGCATAAATTGTATTATTAGGAAGTTAATTTTTAATCATTTACATTTATCTCAAATGGTACTGATTACTCAATTTAAAAAAACTCTTATTCATCTCTAAATCTCATCATGATTTGATACATTTTCATTATTTGTCTCTAACTATTGTAATCTTTTTTAAACTCTTAGCAATTATAACTACTGAGTACAAAAAAGCAATTTTAAATATACGGTATTAAGAATTAATATTAACCTGAAATTGTGTGAAGAAAAAACATAGCAATGAGTATATTTTTAACAGAATAATTTTTCTACATAAGATCACAAGGAATCATCAATTTTATTGACAATTTACATTAAAATTTCTATAAAATTTAACAAGTGCAGAATTCCAATCATAATCGTTATGAACGGAACGTCCAATGATACTGTGTGCCAACTGTAGTTGGTTTGATCTATTTTCCATGCATATTCATTGTAATCATTCAACAACAATTATTATGAAGTACTTCTTTTTTAAGTAATTATTATTTTAAATTTTTTTACACAGATTAAAAAAATTATAAATAAATAAAAAATTTATAATTTTATAAAATTATCTTTATAAATTATTGATTATTAATCAATAATTGTTGTCATAAATATCTTTTTAAGAGGGAAATTGGAAAACTAATAATCAATGTCACATGAAAATGCATAATATATAAATTTTGAGGGTTTAATAGATACGCACTAAGGGTATAAACAATAAAAATTACAATCACGAGATATAATTAATACAATTCTGTTATCCACATCCCTATTTTTTTTATTATTTTTTTTTTCTATTCACACCTTCAATTTTTTTTTTATAAAAGTAAAATACCTAAAATATCCTTAGCTATTTATAACATTTTTTAACCCTTATATGAACTGAATTTACGAATGCCTGCGTGAACTCAATTCATAAGGTACATTTACGTAAACTCAATTCTTGTGTAACTCAACTTACGTACGCTTCATTTAAATAACTAAGATCACGTATACGTGAATTTACTTACGTTTACGTGAATTGAATTCACATAGGCGTTCGTGAATTCAGTTCACGTAGGTGTACGTGAATCGTATTCATGTATTTAAATTCTTAAACTCCATTGATACTAGAGGAGATCAAAAGATAAGACCATTAAAATTGGGTCTACCTACGCGAACTCAATTTACGTACGCAAACTCAATTTACGTACGCAAACTCAATTCACGTACGCCGAACTCAATTCACTTAAATGTACGGAAATTCAGTTCACGTATACGAGATTAGTTACGTAAATGAAGCGTACGTAAATTGAGTTTACGTAAATGTTTGAGTTCACGCAGACATTCGTAACTTCAATTCACGTAATGATTAATTATGTTATAAATAGATAAGGGCATTTTAAATATTTTGTTTTTATAAAAAAAATTGAGGGTGTGAGTAGTAAAAAGAATGGTGTGGGTAGCAATATTGTAATTAATAGTTCATATTAACATACAACGTAGAATGCATAGTGCATACTTTTTTTTTTTTTCTCGTGATTTGAAATATTTTTATACGTTAAAACAACATTTAGTTTGGATGGGATGAATTACTTAGTAAATAGTAGGTTAGAGAAGATTCTTGTGTGCTGTTTACGGAGTAGGTTTATAGATGATAATGTCTATCCTTTTTGCTGACGCAATGAAATCAAGTTTGGGATTTTAGTGAACTGATATGGAAGAAAGGGAAGACAAAGTGAGTCCCACCCCCATACTAGCGTATTTAGCTTTCCAACGTTTCTTTCCCGATTGAATCAATTTCCTCTGTCACTGTGCATCATTAATCAATATTATTCTTCCATTTCTCATTTTGATTCTATTTTTCGTTTCCTGCTGCATCATTTCGTATGCTCCTCATGTCTTCACAATCCCGAGGTCTCTCTTCAAATGCAATTTCACGTGTTGTTTATTTTCTCATCACAATTCAATAGTATTTCTTTTTACTTCATTAACATAGCAATAGCAATAAAAATAATAATAACCGGAAGTTTTTTTGAAATAGTTAATTAGACTCTTGTGTTTTAACTCTATGTTTTGTTATGACTTCTACTACAGATGTTTGTATTGTTGGTGTTGCAAGGACCCCAATGGGTGGTTTCCTTGGCTCCCTGTCATCTCTTTCAGCTACACAACTAGGCTCAATTGCTATTAACTGTATGTATAACCTATTTTCCTTTTCTCCTTTTACCTCTTCATCTCATTGTTTTGTTAGTATGTGTTTGGTTTTGCGGTTACAAAAATTAATTTTTTTTTTTAAGAGTTCAATAATAAATTCAATGCAAAAAATCAATTCTAGAGGCAAAAGAACTACAAATTATAGTTTCAAATCAGAATCAATTATGGAGGCAAAATCAATTTTACTTGAGAGCAGAGTCAAAATCAATTCTAGATCTTTAGAATCAATTTTGTTTGCTCCATAAGTGGAACCAAATATACTCTAAACCAATTCTAGAGGTATAAAATTTATTTTGATATTTGGTTCCACTTTGAACAGAGTCAAAGTTAATTCTGATTTGAAGCTATAATTTGTAGCGCAAGTTAGAACATCCAAACATATCAAAATCAATTTTGTATCTCTAGAATCAATTTTGACTCCTTCAAAAGTGGAACCAAACATACATGTTAGCAAATATTTTTGAAATTTCTGCTTCTCTTGTGTTTTAAGTTGATATATAAATCTGCAGCTGCTCTCAAGAGAGCCAATGTTGATCCATCACTTGTGCAAGAGGTGTTTTTTGGAAATGTTCTTAGTGCAAATTTAGGGCAGGCTCCTGCTAGACAGGCTGCATTAGGTGCCGGAATACCTACATCTGTTATCTGCACTACTATTAACAAGGTGTGTTCATCGGGGATGAAAGGTATGTTCTTTTTTGTTAATTTTGGAAGGGCTTTCCCTCTTAAAATATGTTGATTTTTTAGTCTGTGATGAGATCACAGTTTCATTTTTTCATCGCAGCTACCATGATAGCAGCACAAACCATTCAGTTGGGTTCCAATGATGTTGTTGTGGTTGGTGGTATGGAAAGCATGTCAAATGCACCTAAGTACATTGTAGAAGCAAGGTTTTTTTCTTCTTTTTTTCATGAATTGTGGATACAATGTTTTGAAATCTGATGAAATTGTTTGATAATGTTATAGACTTATTTGATATTGTGAGTTATCTAATACTACTAATGTTATAGAGTTACTAGATAATGTTAGAGTTATACTTGTATTAAGGGTAGTTTAGTCTTTTATATGCTTAGCATATTTTCTCTACTCTCTCTTTGTAGCATTAAGATTTTGACATTCTAACTCTGTAACCCTAAGGGTTTTCTCTTCTCTTTGTTCTCTCATTCTCCCTTTCCCGTTCTTCTCAATGGGAGAAATTTGTTTTTACTAACATGTTGAAATTATGCTACCTAGTTGCAGCTTATAAGTTAGCATTTGATGAAGTCCAACTTTCTTTAATCATCATTTTATTTGGTTTAATTTTTGATATTCACTGTCAACATATTCTGTATATATTGTATCTAAAACAGGAAGGGATCTCGGTTAGGACATGATACTATCATTGATGGTATGCTCAAAGATGGCCTTTGGGATGTCTATAATGACTTTGGCATGGGAATTTGCGCAGAATTATGTGCAGATCAGCATGTCATAACTAGAGATGAGCAGGTAGTGTTCCTTAGTGAATGGATCGGTTAAAATTTTGTGGTAGATTTTATTCTCGTTTCTTGCTTAGTCCTTTAACTGCTTCAATTACCTTAATTAAATATCAACATCCAAAAGCCTGTCAATTTGATGGACAGGGCCATGAACCTTCCCACCACCACGACCGCTTTTAATTGTTTTGGAATAACAAAATATTTGCTTTGCTGAAAAATTTCCTAATTTTGATTCAACAATTGTACCTTCTTGTCACATGACACTAATCCTCCCCTTTGAACTTTCTTTTGGGTAATACATGTCCCTTGAACATTTTTTCAACTCATTTCAATCCTTAGTTGAATCAGGTTTGATGACTTTATTTTGCTCGGCTGTATAATATGTATATGTTGTTTCCCAGGACTCTTATGCCATTCAAAGCTTTGAGAGAGGAATATCTGCACAAAATGCTGGTCATTTTTCTTGGGAGATAGTTCCGGTATGATTATGATTCCTTCCTACATTGAAACTTGTGATAACTGATGCAGTGTTGGTGTTTTGATTTTCAAGTTTCAATTAACACTTTCTGCTCTTGCAGGTTGAAATTTTCAGTGGAAGAGGAAAGCCTTCCACAATTGTTGATAAAGATGAAGGTTTGGAGAAGGTAAATCGATTAATTTTGAAACCTGTGAACTATTCTGGATGTACCATAGTCTGTTGTGCATACTCCTAGATTTTAGGTTTACATCGTTATTGCTGCGTGTGTGTAGTATACTGAATACCGACCAGTTACTAAGAAAAGGTAGGTTTTGGGAGATTGTATAAGTTTGTTTAGCTTTTTCCTCATTTACAGAGCCACATAATTTGATCACCACATTGAAGCCAGTTCTGTGATAGTGATCCGTTGATACTTTTAATGTTTACCACTGCATTTAGCATTTTGCGACTGCCAAGGTTCGTGCTATGTTGAATACAAAAAACTAAACTGAAACTGTTAACGGTTGTTTTTAATATGCTTTTATCATTTGATAAGTTCATAACTGTAGAAGCCTTCAACTGAATTTTTGTATGAAATTTACTTGCTCCCTTTTGGAATATGGCGAAAAGTCCATGGTTTCGTTTAATAATTTTCGTGTACATGTTGCCAGTTTGATGCTGCAAAGTTAAGGAAGCTGAGACCAAACTTCAAAAAGGTTGGGGGTACTGTCACTGCTGGCAATGCTTCTAGCATAAGGTCCCTCTCTCTATCTCACCTCATCTATGTGTCTCTGTATACATGGTGTATTGTACCAACACATGCATTCTTCTATTCCCATGTGAATCCTGTTGGGAAATACCAAAATGTTGTTTTCTAAAAATAAAATAAAATTGGGGAAGGGGAAAATTATTATTAATTCAAGTAGTACTAATGACCATTTTACAACCGGATTAAGAAAAAAATAAAGAGAAGAAGATCGACATTAAGATTTTTTAACTCAGAAATCCTTCCAATGTGTAAGGAAAAAATCACAAGATCCAAATATAACACCTTCACTATGAAGTATTGAATAAAGCTCTCTCTGTTGAAGAGGATTGCAATTTACAAGAACCATAAGGTTCTAAATTGCACGCTCTTTTGTTGATAATGCATTGTTTATTGATTTGCAAAATTTGGGGTATGGTAACCATAAGGTTCTAAATTGCACGCTCTTTTGTTGATAATGCATTGTTTATTGATTTGACTAGTGATGGTGCTGCTGCATTAGTGCTAGTGAGTGAAGAGAAGGCACGTGAGCTTGGTTTGCATGTAATTGCAAAGATAAAAGGATTTGCAGATGCATCTCAGGTTCTATAACAAGTTCATGCAAGTCTTGATTAATATGAGCATTTGGAACCGAAACTGAAACAAGACTATTTTTGCAGGCACCTGAATTATTTCCAACTGCTCCTGCCCTTGCAATACCAAAAGCTATAACAAATGCTGGTCTCGAGGCTTCTCAAATTGATTATTTTGAAATAAATGAAGCCTTTTCTGTATGGAATCCATCACATATTTTATTTGTTGAGGCTCTCTTGTTTTACGCTAATCATTGTCTAACTTCTATGCAGGTTGTGGCTCTTGCAAATCAGAAGCTTCTCGGTCTTGATCCAGTGAGGGTTCATGTTACTCAGTTATTTGTTTCACTTTGCATATTAACATATCATTTTTTAGCTGTTCTGGCTGCTTCTGCATTTTAGTTTTTCCATTGCTCCCCTAGTATAGTGGCTTAATAAATAGATACTTCATATACTTCCTATCATATGCAGGAAAAAGTTAATGTACATGGAGGAGCTGTATCATTGGGACATCCATTGGGTTGCAGTGGAGCTCGCATCTTAGTTACATTATTAGGGGTAACTTGTGACCTACGTTACTCTATATATCATTTTCTTTCACCCTTGGCAATCACGTTCTTATACTTCTCCAGTTATCAAGTCTAAAGCCATGTTGGTGTTTCCATAAATTTCTTGTTTGACCAGTGATCACTATATAAATGCAATTTTAAAAAGAAACTCATGGCTTTAGGGAATGCATTTATTTATTTTTCCTGATTTCCGTGATCTGTAGATATCTTAGAGAGGTTATGTTTCAGGTATTGAGACATAAGGGCGGAAAGTATGGTGTTGGTGCTATCTGCAATGGGGGAGGAGGGGCATCTGCTCTTGTCGTTGAGCTCACGTAAGCCTTTTATTTTATTTGGTGAGGCGTAGCCTAGGCTCTTTCTGGGATGTCTACCTTATTTTGTTGTAAATATAACTTTACATAAGAGGTTGAAAGGCTTGATTCTTTTATTAATTTGAGAAAAGCAAATGCCTGTGTTTGTTTCAATATATGCTATTATATCCATCAGCAATTCTGAAGATTTTAACTGTCGGCTTTTCTCATTCTCTAATCAAAAGTTTAAAAAAAAAAACCTAATTACCAAGAGTTCTGCAGGCATGGTGCCACTTGGAGACGTTCCTCGTTGTGACCAAGATCTCACGTCATACGGCTTTTCAACACTGTTACAACTTGTTTTGGAGGATAAAACATATATGCTGGGTTAAAGTAAGAAATGGTATTAGTTCAGCTTCACAACCATTTGCAGAAATGGTATTAGAACATGATCCTGAGAAAATTGCTGCAATTATTCCAGCAAAAAGGATTGTATCTGAACCACAGTTTGATGAACTCCTGGCTCAAGAATTGATCTTTGCATAACTTTCAACAACTAAGTTGATCAAACACGTCAAAAGTGCATGATTAACCTCATGCCTTATTTCCTTCTAAACTTTTTTTGTGCTTTGGTATTTTGCAAAGTCTGTAATGATTAT
Organism: Cicer yamashitae; assembly: GCA_037974755.1. Lineage (NCBI taxonomy): Eukaryota > Viridiplantae > Streptophyta > Magnoliopsida > Fabales > Fabaceae > Cicer > Cicer yamashitae. Next base: position 243,894 of record JBBPBQ010000002.1, read on the forward strand.
TGTATAAATAAATAAATACTCCTACGACATCCGTGTTGACAAATTATTTACTGTTCTACTTTTATGTGCAGAATATCAACAATCTTTTGATTTTAAGATCAATGGACCTACATAATATACTACTATTTCTATCTATAAAAAAAATTTCACACAATTTATTACTTAAAAAAATAAGCAAAATACACCAAAAAGTCATTTTATCTTTCACGAAAGTAACAATTTGATTTTTTATGTTTTTTTGTAGAACAAATGTCCTTTAAGTTTAGTTTAGTTTCTGTTTAGGTACTTTAAGTTTTTATTTTTCCGATTTAATTCTTTAAGTTACATCATGTTTACATCGTTAGTTCTTTGTCTTACCTTAAACAATGATTAGTGCAATTGAAAATATCTTATAATTAGAAGCGCTATCAAATGTTGCAATAATAAATCTTTTATATTAATTTTTTAGAAAACAATCATCAAATCTTATAAACTGTTTATATTTTTTGATTTTTTTACAATCATTTTGACATATATATAGCGTTTAAAAACTTGATAATAAAGATCTATCCATATAATCAATATTATTAACTCTACTCATTTGTAAATTAGCTTGAATAGTCAATTTACTCCGTTGTTTGGATTATATCTTACTAGTAATTCAAGAAAATAGTCAAATTTAATAGACTACATGCGTAATTTAATACAACTTAAAGGTTAATGGTGAAAATAAAATATAACTTAAATGACTAAATCATAAAATATAAAAAGTTAAAAGATATAAACAAAAACTGAACTAAATTTAAATAACCTAAATGTTACAAAAAAAAATATAAAAAACTAAACAGTTACTTTCGTGAAAGATAAACGATTACTAAAAGACTGTGTTTGATTTGTTATCTGAACAACGTTTAAATTTTGACACTTTCACCTTAGTTTCACTGTGAGATGTATAAGAGTGCAAATTTGGGTAGCTGGAAGTGTTGTTTCAAATTTATAGCTACTTTCAAGGTGCTTATGTGACAAACCTGTGAATGGCAAAACATTTTTGCACCATGACAAAAATTATGGGGTCTAAATTATTGGTACATGTCCATAATGTATGTAAAGGCAAATTGTATTTCACAAGTGAAGCAAAATAGAGAGCTACATGCATTATAAAGTGTAAAATGTATAGAAGACAAGTGGCTTATTGCGTGTAAGAAGATTTAATTTATCTCTCTTATATTAAATTATTTTAATATTTAATAATATTTCATTATCATTATATGAACAAATATCTTATATTTTATAGTAGTTATTTATCAATTTAGAGACTTTATGAACAAATATCTTATATTTTATAGTAGTTATTTATTAATTTAGAGACTTAATTGATTAGTGATCAATTATTTTGTTACTATAGTATCCAATCTTATTAAGGCTATTTTGTCTCGATAATATCAATCAAAAGTTAAAATTCCAATCAAGTGATAACTCTTATATTTCATTGAGAAAATTTAAGATAACTTGTTCTTATATTAAATTTCTATATTTATTAATAAATATTATACAATCTTAATGAATATTTTTTAAATAATTATTAAATATATGGTTACTTCTCTAAAAAATGGTATCATAAACATATTTAAAAACTTTCTACCATAAGTATTTAATAATAAAATCGAATATGTTGTTTCTTTTGTTATATTAAATTTTCAACAAACCACTAGGATTGACAATTTTTGTTATTAATATTATTATTACATATGATAAAAACACATAAAGATTACATGATAATTGTAAAATATGAGTAAATTTCTTTGTTTCTTGTGTGTCTAATGAGATGACACGTCTTCCAATTTATAATAATGTTAATGTTTAGAAAATTATATTGACTAGAACTACTAATAATTAGTTTAGGTGCATGCGCTCTCACTCGTGAATTTGGTGGAGGTGCGTGGGACCTATGCATAGAGAAGACAAACACATGTGACAGCATGTGCACTATTGGTTGACAACGGGAAAAGCACCGTGGTACTCGCCGGAGGATTGCACGGCGGTGTTTGTTGATTTTAGATGTGCACTCAAAAAGAGAAAACTGGTGTTAGCACAGCTATAACAGAGTAAAAAAAAAAAACAGAACAAAACAGTGATAGCTGGTGTAAAAAAAAAAGTCATCGGAAAAATGTACAGTGAAGGCAGCGCTCTTAAGGCAATTCTAACGTTGTGGCTGGTTGCTAGAAAGATCGTCGGAGTTGTCGGCGACAGATAACTGAAGACAAAAAAAGTTTAAAAGAATAAAAAAAGGTAGTGTTGTCGGCAGCATGCCGCCAACAACTATAGTGAGGCACGGGTCACATAATTAAACCTGCTCTAAATAATACATTGCATCTTTTTTTATATCAAATTTTCGACAATTAACTACTAGGATTGACATTATTAAGTTCTGAAAATAAAAAAAAAAATCTGATTATACAATATTTTTGTATGTTTAATTTCTAATAATTTATTATATATTTAAAAATTGACTTTACGATATTTTTTTAGGAAAAAAATGTATAAATACAACCGTACAACGCACAAATATTACCTCTTGTAATAATTTAATATATGAAGTATAATTATAATGATTGTATATCTTTTCATCTAGCAGAATAATCTCCAAAAAAAAATATTGGTTCAACCTCATTTTGTAGTTTGAAAAGTACAATACCTTTATCTCCTTCCCAAAAAAATAATGTGTTTCATACTTGTGTACCTTAAACAATAAGTGTTAGGCTATTTTTAGACAATAATATCTTCAATTTCCTCGATGGTTACAATAACACAATATGTATTACAATTGATGGATATAATTTAACGGTATTAACTTTGTTGTCTTAATAACAAATTAGATCAACCATATATTTTCTGTAGATCATAATCCTAAATCATCCACACCATGTAAGAAGAATGCCAGCACTTAGCCAATACATAAACATGAGATATTGAGCTGCACCATGTGGACTCTCTTGGTAATTAGGTGTTATTTCAAAATTACATTTTTACCATGGAATGTCCAGCATGGAATCCTCACATATATAGCTAGATGCTTTGTCAAATACACAAAAGAAAAATGTCATTTTTGGTTGGTAATGGTATATACTGCCAACACATCCACAAACCTCTCTGTCCCTTGAGCTAAAATAGCAAAACTAATTCTTCATCCTGGCAGATTTAACCAACCATTATCTGAGATTTTCTTTTCAAAGGGCCAAGTGCTTTTTCAAATGTAAAAGTTGGACTCAAAGAACCTACCTTTTCATCAAGGTTCTTTTGAGTTCCAACACCCTTTCTTTGGAGATTCAAGGGACTTTTCATCATTCATCTTTGTTTCTTTCACGTAAGAATATAAATTGTTTGTCATTCTTGTAACATAATAAGGTGGTTGCTTTATGATTATTTTCTTATATATATGTTGTTCAATTTTCATTGTGTTTAACGGGACAAAATTAATAAATTAATTTTTTAAGATAATTAAGCCGTCGAATAACAAAAATGTATAATGGGGTGGTAGAATCATATCATTATAAATATTCGGTTCTAGAGATTCATATACATTGTCGTTAGTTTATAATCAATGGAATGCTCTGGTTGCAGATAATCTATATGTTTCCAAGTTAGAGCAAAGAGAATGAAATGAATTGTTTGCCCTTATTTTAACATAATGATGATAAAGTAGCTGCTTTGTGATCATTTTCATATATACAATATATGTTGTTCAATCTTCATTGTGTGTTTAACGAGACAAAATGTAAAAATTAATTCTTTAAGATAACAAAGTCGTCAAATAACAAAAATGTATAATGTGGTGGTAGAATCATATCATCATAAATATTTGGTTATGAAGATTCATATACATACATTGTCTTCAGTTTATGATCAATAGAATGCTCTAGTTGCAGATACTCTATATATTTCCAAGTTAGAGCAAAGAGAATGAAAAGCCTCAGAAAGGTTGATTCTCCAAGGGGAGAGGTTGGAGAGATTGACACAAGGGCACCATTTCAATCTGTTAAAGCTGCTGTTAGTTTATTTGGTGAAGTAGCAATCTCTAAGGACAGATTAGCCGTCAAGAGAAGATCATCAGAGGTAAACATCAAATGTAACAAACTTTTTTTTGATTAAAAAAAACATTCCAAGTATAAGGAGACATGCTAGGAAAATTCCCATCTTCTATCCTTGTAAGCTTGAGAGCAAAGTTTTACATAACACATGATGTTATTGGAATTTGACACAAGCAATACAAAAGGCTCTGTTGTCATGGGAAAAGATTTTTATTTTTTATTTTATTAAAGAAAATATTTTTAGTTTTAGATGTCTATAGCATTGCATGACACACATTTTGAGGATGATTTAACATTTCATGTTAGTCACAACTAACAAATTTCACGCTTTGATAATTTGCAGAATGTATTTGAAAAGGAGACGCAACTTATCTTGGCCCAAAAAGAATTAAACAAGTTAAAGAAACATGTAGTGAGTGCTGAGACCACAAAAGCGAAAGCCCTTTCTGACCTTGAGAAGGCCAAGGAGACCCTTGAGAATTTGACAACCAAGCTGAACAATGTGAGAGATTCCAAGCAATCAGCAATTGAAGCAGCTGAAGCTGTGAAAAATCAGGGCAAACGATTTGAAAAGACACTGTCCCTAAAAGCTATAGGATATGAAGCTTGGAAACAAGAGCTAGAACATGCAAGAAATGAGTACACAACCACAGTAACCGAACTAGATTCTTCCAAGCAAGAACTCACCAAAATCAGGCAGGATTTTGATGCAGTTTTGGAGGCAAAACTTGCAGCATTTCAGGCAACAGGAGAAGCTCAGCGTTCTGCAAAATTAAACTCGGAAAGGATCGGTGAACTCTCGGAGGAAATTGCAACCATGAAAGCATCGATAGAACAATTGAAGCTCGCCTCTGCGCAAAATGAAACCCAATTTGACTTTTATAAAACTGCAAAAGAAGATGCACAGAAAAAACTTGAGGCCTTAAAGAATGAATCTGATAATCCAGAACTAATCCAAAGTCTAGACGCCAAACTTGCCGAAACAAGTGCTGAGATTGAGGCTCTCCAAGAGCAGATGAAAAAGCTCCACGCTTCTAAGATGGATTCTGTTAGACTTCTAACTTCAGAACTCAAAGAAGCCACAAAGACATTACAGGACGTTGCTGCAGAAGAAATCTCCCTTAAAAAGCTAGTCTTTTCGCTTAGGACAGAATTGAAACAAGTGAAGAAGGAGCAAGATGAACTCAAGGATAAGAAACAGGAAGCAGAAGATATTGCTACTAACCTCACCGGTGAACTGCAAGAGAGCATGGAAGAGGCAAGGCCTCGGACAGGTACTGTGGAGGATCTTGAAGCTAACATCTTCTACGTGCAGAGTTATAAAATCCAGAAGCTACAATCAGAGGCAGAAGATGCAAGACAAGAAGCAGAAGAGGTGAGCAGAAAGGCTCAGGAATTGAAGCAAGAAGCTGAAGAATCTCGAGCAGTCGCTGAAGAAGCAGAGAAAAAACTAGAGCTTGTTCTACAAGAGGCTAAAGAAGCAAAAGCAGCAGAACAAAGAGCCATTAAGGAGATGAAGATTCTTTCTGACGTGCATAGTAGAATCTCGAATTTAAATTTCAGTGGTAAGATCAAGATGTCAAATGAAGAGTTTGAGTTACTGAATGGAAAAGTGAAGGAATTTCAAGATTTGGCAGAAAAGAAAGAGGCAGCTGTCATTGCTGAGCTGCAAGCAATGTTCACAAGGAAAAATGAACTGGATAAAAAGGTGGAAGCTAACCTGAAAGCTATTGAGGAAACAAAGGCTGCAATGGAGACGGCTTTGTGGTATGCAGAGATGGCAGATTCTGCAAAGATGGTAATTGAGCGTGAACTCAAGAGCTGTCGTCAACCTGATAGTACATCTTCCCGGATGTCCAATTGTTCGGATAATTCTTCAATATTGAGCATCTAGAACTGAAATCAGAGATTCAAAAGCTAAATGGAAAAGGAAACAGATTGATTGGTTCTTGTGTTGGCTTTGACTTACTCTTGGAAGAAAAGAAGACTACTTGCACTAGAAGATCACTTATTATAAACAGCAACTCTTCCATATGATAGGAAACCATTTTAATGTTTCCATCTTTCATAAATGAAAAAAAAAAAAAATACAACAAAAAACCTTCAAAACAAACTTGCGCAATATGATTTCACGCAATATGATTTCTCATTATTAACATGCTGGTTTTTTCTTCTTCTTGTTCCTAGGGCCCTTAGTAGATAAATTTCTGGCTATTGTATATTTCAATTACAGGGAGAAACATAAGATGTAGTTATTCTTAACGGAACTTTATGTACATTCATGCAACACTAAAGAAGGTTAACTTACCGGAAATAAAGCATAAGTTGCCCCAGCACACAGTTCAAATTGACTATGGTTGGCTTCTGCTTATAATTTGACATTTCTATCTTTCATTGTGGAATGCTGCAAAGCTGAGATTAGCAAGTAGTCCATTGATTTTGTGGTCTCAATTGAAACAAAATGAAAAAAAAAAGTATAAGAGTTGGGATGTCATAATAATCTTATGATGCCTTTGCACTATTTTTGTTTAAAAAAAATGAAAAAAGTATTAGTTGCTATTTCCGTTCTCAAACTTTTGTAACTGTTATGTAAGTAATAGTAATTGTAAAATTTGTATTGGTACACAAACTCCTTACAATTTAGGATTCTTTCTCTAGCATACCCTTCCCAAGAAGGGGCTTGTATTTTTATACCCTCCCCATACTACTTGAGTTATCATTCTACAATTAACAAATTGAAAAATAAAAATGGAAATTGAAATAATAGAATCACAGCCTCAAGGGTCTGAGAATCTCTTAATGTTTACTTCTATCAAGAAATCAATGAACCATCCCAGTTTAAGAATTTGGGGTCCCACACCCTTTGTTTCTTCCATCTTTCAGCAGCTTCTCATTTCCTTTTTTGAACTGTTAAGCTAGTCCTCAGCTGGTGGATGTCCTTTTTGTTCCGGGGCTTGAGCTGTCTCGGATTAGGCCTGTCTTCCAGTCCAATTGTTCAATTGTTTCCTTATCTCCATTCAAGGTTAGGCTATCAAACTCTGACTCTATAGTCTTGGCAATCCTTGCATCCACATCCGGAGGTTCTGGAAAATCCACATGAAATGATCCCTGCTTGATGGGTGCAACAGCTTCACGGCGTCTAGCTTGCTGCTTGATGTAATTGTAGAGTTGTTGATGGAAGGGATGATCTAGGGAATAGCAATATTCGTTTCCGCCTTCTGAATGTCTGGATGATCCAGAGCCTTCTTTTCTACAGAAATGTGGCAGAGATGTGTAATCCATGATCTACACACCAAATTTAATTTGTTAAATTTAATTAGATCCGATGGTAATAAAATAAACAGTGAGTACCATAGAAATATAATAGGCCTTCGAGGCTATATAAGAACTACCGTGTGCATTCTAAAAGAAATAAAGGGCGCCATTTAAAAGTTAAGTGTGGAATTATAACTATTAATTTAAAAATGAATAGCCGAAATTGTGATAAAAAAATTTATGCATAATAAACTATGAAATTATTAAAAGCTGCTTAATCTTTTTAATCAATGGTTACGATTCTGTACTTTACTTTCTAACGTGAACCAGTCGTTTATGGACCACAAAGTTGTTTCTCTTTACTCACACGCGCATGCTGAGGTGGCACAAATTTGACTGCTAATACTTATTAAAAGAAAATTATTTGGATTAAATCAAACAGTTGACATATAATTAATATTTGTAGGTATTGATGTCAAATTTTACAAAATTTAAACAACAATAAGCTTGTGATAGACTGACTGACAATGTTAAGATATTTCCATAGGTAGAAAATAGTTTCAAATCAACGCAAAAATAAGATGTGTATATTCAAATCCAACCATAGATTTTATGAAAAATGGCAGTTTTCGCAATAGGATTGTCAATTCAGAAAACTTGCGCTACAGGTCCATAGACTACTTGAGGACTTTCTCCAAACGTATATGTAATATGTTATTCCAGTGCCGCAACAAGTAATAATGTTATTTCTACATTTTTCAACTGCAGTTGGGTATTTTCAGTGACTGATAGACTTGTCTGGGAAGTTTGAACCATTTTCCAACAACTAGTTTTAAAGGCTTTGTGAGAGTGTTAAGGAGGGGTATAGATCCTCTCCATTTCTTAAAATAAATGGAGATCTCCATTAATATGATTTTGGTGTATAAATGTTTAATTAATGTCAATATTTGGGAATGTGTGCATATATATCATTTATTTTTCCAAAAATGATAGTAATGGAAGAAATGGAAATCATGAAAAATGGAGAGGATCCTGACCCATTAAGGAGGGTGGTAGGGCTTCATTCAAATGTACTCCAGTAAATGCAATATTAAGGGCATGCATGTGGCTGAAAGAAATACCAAAAGTTTATGAAGACACTTTCTAATCTGAGGCAAAAAATGCCTACTCGGCGCCTCTGTTCTGTGTTAGACTATTTATTATCAGTAATTAGTAAATACATATTGTATAAGAGGACAGTGGAGAAATAATGGGCAGTTTGTGAAAGGTATTGTGTATGTTATTGTGTTAGTTATCTGTTGTGTGTGAATAAATAGGGAACCACGGTTTGTTGTTGGGTCTCCATAAAATTAGAAAAGTGGTTATTGGGTGGGAGAGACCAAACTGAACTCTTGGAGTAGGAATTATGTATCTTTGTAAAATAACTTGTATGTAAGTGTGTGAGTTGTAAATCTGTCCATGTGAGATCTGTGAATTCCGGGAATTATCTAAATATTACAGTATTCCTTTTCTATAATTTCTATATCCGTACCAGTTTCTATCATTCTGCTAATGGCTTTTGTAGAGAGGCCCCTCGTCTGGTATGCAGTAGAAATGTCTGGCTCTGCTTTCCTAATGTGTTTTTTCTGTCTATATTGCATTCTTTATTGTTACATGTTGAATCTTCAAAAGTAATCCCTATCCTCTACTAATTATGCATTTCTCTCCTATTATGAAACTATTAGGAGCTTCTGGAGTACATGTATGCAAAAACTGAAATCATTATAAGCGGATAAAAAAAAAGTATTTTTTTCCCTACATATCTAAACCATTGACTGCTTATACACCAAAAATCTTGCTCAAAGAAACAAGGGAGAAAAACAAAAATAAAAAACGTACATTTAACAGCTCATCTCGTCCACATCCCGGTAAGACCTGCACTTTTCTTCTTGTCCTCTCTTGTAAAAGTGGCTTCACAACCTGCTAATGCTGAGTGTTTAACATCATGCTGAGGTCTCCATAGAAACTCAAATGCTATATTAAATAAAAATACCATGCAGAAAACAAAGCCATAAGGAATAATATCTCTTCTTCTTTTTCTTTGTAAAAAATAATGTCTCACCTTCCAACAAGCTGAAAATATGTATGGGGCATTTACAATGAAATAAGTATGCGTCTTCTCAGGGTAGTTCTGATCATCAATGGATGATATAATAGTTAACAACTGCATCAGGATGAACAAGTCAATGATATAGCACATACAGATAAAAGAAAACAGTAGGAAAAATGTAACATTTTATGCTGTATGTAATTTTTCATGATACGCTGCAGTTTATTGGTCCTGGCCTGTTAATGATCTTTTCAACATGCTTTCATCTACTCGCAGTTGTTCACTATACTAACTCTATACAACCATACTATTCAAGAATGCATTATCAATACATTCAATTCACAGTTATTCATGGATAATATGCTGGTGCTGTTGTATCAAGTAGCAGTGCAAACTAAAAGGTACCGTACCTTAATCTGATTCAGGGCCGACAGCTTCAGACCAGTCATGTCTAAAACCTTTACACAAGTGGTAATAGGTCGCCCATGCTTCTTCGATGCAGAAGGCTACAGCCATATCATGGGTCAGAATAAGAGGACAAAAAGCTCAACAAACAGGTTCAATATGATGAAGACTCTAAATACTAATACTCACCAAGATTACGCGGTCACGATATTCATTAACTTGAATATGAGACTGCACATAATAATGGACCTGCAATCATACAAATGTCTGATAAGGTTTATGATAAAGTAACAGATAGTGCTTCAAAAAGAGCAACACCCCTTTTCCTTTTTGAATGATTAAACTTACTGATGCTTTGTCAAATGTGCTAAGCCCAGCACCAATTGCAAAGACAAGAAGACCCTGAAAAGGAAGTAAGAACAAGATGCATAAATTTGAATGCTTTGTCATAACAATTTAATCAATGTCAATAAAAACGTACATGGTCATAAAGCCTGAATTCCACTTTATGACAAGCAAACACTTCCACTTAAGGCACGACAAAGATGAGATGAAATGAGAAAAAATTTATGTTCAAGAATGAGCACCTCTCTTGTGTACCCTGACACACCTATGAGTTGTGAATCACGTATTGCTCTGTATAAATCGGTAGGAACAATTGGTTTCTGAAAAACAAACCACCATACAAACATATGTGATGCAATAGATTACCAACTTCGAAATCCACTGCTATTGCACTAATAAGATACGATAAATTATGTAATGTTGCCATTATTTTTAGAATTGCAGACAATATGCATAGAAGAGGGAGCAAGTCTCTCTGAATTAGAGAAGCACCAAACTTCTAAAAGAAATTAGGTGATAAAGAAATCATGTAAAGGATTAGGATAATAAATACTTACAGATAATATATTGTCAATCTCATTTTGTACTCTCCAGTTTAAACAATCAACCAACTGAAAGCATGATCCGGTACATCGCACGTTAGGACACATACAATGATTCAACAAAAGGACACTTGCACAAAATGTAATATCTTACCATTTGATAAGCCTTAGAAGGATCCCAGTCCCTTGCTTTTAGAAACCGAATCAAGGTTTCAGTGACATTTCCTTGATGAACATTCTGCAGATTAAAGTAGTTAAGTCCCAAAGAAGAGGAAGAGAGAAGAAAGCTACAAATCAATGATAGACACAAAAAATAGTTGAAAACTGTAATAAATATGGTATTTAAAATTTAGGGCAATAAGAGTTAATAGCTTTTTTGGTGAAGTGATAGCCAATTACTCTCTCTCTCTATGAAATGAAATATAGGCAATAAATATACTAGACAATGGTATAGTTGATCAATTAAGTGAAAGCATGAAAAAATAGAAATAGTATACAATGGGAAAAGGGTAAGTAACCTGAAATGTTGTCCGTAAGGGGTCGTCAACTAGCGTGGTGGTTGGAAATTGTAAAGAAAAAACAAAGAAAAAGTGAGGAAATGGCATACATAACATAAGAATTAAGAAGAAATGAAGGGGGAAAAACCTTGGTCCAATAATTTTCGCAACTGATGGATGGCATCCTGGGAATGAATCCCCATTTTGATCAAGTGTTTGTAATTATTACTTTACTTAAAATGAAATGAAAATTGATAGAAAGATAGGTTGGAGTGTTATATATGCATATTGTTGGGGTAGAATTTGTTAACAACAACTAACTCAAAGAAGAATATTGAGAGTTTGAGAAGTCTTCGTCATATAAGTCAAATAATCAACAATGCAAAATATAATCAATAAAGGCGGGCATACTGTAGTTATTCAGTTATTCTAGATACAAGCAAGAGAGAGAAAATATAAATAAATATGAAAATTGTATTCGAAATACCAAAAATAATACAATACAACTTCTCTCTTTTTTAAGCTCATTTCTTCATCATCTTATTATTAAGCATATGCTATTCAATTCACTGCGTTTTCCTTTTTTATTATAAGATACAGTTTGGAAATTGTGAAAAATCAAAGCTTCAACAAACAATGGTGACTGCAAATAAAGGATGCCGAACGCCTTTTCAAATAAAATACTTTTTGGTAACAGTCAATCACGTTGTTATTATCATCCGTCACAGTCACTATTGTTGACCGCTATTATTAAACCGTTAAATAAAGCTTAATCTCATGTAACGTGTTTCATTTCCTTCCTATCTCACACATTATTTCCTCGTCAACCTTTCATTCTTCTTTTTGGTATTAAGACATATCGTCATCTTATCATTCCCACCGCTAAATCAAACATGTATTAAGCACCAAATAATTTTGTACAATTTGTTGCAAATGTCAAACCACCCAAGTCATTATGAGTGATACTATTTCTAGTAGTAAAAAAAGAACGGACACTCATGTTCAATCAAGGATGAATCTATAAATTTTTGAATCATGGATTCATTAAGTTTGAATTTGAAATATAACGTTTTAATTTAATAATATCGACATTTGTTATGACTATATAGTATAAATATGATAAAATACATTATGTAATCCTTTAAGTTACATGAAAATATATATTGGTTTTTTAACACTTTTTTTTAACAAGTTAATCCTTTGTAATTTGTAAACGTTACAATGTTGGATTATTTTTAATCATAACTTCATTTCAATCATTTTTAGTTAAAGATTTTCAAAATTTTACTATAAGTTTTGTTATCGATCATATAAAGAACAACATAATAAATCATGTGATTTATGATCTAAATTAAGAGAATTTCGCATTTAATTTTAAAAGTTCGAGTATGTCTCTCGCTCGAATTCACTCTTGTTTAATTATTTTTCTAAAATTTGATTGAGGGTTTATGTTATTAAGATTATTGCAATCAAAATCCCTTAAAAATTACATGAGTTTATTGAAAAAATTGGGAGAAATTTGAGTTTAAATTTTACTGATTGGAAATTAGGATCATCTGTGCAAACATTTACAAATATAAAAGACGAATTTGACACCAAAAGAAAGTTAAAGAACTAACTTGTTACAAAAAAAAAGATTAATATGTAATTTTCGTGTAATTTAAAAAATCAGAAGATATATTTTATCTGTAAATATTATAGAAAATAATACAGGAATACATAAATGATAAAATAATAACATTATTATCATTATACAAAAATTGAATTACAAAATTAATTTTGTTGTATACATATAAATTAGAGATACTTTAATATCAACAAATTATTGATGTTTTCTAAGAGTATTCATATTGGTGAGATTTTTTATTTTTAACACTATACAAAATATCTTTAAGTATATGTCTAGATAATCATTTAAAAATTATCCTCTTATATACTTGTCTATTTTGATTATTTACAAAATTCAGAAAAGATAAATATATCGATGAGTAATAACTATTTTGATGGTTAAATGTATGGAATGTTGTTACACTAATACTTGAATGTATCAATATTATAAAAAATATCTAAATGTTTCTTTTATAAGTTAACTCGGTTGAATATATATTGTGTTCATCAATTTAGTTAATAAAATTATTGACGAAAGACACACTTAAAAACTTTTATATAATTTCAATATATTTAAAGATAATAATAACACCATCTCAAATATTTAGGAATCAAAACCCCAAATCACTAATTTTTTATAGTTTAAGTTCCTATTTAGTGGAATCAATAGGTTAAATTGAGAATCAATGAATTGATTTAATCTTTCTTTGTATTTTAAGTATCTGCGAATCAGATTAGAAACGATTGATTTTAATGTTCTGAAAATTGAATCAGGTGAGTCAGTTTAATCGGTGTCAATGTTTAAAAAAAAATAGTATATGAGACATCAAAAATGTATTTTAAACAAAATTGTTTTACTATAGATAAAATAAAAGGAGTACAAGTTGTTCCCACATTTGTCAGAATAATTAACAACTAGATCAACCATTGTGTGGGTTTTTCCATAAAATTAATTTAATTTTTTTAAAAATTGTTTAGAGATTTAGAAGTGTTAATTTTGAGTGAAAAATCATATTTTAAATAGATATGCCATAAAATATCAACATGTTAGAGGTTAAGTTCGGAGATATATAAAATTATTTTGATATAGTAGAACTAAGATTTAGTGAAAAATTTAATTATTGATCACGAGTTTATTCTTCTTCTTCTTAATTATTTCAAATTTATATACCTAAATACTCCATTTTTTCACTAAGTTACAAGTCGCTATTTGGAATGGCGACTTCCTTTAGGAAACCCACTTTTCAAATGACGACTTCCCAAAGGTTTTTTTTTTTAAAAAAAAATTTCAATTTTTTTTCAATTTTTATTCAAATAACAAATATATATATATATATAATTCATAAAAATACATAAATACAAATTTTAAATTACGATAAAATTTTAAATTACATAATTCATTCATAAAAAACATCACAAATTTTACAAAAATTACGATAAAATTAATGTCGAAGGTGGCCTCCAGTACCACATTTGCCGAGGTTTTCTCGTATGGGATTTTGACGACGCCTTGGTACATCACGAGTTTGTGATGTTTTTTATGAATAAATTATGTAATTTAAAATTTTATCGTAATTTAAAATTTGTATTTATGTATTTTTATGAATTATATATATATATATTATTTTTGTTATTTGAATAAAATTTTAAAAATTGAATAAAAGTTATATTAAAATTTGTAAACTTCCTTAAGAAAGTCGCCATTCCAAATGGCGACTTCTAACTTAAAAAAAAAAAATTTAAGTATATAATTTAAAAAAAGGGAGTATTTAGATAATTCTTTTTTTTGGAAAAAGAATTCTGACTTTTCATAGATTGCGTCTAACGAAAGACCACAATTTCGCTCAATTTATTATAGACCATCCCTTATTTTTTTATTCAACCAATCAAAAGAATAAAAGAATATCCATGAGAAGAATGCTGTCTGGAATACTAATTTTTTTCTAAACATTTCATTAAGTTATAAAAAATATATTTTAAAATCCGAACTTCCTCTATCTAATTGAGCATTCCAATGTTAATTAATTAATTAATTAATAGTAATTTGTAGATGAAAATAAGAAGAGTTAGAATTAGTTTCCCTGTGTGAATGAGTGTATTGGAGCAGTGATCCCAAATGTTGAACAACAACAACTACGGCAGTGGCGTGAGTGAGATAGAGGAAGAATTAGATGACAATAACGTAGTGGAGAATAATGAAGAATCGGAAGAGTACTGTATTTATGTGGCAGTTGGTAAGAGCGATACAAGCATGGAAGCTCTATCATGGACACTCAATAACTTGATCACTACTCACACCACCATTCTCTATCTCATACATGTTTTCCCCCAAATCAAACACATTCCACATCCATGTAACTTCTTCTTACTTCCCTTTCATTTATTGTCATCTAATTAATTACTCTTGAGATTAATTAATTTACAGTGGGAGTAGGAATGGTTCCAAGGAATCAAGTGAGCGCTGAGCAAGTGGAGAGTTATATGGAACAAGAAAGAGCCAAGAGGAGACTACTCCTTCACAAGTTCATCCATTCTTGCTCTATTTCCAAGGTAGTACTAATTACAAATTATCCAACATAAACCACTATTAATAATTGATCTTCTATTATTTCAAATTGATTAAACAGGTTAAAGTGGACACCATCCTAATAGAGAGTGATTTTGTTGCAAAGGCCATCCTTGACCTAATTCCCATTCTTCAAATTACTAATTTAGTCATTGGATCAAACAAATCTCATCTAAGGTACATTCATTCATTAACCTAGCATTTCACATTACTTCATTTGAGTACTACTTAATTAATTAGATAATATAATGGATCATATGATGAACAGAAAATCAAGATCAAGGAAATTAGGAAAATGTTGTGTGTCAGATGAGATAATGCAGAATGTACCACAAAGTTGCAAGGTCAGAGTTATATGTGAAGGGAAGGAAGTAAATGATCAAATGATGTCATCACCTTCTTCTCAGAATCAGATAATCACTACTACCTCTGCTAATATCATCAACACAAAAGAAAATAATGATTCAGTTTTATGTATTTGTTTCAAGCCCAAGTTTAAATGACTACATTAATTATTCATTCTGTTACTCAATTGCAAACCAGAGCTAAACGATATACATATATATAGCTCTGTGATCAAATTCTTAATTTGTTTAGTATTGTAATAATAGATTATTTTGAGATCCCTATAGTGGTCATGAAATTTTAGTTTCTAAAACCAGAGAGAATTATTGTACATTTTTCTTATAATATATTATAGTGTATACAGTTTGGTTTGGCATTGAATTTGCTAATGTTTGTACTAAATATTAATAAAAACCGCAAACTCAGGTTCATTATTCATGAAAACAGGTGAAATTTTTCACTTTAATGTGTACAAACTGTTATCTAGAACGAGAGTTAGAGTACTTCAAAATTCAACGCGTATATGTGGTTGAATTTTGTGCTTTGTGTTTTTGCCTTTCATTTTCTGGTTGTCGCGATATTGTTATCTTTATCGTATTGGTCAATACTACATTGTAGTCTTGGTTATATCGAGATGAAAGCAAATTTCACTAATCAATGAATTGTTAAAGAATTAAAATTAAAGAAAATACTAATTTATTAGTAGTGTTTAAATATCTTTAAAGGTCAAGTGTTTTGTAATAATCATCCCTTACATATTAGCAAACACATCAAAAATAATTTTTATATTTAAACTAAGCATATGTGACGGGATGTGTGGCCCCTCAAAAAAGGCATATTCTGTTTGAGGTGCTCACTTGACTTGATCAATACTATTAATTATACATAGATAGATACCTGTATACACATCATATAGTTAATAATTTAATTAAAACTTAAGTCAGTCAATGACTGATTTTTGCAACTTTGTTTGCCCAAGATGAATGCTTGGGTAGAATGATACAAATGCTATCGATTAATTATTACTATTCTAAAATGATAATCGAAAACTTTCATGTATTTGATTTTAATTTTTAATTAGATATATCAACTTTTCATCAACCATTTTTGTTTATATATATTTTATTTCGGATGGATTACTTTGCTATTGTTAAATTAGATGCATGTACCAATAAATTGAGTCAAATTAGACTTTAAATAAATTAATTAGTTTTTGGTTTCTTCAAAAAAATTATTCTACCCTTTTCAAAATATGTTATAAGTTATTAGTCTACTTAAAAATTTTATTTTGCATTAACATCTTATTTGCCGAGATTAATTCTTGCGTAGAATGATTTATTAATTTGTCACATGCATCTTTAATGTCTCTCTTATCCTTTGAACTTAGATATATTATCTTAATTAATGATATATTTTATATTAGCATCTTTAGCATATCGAATCATTTCTAAGTCTAACCTGACAATTTTAGAAAATGTAATCTCAAAGAGGAAGTCCTCAATTATACATTTTGTGACTGCGTTATGATGCAACAAATTTGATTCATCTTTCCTTTAAGGTTCAATATCCAAAATAATATAGAGAAAAATATTTCAGATTGGTTAGCCTAAACTATATCCTATACTTCAAGAGAAGAAACACAAAAAGTAGCAACAATCATTAACAAAAAAATAAATCAATTGGGTTAGTTGGAATGTGATTTGTCTACATAAAAAGAGTGGTGGTTTGTGGATAAAGAATGTTGAGCAAAATTCTGCTATATAGCATGAGTTGCTAGTATACAAATATGGCCCGACAATCTCTGGGCCATATAGCTCTCTTACTGTCTGGAACTAAAATGCCTTTATAGTTGCAAGATTTACTTTGCCTCGATGGTTAATTGGGTTCGACATTACCATGGTTCTTTGCGGCTGCTTCAAAATAGATGAATGTTGGTACTGAAAAATATCCACTTACATTTAAGAATAATAACTACATATAGACCTGTTACGAAATTAATTATATTTAATCAAAATTAATAATGTGATATTCAGTTAATCCAAAATAATTTAAAGCCGTACAAGGAAAATGTCAAAGATATAGTAATAAATACTACCAAGGATTTTATTTTTTTCCATGAATACAATTTTCTTGCTTAAAGTTTGCGTAAGTATATAATATTGAGTTGACTTGGAATCTTCTCAGCCAAGAAACGTAGAATATAACGAACACGCCGTTTATTGCACATCATAATAATAACAACATATACACACATTTTAATGCCTTCGATTTTTGGTCTAAAATACCAATTAAGCATTAAGTGATAAAGCTTTCGCTGAAAATCACATAATTAAATTAAAAGACCAATTGTATATACAATAATTAAGTTGAATATGATGGAAACGAAGCATGATATTGATGATGAGTGTTTGCACTACGATGATGAAGAAATTAGTAATTCGAGTAGTTGTGTTTGCGGTTTAATTGAGTTTAAGAAAAGTGAAATGTTTGATTACAATTTGAGCAGCACAGGATCAGACGGTGGAGATTCAGAGGATCTGTTTGAGATAAATCTGAATTCGAAGAAGCGATTGGATTCAATAAGAGAAGAAGAAGAGTGTGAGAGTAGTACCGTGTTCTCTCTTGATATCAATAATATTAATAACGTGGATATTGATGTTGTTTATGTCGCAGTAGGAGTAGATATTGATGGAGGTGGTTCAAGCATGGAAGCTCTTTTGTGGGCCTTGAAACACGTTGTCACACCTTATACTACACTCTCTCTTCTACACGTTTTCCCTCAAGTCAAGCTAATTCCAACTCCATGTAAGTCTTCAATTTCAGATTCATTGCCCTCAATTCCTAGGAGCTAGCCTCTTTAATATGCTTTTTAAAAACTCAAGTATTTTACTTTTCTAAAAAAAGTTATTGATGTTCTAATTTTATTTTATGGGATATTGATGTAAAACTGGTTTTAGTCATTTATATTGATAATACATATCCTTTAAACTCAAATATTAAATTAGAGGTATTTTAGTCTTTTTTTTTTTTATTTTTAGAAATGATGTCAAAAGAAAGTTAAGAAGTTAATACTTATCACTTGAGATATTGTTTATACGTTTCTCAAGAAACTATCAAATTATTATCTCTTCCATTGAAATTACAAAAGATGCTTTTAAAGCAAGTTTTTCATGGGTGAACAGTGGCATGGTCATGGTGTCATTGTTTTGAGTATAAATTGTGTATAGAGTCTGAACATTAGCATACTGCCATTTTAATGAAGCACTAATTTAGCAATATATTGATTTGTTTGGAAATTTATAATAGCTATCTTGAATGTTTAACAATAGTGGGGAAAATTCCAAGGTGTCATGTAAATCTTGAGCATGTTGACATCTACTTGACCCAAGAGAAAAACAAGAGGAAATTGCTCGTTCAGAAGTTCATTAACCTATGTGTTGAATCAAAGGTAACTTAATCCTTTATTGAAAAACACTATTCATCAAATGAGTTCTTTAGAATCGTAATTAAATCGTTATCTATTGACTTAGTAGATTTTAATACTAGTAACAATGCTAACATACAGGTTAAGGTAGAGATGATGCTTGTTGAGGGTGATAATGTTGCTAAAGCCATTGTGGATCTTGCTGCGAATCTAAATATAAGGAAATTGGTGCTTGGAACTAACCAATCTAATCTAAGGTACCATGTCTACAATCATGTGTGACACTAATTAAATTATATTATGATAAGTTTTAGGTTGTTTTTGAAGAACTATAAATAATAAGTTATTCACGATCAATTAAAATCAATCACATGTTCTTCGTATAGTTAGTGGAGCAAATGTGACTAATTTTAATTGATTTGGATAATTTATCTATAATTTTTCAAATGCAACATTAAGTCTCACCTTAAATCAATAACAATTGTATTTTCTAAATGTTATATTATTTGGATGAGTAGAAAACTCAGGTCTAGAAGACAAACTTCCACTGCAGACAAGGTGTTAAAAACTATACAAGAAAATTGTGATGTCAAAATTATATGCGAAGGAAAAGAAGTGATCGACCAGATGATTAGTTATTGTACTTCACAACACTCCATAGACAATAGTACTTCAAAAATATCAAATGAAATAGATGAGTATCGTGATTTTGTTCCAATCAAGCGTGTGTTGTCGAATCCCTTATGGTTATTTAGGTCTAAAATTTTATCACTGTGAATAAATACAGTCAAATATGTACAATATAACACTTTTTAAGTTTGGGATAATAGATTAGATACCAAATAGATCAGTCAAAGAAAAAAAATATCATCACACTCAATCCCTGTAATCTCTAGCATAAATAAAATTTTAATTTTCTAGAGTAGACCAAATACATTTGTATAAAGATCAACAATATTATTATGTCTGTAAATCAAATACATATTTACCTTTGTATTGGATTTTTCAACTTTATAATTTTTTTTATTATACTTTCGTTATAATTTTTTTGTTAGTTTCGTCTCACCATTTATCTCATACCATACCAAATACTATGGTAGATAGCCTATTTATTTAATAATAATAATAATAATAATAATAATAATAATAAAATAAAAAGAGCAACATAACAACAACTCTATATGAAAATTATTCATTCATTTATGTTGTTTTTCAATTGTATATATGCTTTTAGTGTAACTAGCAGTAATATATTTCTTCCATTTCAAAATAATTGACTTATTATTAAAAATATTTGTTTTAAAATAAATGACCATTTTCAATACATTTTTTCAATCGTAACATTTTATTAATATTATTTACATCATTTTTAATGTAATAATTTATACAATATATTTGTAACATTAATAATATATCAATACTTAACAAAAATAATTTAGTAAAAATAAGATTTTCTCTTTTAAAAATAGATAAGCAATGAATAAATGTAATGACTTCCAATATTGCTTATGTTATAAGTAATCAGAATACCTTGTTAAAAAGAAACCCGTAAACCCAAACAAAATAGTCGGATTTTTATTTATATTTGGACCTCATGTTTTTTCTAATACATTCCTTCTCCATTTTCTTACCATTTTTCTATAATAATCCTACCGAAAGATAACTTCTGACCGCCCTCCTAAAAGTTTTGTCTTCCATTTCCCCTTGCACGTTTGTACTCTGCCTCGTCCCCTACAACCCCTTCCTTGCACCCTCAATCATTTCCCCTCCTCCCATAATTAATCAAAGAATTAAACTTTCACGTGACTCAAATTCGTTAAAAACCAAGAGTTTTGTGGGAACGCGGACACGATAAAAAAAAAAAAAGTTTGAGAAAGAAAATGAGATCAAAGCAAAATAGTTATCTTCAACGATTATCGGCGTATAAGAAAATAAAGAAGATTTAAAGTGTAAGAAGGAACATAACTTTTTATTAATCGTAATAGAATTGCGAAAAAAATTACAATTTGATTTGCATTTGTAAAGCTAGGTAGTCCATTTCAAGAAGTTAATTCTAGGAACATATATTTTGAAAGTTAGTTTTGAGAATGTAAAACAACTTGTGTTCTAAATCGAGAAATTCTAATATTCATTATATAAAAATAAGAAAAAATTAATATATATCTTATGTCGAATTAATATCAATCATATCACTATTCTTTATTCATAAAAATAAGAAAGATCGTAAGTTATTATTTTTGAAGAATATCTTTGATTATATTAAAAATTTTAATAATTTTTAAATATTAGTCCAAATGGATCCTTTGTAAAAGGTGGTCCTCACCTCCAAATGAGTATACATATTCACAATACATTACAAAAATGAAGTTTTTGAAACATATGACCTCATAAAAATATACATACATTCTTAGGAAGTGTATCAGAAACAACTTGGGGTGCAAAGAATAACCTCAACTAAAAAATGAACCGGTTCTCTAATTGGATATAAATTGGGCCTTCGCCGAATGACTAGACGTTTCCCTGACGAGTCCATGGAGTTTATAGGGTTTGCAAATTGAAGTTACAAAAAGAAGTATCTGGACACGTCAAAGTGTTACTAGTTAGTGTTTTTTGTAATTCTTGCGTGCATCCCCTCTCTCTTTCTATTCTATCGACACGATCCTCCTTCTCCTCTCCCCTCCTGCAATCAACCAAGCGATCTCGCTTTCCAAGACCATGAAACGACCTACCGACGAATTGGCCGCCACTATAACCAAACCAGTCTTCCTCACCAAAGCCCAGCGCGAACAGTTAGCTCTTCAACGCCGCCAAGATCAAGTCGCCGATCACAAGCGCAACCAGGAGGAACTACTTCTTTCCACTAACAACCGTCCCTCCGATTCCGACCGCCGAGACCGCGACCGTGACCGTGACCGCGACCGCGACAGAGATAGGGATAGTTACAGAGAAAGAGATAGGGATAGAGATAGAGATAGAGATAGGGAAAGAGAAAGAGAAAGAGACAGGGAAAGAGACAGAGACCGTGAGAGGGAACGAAGAAACCGTGATAGGGAGCGAGAAGAAGAGAGTAAGGCTCGCGATCGTGCTCGATTGGAGAAACTTGCGGAGCGAGAGCGCGAGAAAGAGCTTGAATTGATCAAGGATCAATACCTAGGGTCAAAAAAACCTAAAAAGAGAGTCATTAAACCTAGTGAGAAATTTCGATTTTCATTCGATTGGGAAAACACTGAAGACACTTCTCGTGACATGAATTCTCTTTACCAAAACCCTCACGAGGCTCAGCTTCTCTTTGGTCGAGGGTTTCGTGCTGGTATGGATCGCCGCGAGCAGAAGAAACTGGCTGCCAAGAACGAGAAAGATATGCGCGATCAAATCAGGAAAAAGGATGGAATTGAGGAGAAGCCTGAGGAGGCCGATGCTCAGCGGCGTAAGGAGGCTGCTGCTGATGTGTACGATACTTTTGACATGAGGGTTGACCGCCATTGGAGCGAGAAGAAGCTTGAAGAGATGACAGAGAGGGATTGGCGTATTTTCAGAGAGGATTACAATATTTCCTACAAAGGTTCCAAGATTCCTCGCCCTATGAGGAGTTGGGTTGAGAGCAAGTTGAGTCAAGAGCTTTTGAAAGCTGTTGAGAAGGCTGGTTACAAAACCCCTTCTCCTATTCAAATGGCTGCTATTCCACTTGGTCTGCAACAGCGGGATGTTATCGGAGTTGCCGAGACAGGTTCAGGAAAGACTGCTGCATTTGTTCTTCCTATGTTGAGTTACATTACTAGGCTTCCTCCTATTAGTGAGGAGAATGAAGCTGAGGGTCCTTATGCCGTTGTTATGGCGCCCACTCGTGAGCTTGCTCAACAGATTGAGGATGAGACTGTTAAATTTGCTCAGTATATGGGTATTAAAGTTGTTTCCATTGTTGGTGGACAGTCCATTGAGGAGCAAGGGTTTAAGATAAGGCAGGGTTGTGAAATTGTGATTGCTACTCCTGGTCGTTTGATTGATTGCTTGGAGCGACGCTATGCGGTTCTTAACCAGTGTAATTATGTTGTTCTCGACGAGGCTGATCGTATGATTGATATGGGGTTTGAACCACAGGTTATGGGTGTGCTTGATGCCATGCCTTCTAGCAATCTCAAACCCGAGAATGAAGATGAGGAGCTTGATGAGAAGAGGATTTATAGGACCACTTATATGTTCAGTGCCACCATGCCCCCTGCTGTGGAGAGGCTTGCTAGGAAGTATCTGAGGAACCCTGTTGTTGTGACTATAGGCACTGCTGGAAAAGCAACTGACTTGATCAGCCAGCATGTGATCATGATGAAGGAATCTGAGAAATTTTATAAGCTTCAGAGATTGTTGGATGAGCTCAATGATAAGACAGCAATTGTGTTTGTCAACACCAAGAAGAATGCCGATTATGTTGCCAAGAATTTGGATAAGGAAGGCTATCGCGTGACCACTTTGCATGGAGGGAAATCGCAGGAACAGAGAGAGATTAGTCTTGAAGGATTTAGGACCAAGAGATATAATGTGCTTGTTGCAACCGATGTTGCTGGACGTGGGATTGACATACCTGATGTGGCTCATGTTATCAACTTTGATATGCCTGGGAATATTGAAATGTACACTCACCGTATTGGACGTACTGGCCGTGCAGGAAAGACAGGTGTAGCTACCACATTCCTGACTCTTCAGGATAGTGATGTCTTTTATGACCTCAAACAGATGCTGGTTCAGAGTAATAGTCCTGTACCACCTGAATTGGCAAGGCATGAAGCTTCCAAATTCAAGCCAGGATCAATTCCCGACAGGCCACCTAGGCGAAACGACACTGTTTTTGCCCACTAGAGAACTTTCTTTTGCAGGTATTAACATCAACGAGCATTTTGCTAGTGATGCTTAGGAACCTAATTTGCTTTTTGCCTGCATTTATATATAGGATGTTGTATAAAGTTTAATTTTGGCTCTCATTTTGTCTCGGTATCATTGTCATTGCTTGTGTTGTGCCTGACTAGAGTTGCTATCCCCGCTTATTATATTTCTAACAAGGATTGATAATTTTAGACTTGAATCTTTTGATTGTTTTCATCATTTGGCGATAATATTTGTCATCATATGCTCTTATGATTGAATCCTTTTTGTCTTGTATGATTATGTTTATCACATTCCTTAAGCTCTGCTAAACTATTTTCTGAAAATTTGCTGATGTCAAATCAAAGGTTTTGGGACAGTAAAGGCCTCTTGAGAAACCTTCTCGATTAGCTTTTTCAGGTACACCTCTTCCTTTTTTGCATTAATGCCTCATATACCTTGTGATGGTCTTGAGGGCCACAAACCATATGACTCCCACGCCCCAACTTTTTCATATCTATAATCCATTGCCAAGTAATAGAAAAAAATTGTAGTGAGCGCACCAACGGAGTTGAGTCCAGCAGAAGAGGTTAGACTCCCACAACATTGTGATTTATGCAAAAAGTGGCTCAGGATCACTAGTGCCCACATTTAGTGTCTGATACATCTCAAATAGGATTACTTCTAGTATAGGGAACTTATAAAAAAACTGTAGTGGCTTAGGATCGGACTTTGCCAAGGAAAAATGGCCTTTACCACCTTGAATCTTCCAAAGATCTCTACAAATATCTGGGTGTCTTTTATTTGTTCCTCAAATAAATATGACATTTGGTCGTATTACCTACGATTAGGTCATTTGTCATAGTTAATAGGTTTTGTGCATAGATTTGGTTTACCCTTGAGTTATGTTTGAACATGTGCGAAGTAATAATGTTATAGAGTGAAATGGAATGGAATCATGATAGATTTATTATTTGGATTTTTTCATCTTAATCTATTTTATACCCCACTTTCTTCTTCTTCATTCAATATACGGAAGAAATAGTTAAATAAGTTTTCTCCTCTTTTTAATTCTTAAATTATCATAATATTGTAATGATTAATATATTTCATTCGTTTACTATTCCATTTCACCCTTCATTCAATATCCTCAAGGAACCTATAATTGTATTTTGATGTATAAAAGAACCTATCGATGTATTTTTTTGGTGAAACTGAATTGAAATTATCAGACAAAAACAGGGTTAAAACTGCTCTTAAGACCATCACTCAAAGCCGTCATTTCTGCCTCCAGAGCATTGCTAGAGCTGAGATTTGAATAAAAACTCTGCATCATATTGCCCAAATCATCTCTAACAATATCACCACAACAGGTTGTGCTACCCGTTTAGAAGTGTAAAAAGAACCATATACATTGATACCAGTAGAGCTTTTCGTCAAACAAGATTATAGCTTTTTTAACTTCAGAACAACTGACAGTGGGATTGGAGAGTTCACTCTCAATAGTATGAACGAAATGGGAAACAACGGAGGTAGTGAGTAGGACCCTATCAGAAGTCTGCGAGTAGACTATTCCGTTCCTATCTTTCTGAAGGTACCAAGTTATTGTCTTAGTATGTATATTTTTGACTAAATTATACTTTTGGTCCCTTTATTTATTTTTATATTTTACTTTGTTTCCTTTAATTTTTTTTCTTTCTATTTTTGTCTCTTGAGTTATAAACGTTAGTTACAAACATTAAACCCTTTGGCCCCTTAAATTACAAATATTAGACACTTTAGTCCTTTCTATCAATGTTTAATGTATATAATGTATATAACGTTTGTACTTAAAGAGAATAAAATGTAACGAAAAAAACATTAGTATTGTAACTTAAGGAACTAAAGTGAAATGAAAAAAATTTAAGAGACTAAAGTGAAATCTAAAAATAATTTAAGGGACCAAAAGTATAATTCAACCTTTATTTTTATTTTACAAAAACAAAAAGAACATTCCATTCAATTTAATACCCATGAGCACCAGATGTGCTCACCAGATTCCATTCTCAACATACTATCTGGGCAAAACGAAATTGTTTGATCCCATTAGATAACTTTTGAGGTTTAAAGGCATATATGTATTTGCTGGTAATATCAATGAGCATTTTGCTAGTGATGCTTAGGAGCCTAATCTGCTTTTTGCTTTTCTTGTATAAAGTTTAGTTACCCCACTCCTTTTTTCAATATCATTGCCAACTCTTGTGTTATGCCTGGCTAGAGTTATTATCCTGCTTTTGATTTGTTTTGTCATCTAGCGTTAATCTTAGATGAGAATCTTATGATACAATGCTTTTTGTGTTGTGGATGATTATGTTTATCACTTACCCTTGGCTGTGCTAAAATATCTTCTAAAAATTTGCTGATGTCAAATCAAAGGTTGAGTAGGCTATGTTCTATACTAGTTATGGGCTTTGTATAAAATGGACTATTTAAAAGATTGGTCCATGATGAACCCCAATTATTTACCTTAAGATTGATCTAATCCTCATAATAATACTATGCACTCTTTACACACTATCCCCAATGCTCTTCCCAGCGGCTTCTAGCAAAATGTTTACTGTATGGTTTCTTTATTCATTCGATGCTAGATGTTGCTGCTGTTTGTGTATGTGTTTGTGTGTTATTCCGTGGAACCCCTTTGTAGGCTCAGTTTCTCCCTTCAGGTGGGAAAACATGGATTATGACACAATGTAGTTCTGTTGGTGAATGAAATTCATATAAAGGTAATGACTAAATGAGAAGCATAAACCAGGATGAAAACCCAAAACTGTGATTATGGCACAATGTAGTTCTGTTGGTGAATGAAATTCATATAAAGGTAATGACTAAATGAGAAGCATAAACCAAGATGAAAATCCAAAACTGGGATTATGGCACAATGTAATTCTGTTGGTGAATGATACTCATAAGTAATGACTAAATGAGTAGCATAAACCAGGATGAAAACCCAAAACTGTGATTATGGCACAATGTAGTTCTGTTGGTGAATGAAACATGTAAAGGTAATGACTAAATGAGAAGCATAAACCAGGATGAAAACCCAAAACTGGGATTATGGCACGATGTAGTTCTGTTGGTGAATGAAACTTGTAAAAGTAATGACTAAATGAGAAGCATAAACCAAGATGAAAACCCCATATCGCATTATTTTCTCACATGGCAAGATTACTTCAGTTGGGAAATGGAGCATTTTGTGATGAGAGCCCAAAATGAACATATTAAATGTTAATGTGGAGCTGTATATGGCTTGGCAGATCCAAGAGAATCAGGAAAGTAGAAATGGACTTGAACACTGTATATTTCCCTGCTGATACCAGAGTTAAGGATAAGTTACACCTGAATGTGTTATCTTTTGGGTGTTATAATTTTTCTAATTGAAGAAATCTTCCACTTTTTGGACTAGATAAAACATGAACTTCCAATTTATGCAGACAATTATTTTGGTTTTTTGGGTACTTTTTCAAGGTTTTTTGTTGTTGCTTTGATTCTATTCTAATTTTTTTAAATTTATGGCACAGATCAAAGATTCATAAATTTTATAGGGTGGAATTTAACTTTACTGTCTTTTCTGCCAAAAAAATATTTGGAATACCTTGTGTTGTTCTTGTTGCTGTTTTCTTGCGTAATATTTGGGGTAGACCACACATAAAGTACACTCATTGTAAAACTGCATCCAGGGAAAAGTTTTTGGATGAAGTATTAACTGTTCAGAAAAAACTTCCCGTGATTTAAAAAAAAAGAAAAGAGTTATGAGAAAGAAGACGTAATAATCTTTGCCGATTTGGGCATACAAAATAAATAAGGAAGATTTCAAGTGAAAGAAAGATGGACATTTTTCATCAACCGTAATCGGAAGGACGAAAATAATTTCAATTTTCTTGATTGATTAATTTTTGAAAATGTTAAAAATATGTCTTCTAATTAAGTTGTATAAACGTCAGGTCGGATTGAATAGTAAGCAAAATTTTGTTCTACTGAGTGTGTATTTGCTTATAGAATTGATATTCAAACTATGTTGAGAAAAGTTAAACGAATATATTTCATAATATATATGTTCTATAAGCAAATACATGCTTAGTTTTATTACTATATATATGTTTTGGGAATGTATGTATAATTTTCCAAACTTTTGTTCCACTAAGTGTGTATTTGCTTATAGAATTTGATTCGGACTAGAATTTGATTCGGACTAGAATTTGATTCGGACTAAATGTTATAATTTATTGTTTTTGACATTATTTTTTTTCTATTTAATTATTAAATTATCAAAACAGTGTAATGGTTCACATATCTTGAGAAAAGTTAAACGAATATATTTCATAATATATATGTTCTATAAGCAAATACATGCTTAGTTTTATTACTATATATATGTTTTGGGAATGTATGTATAATTTTCCAAACTTTTGTTCCACTAAGTGTGTATTTGCTTATAGAATTTGATTCGGACTAAATGTTATAATTTATTGTTTTTGACATTATTTTTTTTTCTATTTAATTATTAAATTATCAAAACAGTGTAATGGTTCACATATCTTCTTTCATTTACTAATAGTGCATTTCACCCTCCATTAAATACATCTACGGAATATATAACTGTAATTTTGGTGTGTAAAAGAATTTACTCATTATTCTTTTTGATGAACTTTGTTTCTTAATATGTTGCTTCAAAATAATGTGTTGATTTTATGGTTAATGTTTGGTCAAGCGGTCGACACTGTAAAAATATTTACATTAATAATATATAATAATTAAACTTTTATTATAATATAAATTATTTTAACTATATTGACATTTTAAATATCACATAAATAAAAATAAATCGCTTATTGTCAATATTTGAATATTGGGCTTTGATTTTTTAACCATTGTTATTGAATTAGTGGGGTGGAGACCATGTAAAAATTTGAGTATAAATATGAAATTGTGTGGTGACCATATAAAAAACTGAGTATAAATAAGAAATTGTAAAGTTATTAAAAATAATGTTTTTTAAAATGAAAGTTAATTGCCATGGGTATGTATAATGTTAATTAATCAAGCTAGACATGTATTATTATAATATAAAAAGCATATAATATAAACATGTACTAATATATGCAAAGTATAAAAATATAAAATAAAAATGAATCGCCCACCGTGGGGCTCGAACCCACGACCACAAGGTTAAGAGCCTTGCGCTCTACCAACTGAGCTAGACGGGCACTTGTTATCAATCATGTTAAAATGTAAAAAATAATAAAACAATAAATCTATGTATTTATTGTATAGCTATATTGTAAATTATTAATCTTTTATGACTTATCGAATTGTGACATCTTATATAATCTTCATTAAAAATTTATGTTGCAAAATTTTCTCCTTCAATCTTCTGTATGTGTGCGCATAATAGATTGAGTTAAAAAAAACATATATATAACCATGATGTTCATTATCAATAGACAATTGGTGGGTGGACAAGATGAAGTCTAAGGCTTACTGGCCCTACCATAGACCCGGTCTGGTAATACAAGGTTTGGGGAAATTGATAGATGTCACCACCAAGGGGAAAAAGAACACACCGACTATTGTAAGTTTTTTCAGAAAATTATATTAATATGTTTTTAATCATAAAATTAAAAAACTATGTCCTATAGATC
This sequence comes from Cicer yamashitae, assembly GCA_037974755.1. Taxonomy (NCBI): domain Eukaryota; kingdom Viridiplantae; phylum Streptophyta; class Magnoliopsida; order Fabales; family Fabaceae; genus Cicer; species Cicer yamashitae. Next base: position 273,569 of record JBBPBQ010000002.1, read on the forward strand.
ACAAAATTAAATTTTTAATCTAATCATTATTTTAACATTTCCGCTTATAAAAAAAATATTTTTATCATTTTCTCTCTATTTTGAAATGAAACCCCAAAACATGCACTTTCAATATCTCCTTCCAGATTGGTGAGTGTTGTTAACTGTTAAGATGAGAATTAATACGCCATTAGTGCTTTTAAAGATCTCCTTAAAAAGGATAATTCCTCACGAGCCGCCCAGATGCTAAGTGGCAAATACTACCCTTGACACCATTTATAAAAGAAAATAATAATAAAAAAAAAACATTAAAATCATTGTATTTATTAATTGTTTTGATTATTTTTACGTATATATTTTATTAAAAATTGCGAGATATTAAATACCTATTAATAATATTAAAAAAGACAAAATATTAAATAAGAGTATAAAAATAATTTAAACAATAAATGTATTTAAAAAATTGTAATTTTTTTTTTATATATAAAATCAAAATATTCTTCAATTTTGTTTTTATATATAAGACTAGATTTTTTGTATATAAGACCAGAGCGAGTATAATCTAAAAAATGCAAAAATTTTGCTGACTATCACCTCAAAGTCGATGACTACTATCCAACGAACCAGACTAAGAGTTGATGACTATTATATGTGTTTGTAGGTATCTATTGAACATTGACATCTCTAGTGGTAACTCTATTTAGACTTTCAATAAAAAAAATCATACTTTTAATTAATTTTTCTTCAAAACGAACAAAATCAAAATTTAATTAAGATTGTTCAAATTCATTCAAAATTATAGGAAGATGTTAACTGTATGATCACATTGCTGGATGAAATGGATAAATGTTTTAGGTGCGATATCTATATGTTGGGCTTGTTTGGGAGGCTTGGACGTTTGGTGAAGCATTTTTAGTGTTTAAAGATATATATGTTCCTTAAAAATTAAAGTTGGGTTACTAAATTATTTGTTCTCCTATATCAACTCTGTTATTACAAGTAATGCTTTTGTTAGGTTGTTATCCTAATGAATTTTACTTTTACTACTGTTCTTAAGTCATCTATTGTACACCTACATCAACTCCATGGTTTGGTTACAAGGATGGGGTATGAGAATCATGAATATATACTAAGCTTTCTTTGTGATGGTTTACATTAGAAATGGTTTTTAAAATTAAATATATAACATTGTCATTTGTGATATTCGTGAGGTTTTTGTATGTGATATATAATATGACTAAAAAAGAAAGTAAATTTAATGTCACAAAAATGAGAATGTTAACTTGAATTTATTAATTATATACTAGAAAAACAAAATATAAAAGTATGATTATTAAATAGAAATTTTGGATAGTAGAGAATACTCAGTTTAGGTGGTTTGACCATAAATATAAAGAATATGTTAATCGGCTAGAAAAATAAATGAGATGGAGTTAATAATCCAATACTACAGAATTTGCACCTAAAATTATTAACAGTGATTAGAGAAAACAGATATGAAAAATAATTGAAATATTAAATATAATTGAATAGTAGTTTATCTACATATTTATTTGTTAAAAACTTATTCTTAATCAAATCAAAATTTTCATATACTTTCTTATAAAAAAAAGATCAATATATTTAATTTTGCAGTTTTTGTAAATACATACTATTAATTAATTTAATTAACTATTAAAAAAATACATTAGAGAAGGAGAAGAAACATGAAAACCCTTTGGAAAATTGCGAAGAGGGAAGAAGAACAAACACAATCCAACTGCATCTTCTTCTCTTTACATCTTTGATGTCGAAATTTTTTTATTCATTGATGTTCGTTTAATTTTAATTTCTAATCCTCCAAATTATTTGCCTCTTTATTTTATTTTATTTTAAAAAACCTATTTTTCATTGAATCTTTTTCGCCATCATTCCAATAACCTACATTTTCATAGATGAATTTGTAACAAAAATTACACGTCGAATCATTTTTTCATACACGCTTTGGATCATGTTGTTTGAGTTATGTTGATCAATTTTGTTAATTTTTTTCTTTTTCAATTGATTAATAATAAAATATAAATATATCTGTTGCCACATTTAAGTTTCTTATATAATGAAGCTTGTGATTCATGTGATTGAGGCAAAAAACTTGGTGGGTTTGGATTCCAATGGTTTGAGTGATTTATATGTGCGGTTAAAATTGGGAAAGCAGAAGTTTAGAACAAAGATGATAAAGAAGAATATGGAACCAAAGTGGGATGAACATTTCTGTTTTTGGGTTGATGACCTTAAAGAATCACTTGTTATATATGTGATGGATGAAGATAAGTTCATTCATAAGCACTTAATTGGACGGATTAAGCTACCAGTCTCAGTTATTTTTGATGAAGAAGTTAAATCTCTTAGCAATGTTTGGTATTCTTTGAAACCCAAACACAAGAAGTCCAAAAATAAAGAATGTGGTATATTACACTTTGGTATCTTCTTATTAGTTTCTCAAAAAATTTGATAAAAAAATTTGATGAATTAGTGGTTATCTTAGTTTTTATGGCTTAAATTTTGGACCTATTAGTTAGAATTCATTTGGAGCTATTTGATTGTTTGTTTGTTTGTTTGTTGTATTGTGTGAAATTTATGTTATTTTTATGTTAGTTTCATGCTAATTTATATGGTGTATATTGCATTATCTCGAATGACCAATTGCCCTTCAAGGCATTTTGAGAAAAAATGTTGTTACTAATTAAGAATATGTCTGCATATATGAATCTTGCTATTGACTTGAACTTAAAATATGGTAATTACTTTCATTTATTGCACAGGGGAGATTCATTTGAGTATATTCCTTTCCCATAATAAAGCATCACCAGAGTCAAATGATGTTGGTGATCAGTTATTACATCTAAGAAAAAACAGTGATGCTATGTATTGTTCTCCTCCACCATCGTCCATTGGCCGTTCAAACTCATCTTCTCCTGGGAGGGAAGAAATTACATCTTTTAAGGATGAGAAATCTTGTTCACAAAAATCATTTGCTGGCCGAATTGCTCAAATATTTAATAAAGGTTCTGACATGCCTTCAATTTCATCCAATAGAAGCATGGAATTCGACTTATCCGAAACAGATAAAGTTGAAGTTGGTGAGATCAAAACCGAGGATCAATCCTCTAATGATACTTTTGAAGAAACTGTGAAAAAAATGCAGTCTGTAGATCAAGGAAGCGAAATTCCTAGCAATTTACCTGGAGGGGTTTTGATAGATCAATTATATGTTATTGCAACAGAAGACTTGAATGTATTACTATTTTCACCCAATTCTACTTTTGCCAAGTCATTAGCAGACATACAAGGTACTACAGAACTGCAAATGAGTCCTTGGAAGTTAGAAAACGACAATAAGAGCTTGAAACGATCACTTACATTCGTCAAGGCTGCCACTAAATTATTTAAAGCTGTCAAAGGCTATGAGGAACAAACATATTTAAAAGCTGATGGGAAGAACTTTGCTCTTCTTGCAAGTGTTAGCACTCCAGATGTTATGTATGGAAGCACGTTCAAGGTAGAAGTACTTTATGTGATCACACCAGGACCAGAGTTGTCATCGGGAGAGCAGTGCTCACGTCTGGTGATATCATGGAGAATGAATTTTGTACAAAGCACCATGATGAAAGGAATGATAGAAAATGGAGCTCGACAAGGTATGAAGGACTGCTTTGATCAATATGCAATTTTGTTATCTCAGACTGTTAAGCCTGTTGACTTAAAGGATCTTGGTTCCTCCAAGGAACAAGCTTTGGCGTCGTTAAAGGCAGAGCCTGAATCAGATTGGAAGCTGGCACTGCAGTATTTTGCTAATCTCACATTCATATCAACTTTTTTAATGGGGTTGTATGTTCTTATCCACATATGGCTGGTTGCACCTACCGTGATTCAAGGGCTTGAGTTTTTTGGACTTGACTTGCCAGATTCAATTAGCGAATTTGTTGTTTCTGCTGTCTTGGTTCTTCAAGGTGAACGTATGTTGGGTTTGATCTCGCGTTTTATGCAAGCCAGAGCTCGAAAGGGTAATGTTTTTTATAATATTTTTATGTGAGAATTCAAATGAACTTAAACACTAACTTGATTGGGTGAATACCAAGGTAAATGAAAATTATTATTTTTTCTTATGTTGGTCATAGAATTATGCATGACAACAGAGAGAAAAAAAGTAAGAAGCAAGGTAACAACAGTCCCTCATAAGAAAACCACAAAACAAGATAATGTAAAGCGCCACAAAAAATTAAATCAATCTTAATGAAATCAATTATGTGCATGGAAAACAATTAAGAAGATTCTGAGTACAACAAGCCAAATGAAGCCTAAATATTTCATGGAACTGTTACAATACATATATATATATGCAAGTATAGTAACAGCGTATGTGAGTGAATAAAATTCCTTTTTGTGATTGTAAATTCCTTTTGATTTTATTGAGGAAATAACATGAGCCTTGATAAGTGCCAAGGTAGTTTGGATATGAAAATTTTCTTTCAATTACTTCTTGTTTGAAAATTGATTCATCATTTGGCTTTCTTTTATCTCTCAACATATTGTTACTTTCTACTGCAATGACTGATTTTGTTTCTCTCTCATTTTTTAATTATTTTGCCTTTATATACTTCATTTGGTACCTATATGTCTTTGCTTATATAGTTTTTTGGGGGGATATTAGGTACTGATCATGGAATTAAAGCACAAGGAGATGGGTGGCTTCTAACCGTGGCCTTAATTGAAGGAAGCAAGTTAGCTACTGTTGATTCTAGCGGGCTTCGTAACCCATATGTGGTGTTTACTTGCAATGGAAAAACAAGAGCAAGCTCAATCAAGTTCCAAAAATCTGATCCTTTATGGAATGGTGAATATTATTTTGTTAATCATTTGGTTGTGCTTATAACTCAAATATGAACCTCCAATTATCTAACCTGCATTAGTTTGATTTTTCCCTGCACTGCGTCTGAATTATGGTATAATAAAGACTTCTTTGTGACAAAAAATTCCTATCTCTACAGAAATATTTGAATTTGATGCAATGGATGACCCTCCTTCTATGTTGGATGTGGAAGTCTGCGCTTTTGATGGACCCTTTAATGAAGTTGTATCTCTTGGACATGTTGAAATCAATTTTCTTAAAACAAACATATCAGATCTTGCTGATTTATGGGTTTCTCTTGAAGGAAAGTTAGCTCTGGCATGCCAATCTAAGTTACACTTAAGAATTTTCTTGGACAACACTAGAGGTGGGAATATTGTAGAACACTATATAAGTAAAATGGAGAAAGAGGTGGGGAAGAAGGTATTGATCCATCTATGTTACCAGAGGTTTGGTAGTTTTCTTTGTGGCATTGTACTTATTTATTATCAATTTGTCACCTTTTTTGGCTTATTTTTTACATCTATTTACAAAATTGTAGATTAATTTGCGATCTCCTCAGACAAATTCAGCTTTTCAAAAACTATTTGGACTTCCACCTGAGGAATTTCTCATCAATGATTTCACCTGTCATTTGAAAAGAAAAATGCCCCTGCAGGTTCTGTTATTATATTATGCAATCTTAAAAGTGTTCAATTTCTATTTTGGTTTAAACCAACACATGCGTCTTTAGTATTTTTTTGATCAAGTTGCCAATGGGTATCTGCAGGGCCGTCTATTTGTTTCAGCAAGGATAATTGGATTTCATGCAAATTTGTTTGGACACAAGACAAATTTCTTTTTGCTTTGGGAGGACATTGAAGACATCCAGGTAGTTCCTCCTACATTTTCATCAATGGGCAGTCCAATAATTGTCATCACTCTTCGTCAAGGAAGAGGTGTGGATGCAAGGCATGGTGCGAAAACGCAAGACGAACAAGGCAGATTGAAGTTTCATTTCCAGTCTTTCGTGTCTTTCAATGTTGCAAACAGGTAGACTCGATTTTTTTATGTTATTGTGCAAGCTCTTTCTTATACACTTCTTGTAAGATGTTCGCTGAATCTTAAAATTATTCCTCTATTGATACAGGACTATCATGGCTCTCTGGAAGGCCAGATCTCTTAGTATTGAACAAAAGGTCCAATTAGTTGAAGACGACCCTGAAACCAAAAGCATGGTCAATGAAGAGAATGCATCATTCCTTGGCCTAGATGATGTTAGCATGTCTGAGGTTCATTCTTGTGCTCTTCCAGTTCCTGTAAACTCTCTCTCTCTGTCTGCAGATTATTGGTTACATTTTCTATTTTTTGTACTACTTCACCAATATATGTGTTTTCATTGTTATTATTATTTTCTTTAATTACTCTAGGTCAGTTTCTTTATGGAGCTATTCAGTGGGGGTGAATTGGACTGCAGAGTCATGGAAAAATCTGGTTGTGTTGGTTATTCTTACACCCCTTGGGTATCTGAGAACAACGATGTCTATGAAAGGGCCGTATATTACAAATTTGAGAAGCGTATTTCACGCTATAAAGTCGAAGTAACAAGTACTCAACAAAAATCTCTTTTGGAGGATGGAAAGGGTTGGCTTTTGGAAGAGGTTATGAACTTCCATGGAGTTCCTCTTGGTGATTATTTTAATGTAAGTCGATTTAGCTTGTTCCTTTACTTTCTTTGACTAGCTTATTTGTTATCTCTATGTTTTCAATGTTTTTAAATAGCGGCCATAACAACACTATAGTGCATTAGAATTTAAACTAATCACTATTGTTTTGTAATATGTTATTCTATACAAAATGTTGTTAAATAACGACTATAGCGACGCTAAAGCATTGTTGCATAGAAGAATTTAAACAAACTGTTATTTTTTGCAATTCTCAATTGACAACACTTTGTTTTCCAGAACTTACATGTTTTTGCATCTTGTTATTTGCTTTCATCTTATATATGTATTATATTGACTAGTGTTTTCTAATTCCACAGTTGCACCTCCGCTATCAAATTGATGATTTACCCTCAAAAGCAAAGGGATGTAAAGTACAAGTATTGTTTGATATTGAATGGTTGAAAAGTACAAAACATCAGAAAAGGATTACAAAGAACATTTTAAAAAATCTACAAGAACGTTTAAAGTTGACCTTTTGTATAGTTGAGAAGGAGTTTCTAGAAAAATAGGAAATGAGTCATAGTGAATTTGGCTTTTGTTCTCACAACATCACACAATCTTAATTATGATAAGATCACAATTATAGATTATGTTGAAAATCATTTGGCTACAGAGATGCTGATTTCTTTCCAAAAAAATTCTTCAAACTAGATTAATGATTGAAGATATTACTAATTGTGTTAATGGCAAGTTAGAGTCTAGCATTGTTAGAAATCCAAAGTTTGGGTTGATGGTGTATTGCCACCATTTAGATGATAAGTTGACATTTTGTTAACGAAGGTCATGTATGTTGTATCATAGTTACTATTTTCTTTTCCTTCAAAATATAGGTAATTGTGTAAGAGAAGTTTTGGTAGATACTTCATTTGTAAATGATCTTTTAGATTTGGATACTCGATCATAATTATATCCATATTTCATAGTACATTTAAAAAAAAAAACAAAACAATTAGATCATACTTATTGCATAGTAAACAAAAATAAATATTTTTATCTTTAAAATTTTTTTGCAACAACTTTTGTACTCAAAACAAAAAATTATTTAACGTGAAAAAATTAACAAAAATTATCTCTAGTTTTTTTCATTAGTTTTGTAGAATAAATGATAAATAATATTATTAACTCACACACATAAATGTAAGATCTTAAGTTTGAATATGAAAAAAGACATCTAATTTAATAATAATTTTTAGTTGAATTATTACTTAATTACAAAGTTTCTCTAATTTTATTAATGAAAATATTGTATCAAAACTAAAAATAGCTAGTTATATGTTGTCTGGTCCGGTGCATTTTTAAAAAATCAAATCCACCCAATAAATATATATGTAAATTAAATTCTTTTACAAATCAAATAGATCCTATAGTTATCTTTATTTTACTTCATGGCTGATGTGAAGAGGTAAACTAATATTTTTAAATAAATTTTTCTTCCGTCCAAAAAAAATATTCTCCCTCTAAAGTTAAGAGAGAAAAATATTATACATTTTTTCTAGCTAAAGATAACAATGAATATCCATAGACAATATTCATTTGCTACTATATCATGGCCTATTTATATCCATGTAGATATCTTTTAGACGAGCATTTAACGGATTTTTAAATTTTTATGGGTTTTTGTAGAAATCTACAAGTATAATTTATTTTAAAAAATCATTATTAATATTTTTGTAATTATATAAAAAAATCCTCCTTTTTAGACCATACAAAAATGTTTTGCACATACAATATTAATACATCAACATTTAAATTGAATACATTCACATAAACAAAATACATTATAACATAATTTTCATTCATCCATTTACAATATAGCAATGGTTCCAACCACAATCAAAATTAATAGAAGGAAAGTTTTGTATTTAATAATAATAAAGTGTTTTATTAACAGATATCACATTTATCTAATATCATTTCATTTATAAATGTATTTATTAATTAATGGTAGTTGTAGTATCCGTTTACTTTATCCGCATGAAGGGTGTGCACTTGTAAATGTATTTATCTAATTAATGTATTTATAAATGTATTTGTACGGTGAGGGTGTGCACTTGAAATTTGAAAAATTGCAAAATTCCTTTGTTTTTTTGCATTCTAACCCCCTATAATTTTTTTGCACCTTCAACCCAATACAGTCAAAATATAAAATTAATCTCATATATTGCACTTTTGAGTCAGGATCCTGAATCTGTCACTGTCCATATGTATTTGTTTAACTATTTGAGTAGTTGTCTCATATTTGTTGTATATTTTACATAGAGTACAATTTTTTTCATCTCTACATATTTTTCAAAATTTTAAAATATGACGAGAAGTGAACTCCGTCCTCCATCTATTTTTTTTTTCTTTTAGAAGTCTATCTCTTAAAATAAAATTATTTATTTAAAACACTTATTAAGAATTTAAATATAAATTTTTTAAAATTGTATATTTAATATTTTGGAATTGTAAAGTTTAAAAAATTTCATTCCATTTGTTTTAATTTTTTTTTTGTTTTTAACGAATTTTATTGGACACGCACTTGTATATTTATTAGTATGAACTTAAAAAATATAAGCTAAATTATTTTTTGTTTCTTTATTTATTTTTTTAAAGTTTTGTTTTGACCTCTTAAGTATAATTATGTTAGTTACTCCGGTTCTTTTCATCAGTTTTAATAAAAAAATCACTAAGTTGAATATATATGTCAACTTGAACTTGTAATTAGGTTGTCTGAGTCAAACTTTAACAGAAGAAAGAAAATAACAACACAACAAATCCATACTTTTCACATTCAAAATCAAATTCAAAACCACAACAAATAAGATTAACGAGAACAAACTCAAACCCACAAAAACTAAAATTTGCAACAACAAAAAATATTTAACAAGATTTGAAAAAAATAAGATATGGAAAAAAATGAGTTGATACTTCTTCATTGAATTTTATGTTTCTAGCATTTCAAATCAAATAAAAAAGAAGAAAGATTAGGAATGCTAGAAACAACAAGAAAATCATATATAGTGATAATTTCAAATTAGTAGTTTCATTTGATTTTATAAAAACATGGTGATGATTCTAAATCAATAACTTCCTTTGATTTTACAATTTTGTGAAGAAGAAGAGGAGAAGGAGAGGGGTGAGTGTATGAAAACACTAATTTTAACTATGGGTGACTCAGTTAGCTTACTCACAAGTCAAAGATGACATGTAGGTTCAAATTAACATTTTTTCATTAAAGCTAACGGAAATGGTCAAAATGACTAATAAAATCATAATTAAGGAATTAAATTGAAACGAAAAATAAAATAAAAGATTAAAACTAAATCTAAAAAAAATAAAAGATTAAAAAGTAATTTAGCCAAAAATATATATAATATATACAGTAGTAGTTAATTTGGTTAAATGATTGTTAATTGTTATACATATTGGGAGAGACAGTACTGCTATTATTTTGTTCTAGTAGTCCATAAAATGATAAAACAATATCTGACAAAGTTGTAAATGCAGGATTTGCAATAAGATTCTCAGACAAGGGAACCAAATAGGACCATTGCATTCAATGAAGCCCATTAGTCAAACAAGTAGAAACAAAATGTTGAGAAATTTTTAGGATACCAACTAAACTGGACTGCTCAAATGTGGAATGGGATTCTCTTACTCTCTCTAATTGTAGGTCCACAAATGATGGAGTGTCAATTGACTACAGCCATTTTTAACAAAGGCTTTCCAACCCATACTTATTACGCATTACAAAAGCACATACTATATACTCGCATGTCTTTCCCATTATTCATTATGTCTACACCAATTCAATTTTTTTATTTTTTATTAATTAAATTTAGGATGATAGAATAACACCATAGTTTACCGTAGATAAAATTTTGAAATTCATTAAACATTTGAAAAAAAAATTATATTTTATCTGTATCTAATGAAACTAACGAAGATCAAACCTTCTTAATAGACAAATTGCTGATTCAATCACCAATTTATGTTTCATGCTTTATAATTTCACCAAAAATTGCCCAAAGGCGACACGTCAACATGACTCATACCTGCTTTCTTAAATGTCAAGTTTTCAACTCCCACACTTCACTAAGCCAGACATAATCATAACTAATTAACCGCTTTTATAAGAAAATAATTTTCCTTGTGACGATAAAACACGCCTATGTTTGCATCCTAATCAAGGCCAATAATTACAGTAAAAAAATTAAAGCCAATAATTTATATATAAATAAGTAGTCTTTTTTATTTATTTTTATCAACTATATGTATTTTTATTTGTAAAAATAATAATTACTCTCTCCGTTTAAAAATTGAGTGATTTAAGTGAACACATAATATAAATTAAGAAAAATGTATAAATATAATAGAAAATAATATTGTTACTAAAATATTAGTGCATTTATAATTATTATTAATGTAAAGTAAAATATTAAATTAAAAATTATGCATATAGTACTACTTAAATGATGTAATTAAAAAAATAATATTATACTATAAATTAAAAATAATCATTTATTTTAAGAAAAATTATTTTTATAAATAAATCATCCGTATGAATGAAAGGAAGTAATATATTGTACGTGGGTGATTGAAAATTTACTACAACAAAAAAGTGTATGGGTAGGTGAGATTTAAGGTTGAGTACATTTAGTAGCATGAAAAAGTTGATAAGATGTAATGACACATTACCATTTAAATTAGCAGGAAAAAATGGTGGCGAGTCATTTCCTTTTGCCCTACTTACATAACTCTCGTACCTTCTTTATATGACTCACTTTTGCAAACTTGAATTGATTTTTTGTTTTCTCCATTAAATTCCTCGTACATGGAAACTATTCTAATTGAATATTTTTTCCTTAAGAAATTAAAGTGACGATGACAATTATATCCAAATTTATTGGATAACATGTAATAACTCGCAAAACTAAGCAGTTATAATGTTTGCATGAGTACTAGTATCCACTCTGAAAAAATGGTTTTCATGTCACGTAATTGTTAATCTCAAAATTAATAATAGAAAATTATTTAGAAATAATTTAATGAAATATATTACATGAATGGATTTAAATTAATGATTGAGATTGTTCATTATGTATAATTGTATACTTTATATTTATATATTTTATTAAATATTAAAATAATATATTTAAAAAATAGTAAAACATTTTCATAAATTAAAAATAAATTATAAAAACGTGAAATTATGAACCATAATTTCCTTCTGTCCCTCCGAATGAACTTTACCACATCACTATTTTTGAGTAAAAAATCTGAGATTAAAATTGCCACAAGCATGATACTTGAGGACCAAAAATTTAAGAAAACTATTTCGGCTAGCACGATAAAATAAAGATATAAAAAATGCAATTAAGTCTCAATAAAAAAATACATGAAGACATTATCATTCGCCTGGTACATATTTATACGCCGAAAAAAATTTCGATGGTTTCATTTTTTATTTAGTATTTTATTAGTTACTAACCAGTAACATTTACTTGTTTAAAAAAATATATTGATTAAATTAAAAATTTATAAAAAGAAATTTTATTTAAAAGATACAAATCAAACACTTGTCAAATACTCTAAGAATAGTTGTTAGCATTCTTCTGAAACTTATATACACACTTTCTAAATATTGTACTTGACAACTTTTAATAGAGCATTTCTTCCCAACAATGTTTTTCCATCCAACCAGACTCAAATGCTAGATTATGCTTAAGAGGATTGTGTCCAATTCTACTATAACCAAAATAATATTAATATTACGGTTGATGTTTTAAAGTGACAAACATAAACAATTTGAGATAAAAGAAAGAATAATTTATAAGAGAAAAAATATATACACACATTAATCCAATTAAAATTAAGATCTTGGTAATAAATGTCTTTGTTAAGCAATTAAAAATATAAATTTTATATAAATTTGTTTTAAACTTTCAAAAAATTGAAACACAAGTTTCAATATATTTTTAATTAACTTTTTAATTTTTTTTTTATTTTTAGTTTTTAATAAAAAATTTACATAATTTTTTTTAAAATTTTAAAAAATTAAAAACACAGGTTTCAATATATTTTTAATTAACTTTTTTTTTCTTTTTCATTTTTAGTTTTTTAACAAGTATTATTGGAATAATTGTTAGCATTTGTTTTAAAATTAAATAAGAGATAGTTTTTTTTATAAAAAAAACGTTACCATATATACATATATAACCAGATAATTGGTTTATATTAGACAAACATTATAAAACTACTTTACAAATGTTGCACTCAATTTATAATGTAACTAAAAGTTGAAAGCTTATGTTTGTGAAAGAGATGGCATAGTCATCAACAAATTCAAAACCTACGGGTAGAAAGATCTTCTTAGGCACAAATTAAGTAATCTAACCAACAATAAAGTAGGGGGGATTTGAGGCAGCTATTCGATTGAGTATTACAATCAAAAGTTGGACAGTTTCTTTCTTTCATCTCCTTTGAAAGACTATTAACTAATAATCCATACTATAGCATAGTATGACTTAATAATTCTGAGTAAAGTTTTCCTGCTAAAAGGATACCAATTAACGTGCTGCATACACAATAAACAAATGCATTGGTATTCAACTATCATAAAATAAATAAATTTGACTCTCTTCATATAAATTATAAAGGCATATACTTGTTATTTTTTTCCTATTTAGAGTTTTTTTTTAAATAGACAGAATTAATAATTATTTGTTATAGTAGTATTTTTTTCTTTTACAAGTTTGAATTTGAATAATCAAATTCTTTAACTTTTAGTTCAAATGAGTTGAATTATACACTCATCCACATTTAAAAAGATTAATTAGTTTGGATAGATAATAAAATCTAATTAATTAAAAAAACTCAAATGAAATTGAGGACAACAATCACTATGATCATCATGATCATGCTCTTGAAATCATGAATCCTGGCTATAAATGTAGGACCAATATATACGTGTTATGTAAATTTGGTTGTAGTAGAGTAGGTGTTTAAGATTGATTGATACCAAAACCAAACCCAATATTATTTTTGATGGAGTAGTTACCACATCTTGTAATGTTTGAGGCAATTAGAGAATTGGTGGGGTTTTTTGACTGTGACACAGAATCATCTTATATAATATGGGTCCCACAAGAAGAAAGAAAGTTTAGCAAAACGATTGATGCACGAGTGGGGACGAACAAGAACATATAGAATAGAAGAAACCCACACGCATGAAATTAATTAATTACCTATATAGATCAAATCAAATCAAGCAAAACAGAGAAGTCAGAGTGATCACATCCATCAGGTAGAGATGTAATCAACGGCACAGAACAAGACACGTGGCCGACATGCACATACCATTGGACTAATTAATAGAAGAAGAATATCCTATGGTTGAGGTATAGTGGGGGGTATCATCATGAGGGATTCATACAGGATCTTTTATCTATGCATATACTTGGTCCCATGCAACTTCTTTTCAATTATTATTATTAAAATGCTACACAACAGATAATAACATCAAACACAAAATTGATACTGATACGTTTGAAAAAAATAAAAATAATTTATTTTTAATGTGATTATTATATTTGTCGTATATTAATAATATGTATTAAATACTAAACACGCTTTCAATCTAATCTAATGTGTCTTAAGGTGATACTCCACCTTCACTGCATGCTTTTTGTTATTTCAATGATAGAGCACCAATTTTCAACCTGTTCCCTCGCTCTGTTTCTTTTTTCTCCATGTTATTTTCCCCTTCTTTTTAGTAATATAACTATATATGTTTTTTCCTCTTGTTCTATTACATTCTATATTTACAAATATTTGAATGAGTTTAATTATGATGGCATGCTTGCTTTTGATACATTACTATGTTGACTAATCCCAACGAACCACTCACTCTCTCTCTTCTCCCTCACACTTGATTACCAAACATTGTGATATGATACTACTCACTTCTCTTTCCTTGTTCTCTCTTTGTCTATTTCTAACACAAAAGTTACAGATACACCCTATTCTCCTCTCAGAGGACTACTTGCATACAATAAAACTAAAAAACCACTCAACTTTTAGCTTCACATGTTCATGTATGTTGGTGCTATATGCAACTCAATATATATATAGATATATATAGTTTCAATTCAAATACTGATGTTGTTTTTTCATTCAATTTGTACAGATACTTCAAAATTATACAGCTTTTTCAACTGTAAAGATTTGTCTGCTTCATAAGATTCAATCAGTAGCACCAATATTGTATTTACAGGTATGTTCTCTTCTCTTCTTGCTAATTTCAGACATTTCCAGATTGTTTCTTTAGTGTTTGATGAAATGCTTTTATTTTTTTAGTATAAATAGGAAGATAAATATGGGTGGTAATTTAATTATAGCATTTGTTTTTGACTTCTCACTTCTCAACTTATTAATTAAATAAATAAAAGCTTAAAGTTGTTTTTTTTTTTTTGTGTGTGTGTCATAAAGATGAATAGCACTTTTGCCAGAGGATAAGAAAATTGAAGAAAAAAAAGGTGGGTTCTGCTTAAAAAATTCCAAAAGTAAAGGGACAACAAGAAAATGATAAAAACCTTACTGTGGAGGGTGAGAGAACTAGTAGCAGGGTAAAAGGCATGGAGCTTGAGAATTCTATAAGAGAATGTCCACATAATAGAGATGTCTATATGATTCAGTACAGAGCAAAGCTAGCTGATATTAACCTTACACTTTTTTATGAATTTTCATGGAGTTGGATCTGTGTGAGTTACCTCTTGGCTGTAAGATAAAAGTGCAATGGAAAGAGGCCTCAAATGCAACCTTACTTGGTAGAGAAATATGCAGGCTTTTTGTTACACCACCAACCCCATTCAAAAGAATAAAGATACAAAAATGCAAAATGGAAAAAAATATAATATTTAATCACGGAGTTTGGAAAATTGTGAGTACGTATACGACTCAAGAGCTATTACAGTTCGGTTCTATTAATTAATTTCAAGTTTAGGATTTATGATATACAATTTATATTTAAATATTGCAGCCTATATTATAACATTACCCTGAGCCGCGCAACTGGTCACATATCACTAACTATGAGTCATACCAACACTTTTCTTCTTTTTCTAGTTGAGAGTGATGAGTGTCTTGCCATGCCACAAACACCTGTTTTTTCTTTACCATTATGTGTCTGTGAAAAACACAGACCATACTCCATGTCAGATTTCAACAAATGAACGGTGAGAATGGTTGGATGGCCTTGCACTGCACTAACATCATACCCTCAATAAAATACATAACCAATAAATGCATATTCTTCTTCAGCTATTTGTTTCTCCTATATTATTATTTTTATTTATATGAAGATTTGAAGTAAATCTCAAACAAACCATGTAGACAATATGGTTTTATGAACTGATTAATGATTTAATCTTAAACTAATTATTGATGAATAAAATTTAGAAGAAAAGAGAAACGAATGAGTAAAAGTTGGGTTCCAATTCTTTCTTGATTACTTAATGGGGAGGGAGGGTGATAATTGAGAGGAGAGGACCATAGCAGTCAGTGGACCACTCAACTGAAAAATAAATAATAAAAAAGTGTACACTAGTTTATGTATCAAATTCACAACACAATGAAAGTGACTTAACAAAGTAGCCTCACTAAAACATTACCAATAATATTTGCTTTCTCTTAGGAAACTTTGCCTTTACTACTTTAGGCAACTCACTACTAGTAGTTTTTTTGCCTGGTGTATCGCTTTCTCTCGGATTTTCAGTATCATTGTCTGAAACATATTCATGTACAATATCCTTATACATATATGAATGGAATTAAAAGTGTATATAGTTTTTTCTAAAGTGATATTGTTGTGTGTATTATTAGAGTTCATACTTGTGTTGGATGTTTACATTTATACAGTTGGATATTCCTGAGCCACTGTCAAAATGATTGGCTTACCTATTAGTTAATTCCCAACTCCCAACATGCTTTACCACCCATGAGTGAAGGTAATCATGTATGTTTATGCATGCACAATACATTTTTTTTGTCATGGTCCTGCTTCTTTCCTCATTTGTTATTATTATTAAATTAGGTGGGGTTGGATCTGTATTATTATTATTTTGGATGGAAAATACACATCTATCCTCCTCTAGAAGGCAAAACTTCAAATTGAAGATGTGTTTGGTATCTAACACAAGTCAATGTCCGACACCGATATTCAGTTGTTTTATTTTCTCAAATTATATTATCAATGTCAATGTGTCAGTATTGTGTCCGGAGTCTGTGTGTGTCAATGATCATGCTTTCACTGGTCAATCCAATTGGGTTGATTGGATGACTAAAATGTTCAACTAGAAAAATTTATAGGCTAAGGATCAAGTTTATGGAAGGATTTGTGAGTAGGGTCAACGTTTTAACTCAATTATTGCCACTTTCCTATTAACCTCAGCTCCCTTTTTTCCTTGTTTGTACTTTTTTGAAAAAAAGGACACAACATTCAATATGTTTATTATTAGTAACATAAGTTTGTCTGTCAACAGTTATTTAAATTCTCATTGGTGTTGGTTCAGTTTGTTGTTACATATGTCAACAGGAACTGGCACATGAGGCAGAAAAATCCGAAGCTTAATGTTGGTCAGTGAGAGTGTTCTGCATCCACTGAATGAACGTTTGATTCATTTCTTCACCTATTCAACTCAGCTTTAATGCTTGAAGTAACTTCCAAATCTACTACTACTAGAAGTGACAACATCTTCATCAATGAATTGAAGAGCTTTCAGATTTATATATACAAATCAATGAGGTTGACAATTGCAAAATAAATAAAAATTTGAGGTGTGAAGTCACTCTTCTTGCAGATTTCTCTTTCTCCTTTAATTATTGTTTCTTTTGTTTCACTCATAACCAATAGTGACGATGACATGATATCATGTCTTGTACTTCTACTTCTACCTTCATTAACTTTGACTTTATGGAATCTGTGGTTGTTTAATTGAAGGAACAGTCTTCTGTTTAATTGGTCGAGGGAACGTTTTTTCTCATCGATTTTGGTATAGAAAAAACAAACAAAAATGAAGTTCATGAAACTTGGGACAAGGCAAGATACTTTCTACACTGAACAAGCTACCAGGTATTCATTCACATCACAGCAGCATTCCTTTCATTAAGAATATATGTACAACTTTGACAAATTATTAACATTCTCATAAATGCAGGACATTGACATCAGATATACCCTCAGACCTTGTAATACAAATCAATGATGTTACTTATCTGCTACACAAGGTATTAAGGACTTAGAACTGAAGTGGTTATAAACCAAAAAAAACATTTTAAACTTAGTTCATCGATATAATTCTGCTCTTTTTAGCTGCAGTTCGCGCTTCTTCCGAAATGTGGCCTCCTACAAAGGCTTTGCTGTGATTCTAGTGATTCAGAGAGTGTTACGCTTGAGCTTCATGATATACCTGGAGGGGAGGATGCTTTTGAACTATGTGCTAAGTTTTGTTATGGAATTTCAATCAACATTAGTGCTCATAACTTTGTATCTGCATTCTGTGCTGCAAAGTTTCTTAGAATGAATGACTCCATTGAGAAAGGGAACTTTGTAGGAAAACTTGAAGCTTTCTTCAATTCATGCATTCTTGAAAGTTGGAAGGATCCTATTGCGACGCTTCAGACTACTTCTACATTACCAGAGTGGTCTGAGAATCTTGGTATTGTCAGAAAGTGCATTGATTCAATCATTGAGAAAGTTCTCACACCACCACAACAGGTAAAAAAAAATAAACTTAACATTCCTCACATTTCTGTGTATGAATGTTTCTCTTTTTTTTGCTTATAAATCTGATGATTTTGTACAGGTCAAATGGTCCTTCACCTACACTAGGCCCGGTTACACGAAAAAACAGCACCATTCTGTTCCTAAGGATTGGTGGACTGAGGATGTTTCTGATCTTGACATAGATCTTTTCAGGTGCATAATCATGGCTGTTAGATCAACATATGTGCTTCCCCCGCAGCTTATCGGTGAAGCTTTGCACGTCTACTCATGCCGGTGGCTACCAGGCATCACAAAGCTTAAAAGTTCAGGCACTTCAGCATCTCAAACAGATGAGTCTAAGCTGAAAAACAGAAAAATTCTTGAAACAATTGTAAGCATGATTCCTGCAGATAGAGGGTCTGTTTCAGTTGGATTCTTGTTTAGACTTCTCAGCATTTCAATTCATTTAGGTGCTTCCTCGGTTATAAAGACAGAACTAATAAGGAGAGCTAGCTTACAGTTTGAGGAAGCAACAGTGAGTGATCTTCTTTATCCTTCAACAAAATCCTCTTCTGAAAAGAATTATTATGATATAGAGTTAGTTCTAGCAGTGTTGGAAACTTTCTTGAAGCTTTGGAAAAGAATGTCCCCTAATGCTGTGGATAACAGCTACTTTTTGAGATCAATCAGAAACGTAGGAAAACTCGTAGATTCCTATCTTCAAGTGGTTGCAAGAGATGATAATATGCAAGTTTCAAAGTTTGTTTCTCTTGCTGAAACTGTGCCGAGCATTGCTCGAGTAGACCACAATGATCTTTACCAGGCAATTGACATCTATCTTAAGGTGAAGTTCTGATACCACACCTTCTATGACTTTTTACTTTGATTATAAAGTCTGTTTGTCAAATATTTGCATAGGAAACAGTGAAAACTTCTTTTTAATTATCATTGAGTCATTGACTCTTGTTTGAATGCTGGACATTTCGACAGATTCTGAGGACCGTCAGACTCTAATAATATAGACGTGTTCAAACAACCTATCAAACCAGAATACTGTAATTTATGATTACCTTGAACACTAGGGGGAGGGGGCTTGTTTGCATTGACTAATTTGAGATTTTGAACATATCTACTCACATAGGCACCTGTGAAACTGTTTGAAAGAGCTTGTCGAAACAACTTATGACATGTTCATAAGCGATTTTCAGCTATTTCTGTAAATTCTCTAGGATAGTTTATTAAAATTGCTTTTAGTTTATATGAAAATTGTTTGATTTTATTTAATCTTTTGTTATAACAATAAGTTATACATCCGCACTTATATGATAAGTACTTATGCTGTGAACGCTTAATTAAGTTGATTATCAAACAATATAGGTAATTAAGTGGCTAACTTTGATTATTTGAATTTTTAATGATGTGATTAAAGTTGAATACATGAACAGGTGCATCCTGACCTGAGTAAGGCAGAGAAGAAGCGCTTATGTGGAATTCTAGACTGCCAAAAACTGACTCCAGAAGTGCGTGGCCATGCAGTTAAAAACGAGCTTCTGCCATTAAGAACTGTAGTGCAGCTTCTCTACTTTGAACAAGAGAAAGATTCTAAAGCAACCACAAGCCAGAAACTGCTAAAACAACATGAGATACTTCTAGGAGCAAAACAAAGACCAACTACAAGAGACAGCCAAAACAAGCAATCTTTAGGCCAAGAGTTCAATGGAGATGTCGCAAGAACAACACAAATTCTTGAAAGTAGAGAAAAGGAACATAACAGAAATAATAAAAGAATGGATGCTAACTTGCCATTAGACTTGGAAAAAAAGATGGTAATAAGAGGAAGAGACAATGAAGAGACAGAGTCAGAAAAGGTGAGAGGAGTCAAAGATGAAAGTAGTTCAAGCTTCAAGATGGAATTTGATCCTAAGAAAATCATAAGGGCAAGAAGTAAATCAGAACGTAGCATGAAAAGGGCTGATAGAGAAAAATAATTAATAATCTTTGAAGAATTCAGAGAAAATCACAGTTCAAACCTCACCATCTTCTATTTGTAGCTTCAATTCTTATTATTTCTTTTTTAACTATCATAAATGGAACCAATGTATAAATAATCCTTGTACTGTCTTTCTCTTTGAGTTGTATCTAGGAAATTTTTAAAATATATTTTTTACATTATTTATGTTTGAGAGGAAAAAAAGACAGAACAATGTGTATTGTGAGGATATATCATTTAGTATCTATTATCTATTATATATAATTAAAAGAGACTCCTGCCACCTCATGCTATTTTCTCTACGTCAGCGAACATGTGTACATCTTCCTAATCCCTGTTCACTTTCTAAATAGTTTTTCCCCTCTCCTGACCAATCCGAATCTGCCCCAAAATCCAGTATCTATTATCAATATCAATCAATACAATAAATTACCAATTCATGTGTCATAAGTTACCAATTTCAATACAATAAATATCAATTATTTGTCCTCCATTATTATTGATAATAGTAGCTTTTCCCCTCTCTCTTGACCAATCCGAATCTGCCCCAAAATCCTATATCTATTATCAATATCAATCAATACAATAAATTACCAATTCATGTGCCATAAGTTACCAATTTCAATACAATAAATATCAATTATTTGTCCTCCATTATTATTGATAACCGTTATTCCTCCATAAATATTTTCAAATTGAATATTATATAGTATTATTACTGAAAAAAAAGTAATTTAATAAAATTTATAATATATACGAAATCTATCACATGTCACTTATTAGATAACTAAAATTAATATTTAAATCAAATAGAGAGATATAATTTTGAATTAGGCCAACAATTTGTTTTTCTATTTTTTCTTATTATATCATTACTCATGTGGACTTAGAGAAAAATTTATATATTTTCTGAAACACATTTTTTCTAAGGACAAAATCATGAAATCTTACTATTTTGATAAAATAATACGTTGGAGTGTATAAAAAGTAGACATTAAAAATAGTCAATATACATCTTTTGTATTTTTTTTATTATTGTATCGTCACATATATTTACCAAAACAAATAACAATTATTCAATCTAATAAAAAAAATCTATTATATATAATTAAAAGAGACTCCTGCCACCTCATGCTATTTTCTCCACGTCAGCGAACATTTGTCACCTCAGCTAAAAAGCTGATGTGTACATCTTCCTAATCCCTGTTCACTTTCTAAATAGTTTTTCCCCTCTCCTGACCAATCCGAATCTGCCCCAAAATCCAGTATCTATTATCAATATCAATCAATACAATAAATTACCAATTCATGTGCCATAAGTTACCAATTTCAATACAATAAATATCAATTATTTGTCCTCCATTATTATTGATAATAGTAGTTTTTCCCCTCTCTGACCAATCCGAATCTGCCCCAAAATCCTGTATCTATTATCAATATCAATCAATACAATAAATTACCAATTCATGTGTCATAAGTTACCAATTTCAATACAATAAATATCAATTATTTGTCCTTCATTATTATTGATAATAGTAGCTTTTCCCCTCTCTCCTGACCAATCCGAATCTGCCCCAAAATCCTGTATCTATTATCAATACAATAAATTACCAATTCATGTGCCATAAGTTACCAATTTCAATACAATAAATATCAATTATTTGTCCTCCATTATTATTGATAACCGTTATTCCTCCATAAATATTTTCAAATTGAATATTATATAGTATCATTACTGAAAAAAAAATAATTTAATAAAATTTATAATATATACGAAATCTATCACATGTCACTTATTAGATAACTAAAATTAATATTTAAATCAAATAGAGAGATATAATTTTGAATTAGGCCAACAATTTGTTTTTCTATTTTTTCTTATTATATCATTACTCATGTGGACTTAGAGAAAAATTTATATATTTTCTGAAACACATTTTTTCTAAGGACAAAATCATGAAATCTTACTATTTTGATAAAATAATAAGTTGGAGTGTATAAAAAGTAGACATTAAAAATAGTCAATATACAACTTTTGTATTTTTTTTATTATTGTGTCGTCACATATATTTACCAAAACAAATAACAATTAGTCAATCTAATAAAAAAAATTGTGTTTTGTTTCTCTTATTAGTTATCAATGCATATATTTACCATGAGCATTATTTCGAAATTTTTTTAATACGTGTAGGAAAAAATGTTACAATTTTAAAAATTCCTACATAACTTATATACTTTAATAAAAATAGAGTTTACAATTATCAATTATATAATTTATCTTTTAAATCATGGTTAATATTTTATGTCTATAGACCATAAAAAATCAGCTAAATGGTACAAATTTGATATTGTAAATAAAATTCAAATCTAACTTGAAACGGTTGTAAAATTGTTAATTTTTTTTATGATTAAACTTTTACAAGATATTGTTCTTTTATCTTTTTTTTAATAGTAAAAATATTCATTTAATTACAAACTCTACAATATCTTTTATCGCATTTTTTTTATAACTTTAAAAATTTACAAGATTAATATTATATATATATATATATATATATATATCACCTTATAAAAAAATTAAAATTAAACCCGCGCACAGCGCGGGTCATATTCTAGTCATATATTATAACAAACCCCAAAAATAATATGTTGACATGTGACACTCATTTTGACACATCATTCAATAGTATGATGTGACACCTCTATAATTCATTCATTTTTTATTTCACATTCTACTAATTCTTTGTTTATATCTCTATAACTAAAAAAACAACAATAAAAATATAACTCCCATTATAAACTTGATTTAATTGTTAATTACTATTTTTCATTTATTGCATATAAATACATCACAATATTTAAATTACATTTTATTAATTAAAATGTAGCAACCATAAATTACCACAAAATATATAAAAACACAATAATAACATGAAAAATCAATAATCAAACTTATGCACAAACAATCCAATGAAGTTTAAATTAAAATAAATATAAAATATTAAAATACATGCATTTAAATTAGCAAACCTTTCCAAAAAAAACCAACAAAAAATATTTTTTTTAAAATAAAAATGTTAAATTATACATTAAGTATTTTTAAAGTAATTTAAAATTTGTGTTGATCTTTCTTTTTGGTGCTTGGATACATATTTTATTCCTTTAATACAAAAAAAGTATTTATCTATATAAATTGTTCATGAAAATAAATACATTCATTTCAAAATATTAAACTTATAGATTAGATGAAGTATAAATTAGAGCATAGTTTCAATAAACAGCAAAAATAATCAAAATCAAGTAGTGATTTCTTATCATTCCCAACATTATTTCGTGTTTTTGTCGTAAAAAATAATACTTTGAACTTATTCATTATATACAGTCTCCATAAAGGATAATTAAATCAAAATATTTTTGAAAAAAATACGTAACATAACACCTCTATATAAGAATTAGTTATCGAAAGTTTAAGTGAAAATGAGATATGAAACATAAAATATAAAAAATAATATTTCGTTCAATTAGTCAAAAAAAGAATAAAGAAATAATAGTGCTCAAGATAAAAAGTAAAATAAAAATAAAAATAATAATCATATAAAAACCAATTCTTATAAATATATCTCAAATCAATGATTGCAAAATATATATTCTATTTTTTATTGGAAGAAAATATTCTATAATGATTGAATGTTTAAAATAAAACAAAATGAATACAAACAATCACTCATCTTGTTTTAATAATATTTTTAGAATCAAAATCACTCATTTTATTTAAATCTTTTTAATTGTGTATACAAACACTAACTCATCTTTTTTTAATCATATTATTTATAATGAAAATCACTCATTTTATTATAAACTTTTCAATTGTTTCTATTCAATTTATTCTTTTGTTATACAACCACTATTCTTATAAACTAAGAAATTTACAAATTTAAAACCTTTTTTCCGATCAGATTGATACATTTATACACCATAAATATTACCTTTAAACTTTTTAATAAATTTATATTTTACATATTACACCCGCGCAACTTGCGGGTTATATTCTAGTGTAAGTTATTTGTGTAGTTGAATTTTGTTTTTAGAATGAAAGAGGTTGCAAAGATATAAAAATAAAAACTGTTACGCGGAGATTACTAAAAGGGTAAAAAAAGTTACTCTTCGAATGCAAAGGGCGCATAGTTTGGAGGTTGTATTCTTTTTTTTGGTTCTCTTTTTAGGAAATTGAAGGTTGCATTTTTATAAAGTAATTTTTTGAAAAAAATTGATGCTAAAAGGGTAAAAGTGAAAAATGAAAAGCCAATATGTCATTTGTGAAAATGTATTAGATGATATTATTCGTACATAAAAAATTAACTATATTTTTTAATATCTGTAATTTGTTAAATGAATATATATTTTGGGAGAGAGAGTTTGGTCCAACTATGTCCTTTGCAAAAGATCAATGACTTTAAAAAAATCATGAGAGGTAAATTTTCTTCTAAGTCTATGTTTAGTTTCTCGTTAGAAATAGTAAAATTACAGTAAAATATTTTGATTTTGTAAAAGATATATTAAGTCGCTTTTACAAAATCAAACGCTTAATAAATTTGTTTTTTTTCCTCTTTTATTATATTTATTCATTTTGCCTCTTACATTACCGAACTCTGCGTAAACAATGGAATAGTTTCACTACTTAGTAATATAGCTTTTACTTGGCAATTGGTCTTGAGGAAGTTTTCAAAAGTTAAATTTGTTTAGAAGACAGGTCACTATTGACACAATACTACTCCTTGTGCACTGTGTTATTAGATTCAAGAATCAGAATTACATTGTTCTCTAGGTGTTAATTCTCTTGTTTGTTTGGTATGAGGTGTGCAAATGGCTTTGGAGTGATGGTTATGTCAAGTGATTTACAAAAATTATTATGGAATTTATTTCTCATGGGGTGAAAGGAAAAATGGAAATGGTCTGACCTTAATTTGACATTCAAAAGTACAAAATGTCAAAGGTACTATTTTACATTATTTTCAAAAATATATTATGTATAATGAATTTTTTTTTATCACAAAATATTTTAAATTTTCTTTTATCACAAAAAATATTTTAAAAATTTATCATCTTAATACTAGTTTCTAAAATAAAATGATTTTTTTTTAAAAAAAAAAAAGTTTTCACAAAAGGGTGAACCAGCAGTGAAGAGGCACGTGTGATGGTTGGTGAGCAATGAGGTGGTGGTGCTGAAGGGGGGGTGGGGTTGGGTTAAGGTTACCCTCCATTCCATTTCCAATCAGAGAGAGAGAGAGAGAGAGGGCATTCTTAATCTTATTATCATTTCTCAAACTCGCTCGCAGGGTTACTTTTCGATTTATTATTATTACTAAATTGCAATTGCAATTTTCAAACATGTCCCAGAACTCCGACTCCCCTTCGCTTTCTTCTCTCTAAGGTTAATAAAATAAATCTTCTTCCCAACTCCTCCATTTTCATTTATTCCAACTTCCCTTTTTTCATTTGTTATATTATTATTGAATCAATCAATAATAATTATTCTCTGTCGATCTAATTTTGAAACCCTAATAACATTTTCAATGGATATCGTTGTAAGGTCTGTGTTCTGGATTCCGATTCTGCAAGCAGACTCTTTTCTCAATTTATGTGCCTTGATGTTCTGCTGAAACTGTTCTTTTCGATTGCAACTAAATTTGCCTATTTAATTCATTGTTTCTGCTATCCATCATCTGGATTTTTAATATTTGAAATTAGGTGATTTGGTTTTGTTGGGATCTCATATAGAATTTTGCTTCAATTGTTTAATTCTCAAGTAATGGTACCTAGTACTTTTATGCTCTTTTTCTCTAGAACGTTGAAATGCTTTCCTTCCACGCCTTAGTCATCGAACTATTAGGTAGACATATATAGGTCTCATATAATTTTTTTTTATTGAATTGTTAAATTACATAGTAAAGTAGTAATGTTAGTTGTAGCTTTCTAGAGGGTGAAAACTTCTCTGGACACATATTACTTTGAATATTATGTTTAAGCTATGTGTTCATATATACATTTAGTGTTATCTTTTTTGTTCCTGGATTTTAGGTATGGAGTGTTTTGACATCTGGAAGAGATCATGGTGCAGTGCCTAGACGGATTAAAGCATTTGTGTGCTGCTGTGGTAAATTGTTGTGAATCTGATTCAATAAAGCAACCTAGAGGTTTAGAGAATCCAGAACTTCTTGCAAGAGAGACAGTGTGTATGTTATTTTCCCTATTTTTTCATTCCATACTATGTATGCTGTCCGGAACTTTTCAATGAAGCAATAGACCAGTCATTCATGGTTGTCTCAAATATGTCGATAGTAATTTGATTTAATATTTTCTTGCATCTAATTGTATCCATATCTCCCTATTTGCATTTTTTTTGCTTTTTTTCACAATATTTTGGAAGATGGCAGTTGAAAAATATCAAATACTTGAAATGAGCATCATTATACTGTAGCATTAAACTCTATAAATAGTGTTGTGACTTACTTGAATAACCCTATTGTTCAGTTATTGAAGCATTTGTTGAGACTTGATTCACTTGAATAAATATTGATATCTCTCTCAAGTTTCTTCTTTTATGAAAAGCTTAAGGAAATGGAAAGAATAAAATAAAGAACAAAGAGAGGATATTTATCCGTTTTATTGCCAATGCAGTTAGTGTAAGTGAGATTGAAGCACTTTATGAACTGTTCAAGAAGATCAGCAGTGCAGTGATTGATGATGGACTAATTAATAAGGTGAGCTATGTTATGTCATGCTCTGTTATTCTATCAATTCATGTTATGATATGTGTATTTTCAACCCTTATAGATGATGGTTTTCATCCTTGCCTATCCTATAATCGTAACAAGTCTACATGCTTTATGTCCAACACATAACTCACAGTAACTTATATCATCTATTGTATTTTTGTTGTTCATAGTTCTAAACTTTTCTTTTTGTTTTTATGACGGTTTCTTTATTTTACAGGAAGAATTTCAGTTGGCGTTGTTCAAGACAAACAAGAAGGAGAGCTTGTTTGCAGATAGGGTATGCTGAGCATTATCTACTTGTTTTGTTTACAACTCCTTTTTTTCATTTCCATCTTATGGAAAAGAAACAATAATATGATCTTTTTTGGGCCTTCATTGTTTTTCCCCACTGATTTATTAGCTAGATGGTCTTTTTTGGGGCAATATTTATGATCTGATATGACTATGAAATCAGCTGCACACTGCATAGATAGTGTACTATATGATGTGAACCTTATAAATTTATATATCCTGTTCGTGATTTTGTACTGTTTGAATTATATAGGTGTTCGATTTATTTGACACAAAGCACAATGGGATACTTGATTTCGAAGAGTTTGCACGTGCTCTCTCTGTCTTTCATCCCAACGCACCAATTGATGATAAGATTGAGTGTAAGAATGACAATTATTTAATCAACAATTTTATTTGGGTATTGAATGGAAAGCATATTCATTGGAGAGAGAGGGGGGAGGGGGGTTACTAGGTAGAACATATATGTTGTTTCTACACTTGTCTATTTATTTCCCTTACCGTGTTATTATTGGTAGTAATGCATAAACTTGTTGGGGATTCCCAACTTTTCCTTCTTGCAGTTTCTTTCCAATTGTATGATCTCAAACAGCAAGGTTTTATTGAAAGACAGGAGGTAAATTTTTAATGTTCGAATCAACTTGAATAAATGTAGAAGTTTTGTTCACTTGCCACGTTGAACCAGCCTTGACTTGCATAATTTATTTTTCTGAAGCCCACTGCAAGGATTTACCCTGGGTCAATAGGAGAAAGCAAGTTTTGAATCATAGATGATAACCTGTTCAGGAATTAAACAATAGCGTTATTTTATATAAGGTTGCTAATTTATGCACACTCATTTTCTAGTGGGTGTAAATTAGCATCCTACACCTTAACTTTTTAGTTATAAATTGCTAATTTACACCACCTAGAAAATGAGTGGTGCAAGTTATCAAATTGCTAACTTGCACCACTCATTTTCTAGTTGATGTAAATTAGAAAGCTACACTTTAAGGTGTATTTCACAAATTTGTAGCTATAACTTGCTAATTTACACCCAATAAAAATTAAGTGAGTGTAAATTAGCGAACCCCTTTCTTTTATAATAATATTTAGGTACCTTATTTCAAGACAGAATTTGACAACCTAGATTTGATATGGATTGATGATCAATGTTTTTAAGTGTAGGTAAAACAAATGGTGGTGGCCACTCTAGCTGAATCTGGTATGAACCTTTCAGATGATGTGATCGAAAGTATTATTGACAAGGTGCTTCATCTACTTGACAACTTAAATTGCATGCCAAATCTTTATGATCATTATTAGACTAGGGTACATTTGAAGCATGTTTTTTTTTCTGCTTTTTTATTTTATTTTATGTTATTTTAGTTTTTTTGTTGGTTTAAGTAAGAAATTCATGAATTATTTTTTCACTCTTATTCAAAGCCTCCAAAAGCATTCTTATGCAAGCATGTTAACAAATTGTATGCAACACATGCTGCATGCATAGTTTGGAATTCAGCAGTTTTATGTTTCCTTGTTATAATTGATAGTTAATTAGTGAATTATTAGCGGGATACTTATGTGTACAATATGTTTTGTTTCCCTCGCATTCAGACGTAAGCTTCCACTAAATCTGTCTGCTAATTAAAGTAAACCTTCTTTGAGCGTTGTTCTTGTGAACTTCATTTGTTGACTTAGATTTATGTGTGTTGAGTTGATAATGAGGACGTTGGCATATAATTTCATTTTTGTGCTATTATAATCATTTCTGGAGATTTGTCACTAACATTTTCTAAGCTGTTTAGACATTTGAGGAAGCTGATACAAAACATGATGGGAAGATTGACAAGGAAGAATGGCGAAACCTTGTCTTGCGGCATCCATCCCTTCTCAAAAATATGACTCTTCAGTATCTGAAGTGAGTTTCTTCCTGTTACTAACCACTAATTTGATTTTGAAATTCTCTCTGCAGGAAATGAAGTTTTGCCTAACTTGTTTGGATATGTTTGTTAAAATGAGCCAGAATCTTCAAACTTTAATCTCTACTATTAATAATGAGAACAAGGTGGTTCTTTTGTACTTTTTATTGCAGAAGTTTCAAATCATTGCCATTCAAATGTTTGTTAAATAAAATGATGTTATGCAGACCAAAAAAAAAAAACTGATGATGCTACGACAGCAAATAAAATAGTTATAAAACTGAAACTGTAATAAATGATTACAACTCAATGCAATTACCTTATGATTGATTTTGTCGTGTATGGTATCTCCAATATATCTTTATATTCTATTTCTCAAGGACAACTTTGTTATCAATCTCTATCATCTAATATGTGGCTTAAATTGTTTCCATGGCAGAGATATAACCACCACATTTCCCAGTTTTGTTTTTCACTCGCAAGTTGATGATACTTGAGGCAGCTACATCATCCATGTCACTTTTATTGGACTTGAATATGAATGTTTATGTTTCGCTTGTGAATACTGGGGTATTGTTTGAAGGATTAGTTCAGGGTGGATTGTTTTTCGTTTTGGATAGTTGAGGCTTGAATATCTGGAAAATTGGTTTTTTCTCATTGATTTGCTTCATTTAAGAATAAAAGAACCAAATAGAATATTTAAATGCTTCAGCATTAGCATCTTGGATATGTTGGTGAAAAACATACTTGTCACAAGTCAAGTGTGCAATGGCTTCGGCAAGCAGTGAATGGGTCTTTTAGAAGAGTTGATAATTGCTGCACAAAAAAACTTGGGTGCAAGTCAGCTTGTGCCTAGAACCAACATTGTCCTTACTTCCATTTTCTTTCGCTCTTCAGCCCGTGACTAGAACCAAAGTCGTCCTTACTTCCATTTTCTTTTGCTCTTATTACTATTTTTCTCAAGGTTATTGGGAGATTAAAAAATTACTTCCATTTTCTTTTGCTCTTATTACTATTTTTCTCAAGGTTATTGGGAGATTAAAAAATCAGGTGTATATTTTCTTGTAATTATTATTTTTGTTGCAAGGGTGTGTATTTGAAAAATTAATTGGAAGCAATCTTTTATGAATGCCCAAAATCAAGGTGGAAAATTCATTAGAATGTTTATATCCTATAAAATCATATAAATCTAATGTTTTCTTCCAACTAAGTAAACAAGAAAGCTAAATTATTAGAAATCATCAGAATACATATAAGACATGGGTAATATGATGAATACATTAGTCTACATAGCGGCATCTTTTGTATTATATAAAGTTGGGCTAATATATCTTTTGTATTATGTAAAGTTGTCATTAATATTTCAACTAAATCTTTTGTATTATGTGAAATTGGGCTAATATTTGCTTTTCAACGTTTTGTTATACGTCTAGTATACATAATTTGAACTAAAAACCTTTTGTATTATGTTAAGCTAATATTTTATTATTCGTCTAATATATATAATTTGAACTAAAAAACTAATGTTAGAGTCAGCCTTCCAGTTTTTTTTGAGTTACACTCAGAATTTCCAACATTTCTATCCATAACTGCCTTCACTGTTTGTGAAATCAATTTTAAATGTTATCAATGTGTTAAATGATTTTTCTCTGTTAATTAACTTATTCTCCATGAAGTATTCTCTATTTTTTAACAAATACTATTATTTGATTAATAGTTTTTAAAAAAATACTATTATTTTTATTTTATTTATATGAAACATTTTATTTGTCATAATAATCTTTTAAAAAAAATACAATTGTTTTTATTTTATTAAAAATATAACTACTCTTATTTTATTTATAAGTGACGTTTGAATTATAATTTTTTTAATATTTTATGGAATCGTACTTTAATCTTTAAATAGGAATTTAATTGAAGGCGTAGAAGTAGTTAAATTTTGTATAAAAACAAATATTTATGTTAAAAAAATTAAAAAATTAATATTTATTAATTGTGACAAAGGTGTGAAAACCAAATTATATAAGTCTATAGAATAATTGTGGTTTAATATATGCTAATCAGTGATGAATTTCGACTACATAGGTTTTTATAAGTAGAATTGTTTTTATGAGTTGAATTGTGGTTGTTGAATTATCGTTGTCTAGATGTATATTTGAGTCTAATATGTTAAGATCACATGCTATATGTGCATCTTTTCTTGTCACACAAATTAACCTAATCAAATGGCATGCTATATGTGCATGTTTTCGTGTTACACGAATTAACCTAATCAAATGGCATGCTATATGTGCATGTTTTCGTGTTACACGAATTAACCTAATCAAATGACATGCTTCATGTAGATTGTATCATATAGATTGTTATGTGTATATTCCTCATTACATCATATAGATTGGTACATGTATATGGACTAAAAATTATTTTACTAATTTTCTTAATTATTAAAATTGTAATTTTTTTTATTAGACTCAATTTTTAAGATTAGAACCAAATACACAAATTTTTTGTATACCAAATTATAATTCAGATGCTTATTATAAAAATACCAAAGGTAATAATTTATGAAAAAATTACAAAAACAACTACTATAATTATAAACTAAAATAAATTTTTCAACCTAAATTCCAACTAAATTTTAATTATTAAAAATGTAAATCAAAATTTGATCTACTACCTCTCTCCAATATATTTTTTTTTAAATTTACAACTTAAAATTCTTATATCCAATAAAATATTATAATTTTTATTTATATATTAAAATTTTAAAATTTCGGTCACCTCAATGTTTTTGTTCAAGATCCACTGGAAGGACTTGCAATAAACCGGCTAACACTATAAGACTCTATGTTGTCAAAAAACAAAACAAAAGAATCTATACAGGGAACTGAAC
Organism: Cicer yamashitae; assembly: GCA_037974755.1. NCBI lineage: Eukaryota > Viridiplantae > Streptophyta > Magnoliopsida > Fabales > Fabaceae > Cicer > Cicer yamashitae. The sequence continues at coordinate 305,739 of JBBPBQ010000002.1, forward strand.
AAAGATTCTGCTAATTAGTTTATGGGAGTTCATTTATTGATAATCATAAAACTTTATGTTACAAAAGTATGTACAAGTGATGCAAATTCATACATCATTTGTTGTTATGTACATCCATCTTTAACCAAGACTCTTCAGCGCCTACTAAGAACATTAGAGCATTAAATAAACATAAACTGCTGACATCAGAACATGAAAATCACTTATGCATAAGATCTCCCTTCAGAGTTTGGTAGAATGCTCTCTGAAAACTTCAACGGCCTGAACGTCTAGCTCCTTAGAAAATCAGGCTGATTGGTGACAGATCTCACCCAAGACCATTTATGATCTTTTGTATTAACTGGGTTATTTGCACATGCAACATCTTCCAGTGGAATGTATGCATAGTCTCCATTAATAGGACCAGCAACAAATCCAGTATACCCTGCCATAACACCATGAATTGCAGAGTGCGCCAAGAGTGTACAGTACAAATTATCAGTAGCATTTGCATGGACTGCACGAATCATGTATGTAGGATCTATGTACTTGACTGTAAATAGCTCGCCAGGGTGGTCCCTGTCCCACCACTTCTTCAGCTCTGACTTTAACCACACTCCAACATCTAAGAAAACTGGGTTACCAGATTCATCTCGCTCTTCCTTCTGTGAATCAGTTCTAGGTATTATATCCTGGCCAGCACCCTCAGCAACTACAAGCACTGCATGCCCATTTTCTTTCAGTCGTTGGTCAAGAAATTTAAAGAGTCCTCCTTTTCCTTCCAAGTAAAAATCTAGCTCCGGGATTAGGCAGCAATCAACATCACGGCTGCTGAGTGTTGCATGAAGAGCAATGTGACCTGTGCTTCGACCCATCAACTTCACAAGGCCTATACCGTTAACTGCACTCTCGGCCTCCACGTGAGCAGCACTTATTGCTTGCTGAGCCATTTCAACTGCTGTTTGAAATCCAAAAGATCTGTCTATTATTCCCACGTCATTATCCACTGTTTTAGGAATTCCAACAACTGCAACACTCAGCTTGCGTTGTTGTATTTCATTAAATATCTTCACAGCCCCTCGCATTGTCCCATCTCCACCTATAATGTACACCTGTTGATGTGCACAAGATAAGTGTATTGTGAAACATAAATGCAGTAAATTCTTTTTCTGCTTTTCATCATTTATTTGTATAACTTTTCTAGCCAGCTTTGGAATACAATACATAAATAATGCAATCTTAATTGTCTGATTCCTGCTAAACCTTATAGGACAACATTGAATTTTCATTGCATGCTTTATAACAGTTAAAAAAAAACATGGATAATAAGCAATTCCAGCTTAAAAGCATAACAATCAGCTAAATCTTCCATATAAGTTGGAGAAAATTTGGGGAAACTCAAAAATAAGAAAATATTTTTTTGTTTTAACAGATTTTCCAGTTTTTAACAGCGTAATGGAAATGTCAAATTTGGATTATATTACCCCTAATTTAACAATCACAGTGTGCCAATAGCTCTTTTAACCATATCTCCCCTTACTATGTGTGATATCAATGCATTTCCAAGCAGAACTATTATTGAAGTTAACTTTAATAAGCTGATTATTATGTAAAGCAAACTAACCTGCAGATACCTATATAACCCTTTTGTCAACTTCATCACAGACAAAAAACCAGACACAAACACTGCACTTACTGTCTCAGTCCTCATTGTTACAGAGGTGGCATTCAATCATAAAGATGAACAAACAACAATATGCATCAACAACAAGTACTTGATTGACAATGTTGCTGACCAACATTAAATAGCCTTTCATTTTAGTTATTTTTACTTTCCTTATTTTGTCATCTTCACTGTTCGAATATTATTTTCCCTCCACAGACAAAGCAATTTCTTATGAACTAACTAACCTTCAAAGAGTCATTTATTTCACGTCATCTTTAATTTACTTATAGTACTAATTCCACATTTTGTGAGTTTTTCACTAACAAAAAGAAAATAGTGAACAGGTAAAGGTAAAGTATCTCTCCAAGTATTTATCATTAATAGCATGTATAAATTAAAATGCCATCTTGTTAAATGTTTAATATACATTAAAAACACAATTATGAATCAAATTAAGAATTTTTCTCATTACATAAACCTACATTGTTTTATTAAACTATATTAGGGAAATCAAATTGAGTTTAAAAGTAGTGCGTCGTCCAATCATAATCATTCAACATGTAAACATCATATTATAAAGTTTTAAAATCAAAGACAATCATCTAATCATATTATTCAGTCCTTTAAATCTAATCAAATTAGGCGAACCTGATTGAAGCCTCGAGTTTGGATGGCATCGACGATCTTGGAGAGATCGAAACCGCCTCTAGAAGTCTGAAGAAAAGTGCCACCATTGTTATGCCAATTTCGAACTATATTAGGGTTGAGTGAGATCGGTTCAGTGGAATAAAACCCTCTGTAACCAGCGGTGATACCGAAAATGTGACGAACATCATAGAGATCCCATAGACCAACGACAAGCTCCCTGATAACGGTGTTGAGTCCAGGGCAGAGACCACCGCATGTGACGATGGCAACTCTTACATCGGAAGGTTGAAAGTAAACGTTATTACGTGGACCAGCGGAGCGGTAAGCGAAGCGTGTGGAGTGAGATAGAACGACGTCGTTTAGTGTGATGTAGAAGCCTTGGTGTTGGATGGTGTGGAAGTAAGGGTTGTGATCAAGTGGATTTGGGAGGGGTTGGAGGTTGGGTATATAGTTGCTGAGATGTGGAAGTTCCTTCAACTTTATGGGTGAGAATAAGTTTGTTACGTCTCGAAGTTTTGATGAAACGTCCATGGCGTGAAGCTAGATCTTCTACTTTCTACTTTCTACTTTCTTCTTCCTATTTTTTTCAATGAAACGATCGAGTGCTGTCAATTAAACTATGAAGTGCACAATACGTGGCGCTCACTCTCTTTGACATGTCTTTCATTACTTTTATTTTATTTTCTTTACATGCTAAGGTCAGAAAATCTTCCACAACTACTAGTACAAATTATATTGGCAAGTAAGTACATTTACTTTCCTTTTTTGCATAACAGGACCAACAAAAGGACTTATCAGTTTGTTTCTAATAAGGTTAACTGGTTAAGTACTTGATTCTGCTTGTACCTGATTTTCCAAAGGTTTTTTTTGCGTTTCGTTGGGGGTTTTAGCCCCCTTTTCTCACCAAAAAAAATATATTACAAGTTATTTTAAGAGTACATCCTTCATCAATGTCTTGGAGAAGTTATTTTGTTCTGGTTTTGGATAACCAATCTCAAGCGCGAATTTTTCATATATTTTGACATTGTATAGCACCCTCATCTTCGAGATTCAAATAACATAAGAAACTTTTCTTAAATCTTATTATGTTATGCAAATTTCATACTCTTTTCTAAACAAAGTTCTCTGCCATATTTCGTTTTTTCAATTTGTCATTTTTTCTGTCGGATGTTCTTAGTGGCAAATGTGGGTTACTATTCGGACCAAATAATTATTGGGCACCACTAACTTGTGTGTATTGTATTTTGAGTGAATATACAATTTAATCTTCGAAATAGCAAGCATTAATTAAATTTATCCTTAATTAATTTTGTAAGTACACAAATATATTCCTAAAATTATAAAGTGTCCGTTAAAATAATTTATTTGTATTTTGTTTATTAGAAGTTGATCTTACGTCAATATTATTTAATTAAGAACAATTTTGTTTATGAAATTTGATTTTCTTAAAGACGAATTTTTGAGTAATATACATAAACTCATTACTAACAAATTAGCTCTTGAAATACTTAATTTCATAGATAATTTAGAGCATTTACAATGGAGCTCTCTAAATAATTAAATGAATTTTAGATGTACACATCACTCACTTTATAATTTTTTAAATCATAGTACTTATTAAGTACCATTCTCCTCAACTCAACACCTCAATTTTTTTTACTAAATTGGTTTACTAATAACTCAATATTACTACTTTTCAACGATACTCATTTGTTTTTATTCAATTTATTCTATGAGACCCGTGAAAAGTGACGAGCGAGAGTGACTATAGAAACACCAATCTCTATAAACATCCAATTTTATGATACCACGATGGGGTGCTTATCAGGCATGATGTTTATTAAGAAAAACACCATCTATTTTAGATAACCTTAGTTCATATTGTGGTGATATTGATGTAATATCGACATAACATACTCATGAGTACCATATTATAAACTCTAATGATTAAAATTTACAAATAAACTATTTGAACTAATATTTTATAATTTTAAAGATATATTTATCAATTTGCAAAATTCAATTATGCTTGCGATTTCAAAAATCATATTTTCTATTAACTCCTCATTAATTATATATATTTTGGTTGTTGTAATTTCTATTTTTTTTTGGAAAATGTATAGTTGTCATAAGATGTCACAACTCTACCTTGAAATATAGTTGTAAGCTGTTACTAACAAATCGATCATTGAGACTCATGTCACTTTCTTATATTCATTTATTTTTTAGATAATTTAAATTTGATATTAATTTTATGTTATAGCTATCGGTATCGACATTTTCTCATGAATACTAAATAATTTTTCATGAGAATTAACTTTTTAGCACTTATAAAAAAATGTGGATAACGATTTTATAAGATAAAAGTAATTCAAAGTTAAAATTTCTTAAAATAATTAATTATAAAAAATTGATATACTTTCAAATAGATGATTATTGTATACTATATTGAACAAAACTTCAAAATTGTAAAATAAATAAATAAATAAATAAACTAGAGCAGCATATAATTTGCATTCTTGGAATTAAGCATATAATTTATCTTTCCTTGGGCCAAACGGTATAGAAGGTTTTCTGTATTTGTCCATTCTTCCACTTCGAAACCCCTGCATTGAAGGTTATATATTATGTGATAAGATGTCTATCGAAGAATGAAATATAAAGCATAATAATGATGAATAATGGAAATAAGCGCGTTTGTATTGTTAGTTGGCAGTTGAAAGTTGAAAGATAATAAATAAGTGTGTCTGGCCGCCTGCATGACTCCCTTCACGCCAAGTAAGAGGACCGTCAACACAATTTTGAAGAGCTTCTTAAATGGCATGCAGGGAGCCAGGCAAACTACAATTAAACCAACAAAACGTTGCTATGTCATATCATAAAGAAGAAACATGCCAAGGAGCAATGTAATGAGTGGAAATTAAGTAGTATTGCATTTGACAGAAAGCAATAATTTATAAAATTATGAGACGGAAAGCAGAGATATATATAGCTTTTAGAAAAAACTGATGAAAGGGATTTGGGTGTTGAAGGAGATTGGAGTGAAGAGGTAGAGACAAGAGAAAATCCACGAAAGGGAGAGATCGATGAGAAAGACGGGTCAGTCATATAATCTTATTTCCAAAGACGGCGACTAAAGCCTTTTCTTAACTTATTTATAGTACTACTCGCTCTATTTTTATTTTTTAAATTTAAATTGATACACAGAAAAATAATACAATTTAAAAAAGGTTAAGTGCTTATTAAGAACCTCGTCGATGTTAGCATTCTCAATTTCTTTTTATAAATTACATTAAAATAAATTAATTTTATTGAAATATAATAATATAGAATTATTATTAAAATTTAATTAATTTTTTTTAAGTAAAAAAGTTAGTATTCCATTGTGGATTGGATGGTATACCGCGACAAGTCTGATTGTTCCATTGGATAGTGCCAAAGCTAGAAGCCAGCCAGGATTCCTTTTACGGGTGGTCCATTTTGGATTTTCTTTCCTCGAAAATTGCGAAACTCTCCTCCCAATGACCCGTTTCAAATTTCTTGTCACATTTTTCATCGTTCTCCCTCCGGTGGTTGCATGTATATGTGAGTTAATATTCATGTCAATTTTTCTTTTTTTTAGATTCATTACACTTGATTGTTAAATCCTTTGTTTATTTGCTCAAAATTCATTACTAATTCTTATATTTGAAAATATATATATTATTCTCCCAAATAAATGTTGCTTTGAATTATTTTACACATTATTATTTTCATTCACAATAAATGTTAAGAAAGAGAATAACAATTTCATCAGATTATTTTTATTAAATAATGATATATCTACTATTATTATAAATATAAAATAGAATATACGTAGACGACTCACAACGTGATTAATTCATGTTTGAATTTTTATTAAAAAATGTCTTTATATTTTGTGAACGCGTATAGAATATAATTATGTGATGAGGGAAATCTGTGAAAAAAAATAATAATATTTATTTATAGTTTAGAATGGAGAGAGTATTTACTTATACATCAAATTTTTTTTTACTAATATTTACTTCAGAGATGAAAAATATATTCTTGAAATGATACTATCTTTATCTATATCATATTCAGTTACATTTATTACATTTATGGTAAGGATGAACACCCTATTTCAATTTTCAAAAATGTTATTTTCTTTTTTATTTAAATATTTTTATTAATTTATTTAAAATGATAAAATTAATCGTTTATTATACGAGGGTTGGAGAAGCTATAAATCTTGGCAAGTAAGTTTTTTGTGATATCCAACGAGGTCAAAACCAGTGAATAAGACAATAGCCTAGTTTCATGCTAGGGTCGGTTAATAATATTGGCCAGATGGGATCATGAAAATCACACTCCATCACCATTATTATATATGTAGAAAAGCCTTGTGCATATGTTAAACTTTTTTGCCCCAGCCGTTTTACAATTACAACTTAAAGTGCCACCGGTGATTTTCATCAAAACATCTTAGGCGTGTCAATATACACATAAAATCAATAAAATTAATGTAATAAAAAGAGAAGAAAAAAATGCACAGTTAATATAAATTAATTTTATATCAATAAAATCATTATATGATATATTTATTATTCAAATGTTTTCAATTTTATTTTTAATATAATATATAAAAAATATTATAAAAAAACATAATATTCACGACTTTACACATTAGAAACTAATTTTTCTAATTTTTTAGAATTTAGGTGGTGAAAAAGAAAAATAGTTTGACTAAAATTAGCAAGAAAAAATATTATTGAAAACAAAGAAGACAAGTGAGAGAAAAAAATAAAAAAGACTTTATTATATTTTATTTATTTGTTTTACATTTTTTATATATTTTTTTCTAATGGTGATATATAATCATTATCTATTTTATGTTTCTAACCTTGTTTCATGCCTTGCCTTATGTATGTCATTGCAACACTCACGATTATTTATTTTTAAAAGCAAAATGATTTAATAAGTACTCCAAGCAGAAAATAGGCTAAGAGAGTGCAAAAAATAAGACACAAAACTGGTTTATATTACACATAAACTCCACCACATTATTAGATCATCACATTCCTACCGGTTTCTACTAACTCTATATTGATCTATCATCAAAGTAATACAAATATGCTGTTGTAGACATATTAACACCATGACTACCAACCCAATTAACATTGCCAATTTGCCAATACTATCTTCGTGTTGGGAAAAACTAGAGATAATTAGAAATAACTATTTCAATAATGCCGAATATTTTTCCTCACCTGTACAGATAAATGGTCAAACAGAAAATAATAATTGGCAAAAAATTAAATGAGACAAATACAATTTTTAACGTGGAAAACTTCCATCAACTTGAGAGAATAAAAACCACGGGACCTAGTCTAGTAAAAACTTCAACTATAATAATTAATGGGTACACTAGAGTCTTCCTAATAAATATCAATCAACAATAATAACCTTATAACAATATTCCACTAAAGTGGGTATGCCAAAATAACTCTCAGAGAAAGTAAAACTACTCAACTGTTACCATTACCGGAACTGAATTTCTTTCCTTTTCTCTGTTTGCCGTGCGTGCGTTGTTGTTTTGATTGTTTGCCTTTGCGTTAGAGATTTGAGATCCCTTTCCTTCCTTTTTATTTTCCTTACCATGAAGCCCAATAAACCATATATTTCTTTTTTTTTTTTCTTTTTCTTTTATTTCAATAATAATAGTAATAATACTAATAAAATTGGTGGGTTCTACTTGGGGAGCCCACCCAACGCTTTGTTCTCTCTCAATTATAAATACGGATGGTTTAGTTTTCTTTTTAAAAGAAGCAAAGTTTTTTTCTCTTGGATAAGTCCAGCAATTATAAAATGAAGTGTCTTTGCTATAGAAATTTAAATTAAATTACTTCGGCCTGATTTGGGTTAAATGAGGCCTTCAATTGTGAGGCCCATTTTACCCAAAATACAAATTAATTTTTTTAATACAAAAATAAATCATAGAAAGATTTGTTCCAACTCTTATAATTGATTGAACCGTTGGTTTTACCTGTTTTTTTTATCGATTTTTGTTTGATTTTTCTAGTTGTTCAATTGATTTTATTGCAGAGTAATTTTCAAATTCAATTGGACCGAACATAAGTATGACTCCTTGTCCAATTGGTTTAAATGGTCGATTTGGTCCATTTTGATTACTATTGTATTGGCTTTTTTTTAGAAATGGAGAGGTTTCATATTATTTAATAAATTTAATAGTTTTTTGTTGTCCAAGGTATCTTCACTTGGATGCTAAAGACTAATCATTTGAGGTACAAAGATCGATTTGATGGGTTGACATCTCTCAACAAATATTCTTCTATATCTGTTAATTGTGTCACACTATGTTGGTGAAAAATCCTTCTAATGTGGTTTACCCCTAAAAGCATGGTGTGGAAATGTGTTTCCAACTAGAGTAATAAGATGTTATCAGAAGCAAGTAGAGAAGTTCTAATTAAATCAGTAATTCAAGTCATCCCTTCCTATTCCAACAAAGGTGGTCGTCGAGGTATAAATTGAATGTGTTGAGATAATGACCATGAATAAAGAATGAGGAGATACTGGTCTTTGCGATTTGTACGAATTTAATCCAGCAGTGTTGGGGAAGTAGGATCGAAAATTCTTACCCAATCTGAATATTGTGGATTCAATAGTCTTCAAGCAGCCACAACCCGAGTTATAATTGGTGTAGTATCTGGACTTCTCAAATGATGCAAGAAGAAAGACATCATTTAAAGAGTGGAGTTGACTCTTCCATCGAGACTTGAAAGGATCATTGGCTTTGATGTGTACATCAACCAAGGGTTTAAAGACCATGTTCTCTTTTACCTCAATATCAGACAGTTGATCAATCAATTGACCCCAATACGAGTTCAAACACCATGTCCTATTTATTTCGCTTGATGCACCTGCATCAAAGAGATGAATTGATATGAATTTTTTATAAGAAATGAGAGTACACAATTAAAAGTGCTTAAAGGGTGTGTGAAGCATTTGGTGAATATTGATGAGTTTAAGGTTTATGGCAAATGGAATAGGTTGTGGAATCTACAAATTCCTCCTAAAATCAACTTTTTTGTGAAGACTTGAAAGAAATTGGCTCCCTAATAGAGTTAATCTCATACTCAAAGGGGTCCAGTGTCCCTCAACATGTGTTTGTTGCGATAGAAACACTAATAGCGCTTAACATATGTTCCTTTTATTGCCAAGATAATGTGTGGTGTTGAATCTATGGCGATGTTAGTTTCACTAATACCCCAGGTGAGGGATTCAATGATATGTTTTTAGGTTTGGAAACATTGTAATGATGATCAAATATCATTATTTGTGATGGTTGCATTGAGCACATAGCGCAAGAAATATCAAGATAAAGGAAGGAAAACCCGATTCCTTGGATGGAGTCGTTAAAAGGGACATAAAACTTCTTCATTCTTGGCAACATGCTCATAAAGTCCATAAGACTCGTACTAGGTTTAACTCGTTTTCTCTCATTTGTTGAGAACCTCCTTCACAAGGTTTCTTTAAGTGCAATGTAAGTGGAGTTGTTTTTCAACAACACTCACGTATCGAGAGATGAACATGGTAATTTTGTCACAACAAAGAAAAATTTATGTTAATTAAGGCTTCTAGAAAAGGAATGTGAGGCTTGGGGCTTATTACATGCTCTCCGATGGACCTTCTTCGGGTCTTACATGCATCATATTTGAATTAGAACGTAAAATTTTGATTGGTTAGAGTATGACTCTATCATAGAAATTGTAGAGCTATTTTATCCACACCAAATACTTTTTAGGTAATGTTTACTAAGAGACAAAATAATAATATTGCTCATGTGTTAGCTAGACATCTATCTCTTACGCTTCTCACGTCGATTTTTATTATCCTCATTGATGTATTTTTACATTTGAGTAATATGAGGTAACTTGCTTTAAGTAAAAAAAGTTATCTAAAAACAAAGAAAGAGCGTAAAAAAAGAAGTTAGTTTATACCTTTTAATCTAGTAAATAATATTAGAGTCAAGATACACAAAATGTATTTCATTTAAATATCTTCACTTACTAATAAAATTAGTGTACAAATATCTATAAAAAAAATGAGTTTCATTGGTAATCTAAAATAATATAAATATGAGACAAAAATAAAATGGAGATGATAAACTGTTTTTGGTGCCCTTAATGGATAGAGATACCAATTTGTATTTGTAAGTAAAGATTATATAGTTCCCCAAGGTAGTTTGGGGACATGGACAAGGTTCATACTTCCCGCACCGCAAGACCTCGTTCCAAAGCAATTTATTATCAAAATATTATATATATATATATATATATATATATATATATATATATATATATATATATATATATAATATGTTACATTTAAATATAATATTAATTTTTAAAATAAAATACAGAAATTGAAATATAATATTATTTGTTATTAATTTAATAATATGGTGGTGGTGAAAGATGGTGACCATCGGAGCTCTGGCGATTGCTACGCGATTGATGGCGCATAGCTCCCATAGCTGCATGGTGATTGGCGAGAGAGTTCTGGAGTGGTGGTCGGTAGTTTCCAACTACCACTATTATTAAATTAATAATAAATAAATTATAATAGTTAAATAATTATTTATAATTTAAACAGAAATTATTTATTTAAAATAAATAATAAAAAAAGTATGTGACTATATGAAAATAATAATAAAAATAATATTTTATGTAAAATAATATTTACTATATTATGAATATTGGTTAATAACTTGTTCTTAACTATTGGATGACCAAAACCATTCTTAAAAATAAAATGGATCTGGTTTGTAACCAAATCTAAATATTTGGATTTTTTTAAATGGTTTTGAAAAGTAGATACAGTTAATTCTTTGTAATTAAATATTATATCTATTTTTATTGACTTGAATAATTTTTAGTCAGAACTTTACTAATTTTATGACTGAACTCTATATTATTAAAGTCATATTTTTTTGAGAATTAGAAGATATTAATACCAACAAAAATGTATAATATTAGAGTGTTTAAGATGTTTTATTAGATCATCAAAGATCAACAGTTAAATCATTAATACCGTTAAAATACCATATGTTCAAGACAAAGTTTCCTAACTCTTATTCAACAACAAAAAATTTCTCAACTCTTACATGGATTAGCGCTCTCTCTTCCATTAGATGCTTTCATATCATGAAATGCAATTTGTTAAGAGGATAGGGAATTGTTCAGCCCATTTCATGGCAAGACATAGAGAAATCTACTTCACATTCCAACATTCAATCTTTTTACCTCTACAAATCTACTAAAATTACAAAATAGCCTTTCTATTATTTTATTAAGAATATTTAGAATAAAAATGAAAATTTTGGAACTTGCAAATATTTTAAAAACGGAAAAATTCAAAATAACAAATTTTTGAAAAACTGAAAAAATTTGGAACAATTTTTAATATAATTATTGAAATGAGAAGGTTTGCATTGGCTAGTCCAACAACTTACAACTCTATCATATATTTTTTTTTAACAAAATAATTGTATTTTCTGTAATATTTGATAACAAAAATTTAGAATAAATTTAATTTATATACACTGTCAGTGAAAAAGGAATTTTACACTATTAATCAATCATAATCGTTAAATTATTAGAGATGTTTGACTTTTATCAAAACTATCTCTAAAACTATTTTTATGAATAATTGTGATGTACTGAAGTGTAAAACTCTTTACATTAACAATACATAACAATTAAACTCATTTGGAATACCAAATTTTTGAAAAGATAAACAATTTGGAAGAATTATAATTTATTTGTCAAAAAATTAATGTTAGCATTGGACAGCTGTTACAAATTCGGATGCTATTGTAGCCAACATGTTCTATGAGTTTTGATTAAAACGTCGACAACAGTGTGAAAGTGTGAAAAATTTGGAATTTGAAAAATTTTAAAAATTTGTATACGACTCTAATGAGTTTAATATGTTAAATATCTCTAAGTGTGAAAAATTTGGAATTCTGAATTTTTATTTTTGAATATCTCTAATGAGATTATATTTCTTTTACCGAATATTTTTTATAAATAAAGTGAAAGAAAAAATTAAAATTTAATATAAATATGAGGGTGTAGTGTTTAAACGCAGGGGGTAATAGATTTATTCGAGACATGTTATATTTGATCCCAGTGGGGATTGGATATTTGATTTCACTTGTAACTTGTTGGGCCAATCCATTTTAGACCTAGTTTCTTAATTCTATCATGTAAGAAATTCCAGTATGTAAAACTTTTTAGTCTATTATTACCACTCTCTCCATCACAAAAAATTTACATGGTTATGAATATAACTTATCTCAAACATTGACAATTTAAATTTTTAAGATGGGATAGAATTTTTTCCTTCTAATTATATCATATAATTAAATAATTAATGTTATATATATCACTCTCAATTTAATACGGTATATTTTGTGATAATGAAAATTACATTAATATTAATATTTAATAAGAGTAATTTTGTGAAAGTATTATTTTATTTTTTTATTTATATATATATTTTTTTAACTTGTGTAAAATAATCAAATAGATAATTATGTAGATTAAAATCATGAAAGTAAATTTGGTCTTTCAAAGAATCAATAAACTATCATAAATTTTAAAGAGTTATCTAAATACATTTACCATGAAAATAACAATTGGTTTAATTGTCATGTAAATGCAACTCATATTGTAAACGTAAAAATATCTGATAGGTTAAGGTGTATGTTCGAACTTAAAATTCTCAACTTTTCTGTAGTTAATATATGTAAATTTTGCTATTAAATTCTTTAAGAATAAAAAAGAGAATTTATTTAATTAGACACAATACTTGTATCTCAAACAAAAATATTAATTATATCAGAATAATCAACCTAACAAAAAATCTGATAAAAGCGTAATAAATCTGAAATGTATATTGAGTGGAAAAGTTTTTTCTTAAAGGACACCTAAAGACAACATTTTTAACGAGGTAAGCTGCATGTCCAATTTAAAATATAAATTGGAATAACAAAAATGATCTCAAAACTACTATGTTATTGAATTAGGATTTATTTCTAACAGATTTAAAGTGTTTTATTAAAATTAAACGATTCTGTTTCAAATTCAAACTTTAAAAATAATTAAAATTAAAATTTAAATCGAACTGTACGATTTTAATGAGACAATCCAGATAGAAATTATTTGTGTTATGTAGAAGAAGGAAAAACATAGGCACTAACTACAATTAACCGTACACCCGACTGAATACACGAGATTTCTCTGCATATATTGTTTCGAATAGTTACCTCTGTCTGATTTCATGATCCCGATCCGTTATATTCCTTAATAACCAGTTTTACTTTGGCTAAAATCTCACTTATCGTATTCGTAACTGAAAATCGCATAATGATGATCACGTCGAGATTTCCTTCATTCACGGCATATCCTTCAGCGTGGGTCTTTTCTCACTTATTAACAACACCTTTCTTGCATCATAACGTACCTTTCCACTTCAACTCACCACCAACACTAATAGTACTAAACCTTTTTCCCAATAACAGGGGAATTAACTGCAACGTTTTTTCTCTGTTTCGGTTTTCTTTTTCTTTCTTTCTTTCTTTAATTCACATTCAAACAGGATTCAACTCTACTTGTCGCTTTTAATTTTATTTTTTTAGACTTTTTGTGAGTGAAAGCAAAATGTTGTTTCAAAAGAATTCAATTTTCCTCTTCATCATTGTTTTTTCTTTGTTTCAAGTTTCTGTTTTCGCAGTTAAAAAGGTAAGCTTTTTATGTCACCATTCTCTCTGTTCTATCAAAGTTTTCATCTTTTTTGCTTTGTGCAATGGTTAAATTTTAAGCTAACTATTGGGTCAATATCTTTTTTTTTTTTTTTTTTTAATTTTAAA